>JACEOJ010000073.1:1261114-1331425 GCA_013761285.1 Campoletis sonorensis
AAAGTGCCAATTTGACTCGATCGAAAAGATCGAATTTCATAAAAATTATTCAATCGAATCATAATTACTGTCTAAATAAAAATGGAGTTTGAAAAAATTAAAAAACGACATCCACCGGACAAATTCCGTGGAGAATTTCAAACTTTAGTGTTCAGTGCCTTTTTGTTATCAGTTCAGATAGAATATCCCGAGATAATAGGATTGAAAGATTAAAAAAAACGACACCCCGTGTGTTTTGATGGACAAAACTGTAGAACGGTGGTAAAAAAAAACACACAAAAAAGGTATTTCATCAAATTGCGTATCAGGAGAGGTGCTGGAGGTCGAACCATCCCGGAAGAGAAATATACAGATGTAGAAGCACAACGACTATGGATCCAACTGGAGAGCCATGGACAAGTAGCGAAACTACGCAGCCAGCGGTGGAGAATATAGCGTTTGGCAACGATATAATGGACGAGGAAAATAGAAGTTACGACTATTGCACGAACGATACGTCTATATGTATATTAAGTTTTTTAGTACATTTCAGTTTTCACTACGTATACAATCAACACTTGATTTCACCAGCAGCTCCACCAACTCATGTCACATCGGTAACTAGAACAGAATTAATTCCTTGCCTCGGTCAGTCGACCGATTTCAATTTTGTAACTCTGCCCAACGCAAAAACCTGCCTGACACTATTTCAGGACTCAATCAATTACTTTTTAATTGGCTCGTCTGCTTATTGCTGCAAACACATTTATTCGATCAGTCATTTTTCATTATTTATCGATGCTGCGAAGCGACTGCACGTGATTTTTATCATTCTTTAAGGGGGTAGTTCCACCAAAGCATTTGGGGACCAAGTTTTTTTTTTTTTTTTTGGGCACACTGTTTATAAAGTACGTGAAAAATTTCGAAACGATCCTGGATTTGAAGATTTTATTGATTTATCTGCGTTTTTATGAAGAGAGATAAAATTTCATCGAATAATTCCGAAACTGTCATACATATTTTTTTTCTTGTTTTTCTCGGTACGTAGAACTATGAACTGTTGAATAACAACATTAAATAATTTTGATCAATGGTCAAAAAAAGGTGGTTCATAGAAAAAAAGGGTGTAAATAAAAATAATTTTGATATCAATTGGAACAATTAATAAAGAAATGAATAAATGTTGTTGGATGAATATCTGTCAAAAATGAAATGAGCATTCGCGAGAAGTATCGAAAATAAGCCGCGATTCAGATGAGCGAGCGATGGGAATGAAATGGAAAGAGCAGAGGCGAGAAAAGCAGTGAAAATATTGACGAGGCTCGCTGGCGGCTGGTTATAAAACCTGGTTTATGGGAATAGTCGATAAAAGAAGAAAAAAAAAATTTAGTTGACCAATAAAAGCTGGAAGCAAATGGCCCAAAGATTCGAGTCCTTGAATCACAATATGGTCAACTCATGCGAGCTTCGAACGCACGCAATTGTATCGGAGTACAGAATTCTTCTGGTGCGGCGAACTCCGAGGAAAGGGAGGAAGAAATTATGGTGGAATTCACGTGCAAGACACCTCTTCACCTGTCGTTCTGTCCGTTATGACGTGACCTGCAACGAGACGCGGAATCCTCTCCCAGGAACATTCCCAGACAAGATGAACATTTCGTTCTCTCTGATCGATACACTTCTCCATCTCACCCTACTCAATAATCCAACCCTTTAACCTGCTTAAACCCTCGCACCCAGTCCCGAGATGTTCGTCCTTCGAGGACTTTTTTCACCGCTGGAAAAATAGTATAAATATCGCGGTGGAGAGCTACTGCTCGACGAAGAGGGATAAAAATACTGGGGTTCGGCCTTGCCCGATCGTAATACGATTGTCGAGACGATGTGGACACCGAGATATTCTGATAAAAAAAAACGTAATCATTCATCCGAGTAATTCAGGAATCACTTATTAATAGTTCGCTGCTAACTTGGTCATTGAAAAAATAAAGTTTAGAAATTTATTTTTATTTACATGATGGTTTAATATTTTTTATCGAGTGATTGCACACTGAGAGAAAAACCCATGGTAATTTCCACTAAATTGCCATAGTAAAGTGTGATATAGTAAGCCTTGTGAAAACATATTGATGGGATGACCATAATATTGTTGAACAGACTATAATTGCAATGTCCTCTTGAGCAGGTACTCGCATTGGTGCATGTGACAATACAATATTTGAAAAAATGCTATTCAATATCGTTAAAAGTTTAACAAAACCAATAGTGTATCTGAAACATTATAAACAAGTTGCCATTTCAATGTATAAATGATGTACAATGGAGTATTTATGGTTCAGTTGAACTTCTTTTTTTAGTAACAACAATCTACAATACACATAATACGTGTTGATATTCAGCAAACAAAATTTACTAACATGCCTCGAATCTGTGACAATTTCGAAAAAGTTACACCAATTATTTTTTTTTATTTTTATGTTGACATTTTTCACATTTATAGCCACCATACTGTAATAGGATTCGAACAGTTTGCTTGTTCTAGCCTACGATATGATCATTGCTTTTCAAATATTGTCGATTTTAACTTATCGTTGTTTGCATTCGGTGTAAGAGAAGTTCAGTTTGATATCATTTAACAATACGAACTATTACATTTCTTCATCAAATGTTGACATTTTACATAATTCGAAGAACCCTATATTTGGAATGCACTGCAATGGTGCATCTTGAAAACTAACATGCAAACATTTAACACAACTATGTGGAAGCGCTACACAAACTAGTGCATACATAAGTAGACGTAACCATATCGAATGTGGGAAATTTTCTATTTGGGGTTAATTGTATGCGTAAAGAAAAATGAAATGAAATTTTTACCGTTTGTCAATACTCGGATACAAATTTACGACTCTGACGTACAAATTCAAATTTTACCCACGACAGACCTACGGGAAATGTCAGACTGGTACAGTCAGTATCATTTTCCAAAATTGTTTTGTCAAGTAGATAATAGTCTAGAAGGTAGCGTGCGTGCTCGTTAGGTGTAGGTAGGCAGGTTCGATTCCCCGTGTAGGTAGGAAATTTTTTCAGCGAAATATATTCTAATGGTGTTGGTTGCCTCGAAATATGATATACAGTGATCATATTCGAATTAATAATTAACAAATATATTTTTTTTTTTCAATTTTAAGATTGCAAATTGAATAATCGAAAAGCCCATACCAAATAAATGTGTAGCCGAGGCCCGACAAACATAAGTAGACGTAACCATATCGAATGTGGGAAATTTTCTATATGCTTTAAACGATCATTGGTTATACTCGATTAGTAGAACTAACTGTTGTGAATTAGTTATTAACACTTAACGTATGTTTAAATGATTTATTGTTCTATTGAACAATTGAAAACTGTTTAAACGACCATGGAAATATCGTGAAGTCAACTATATTTTTCGATGTTACCTTAACTATAAAATATTTCTGTCACCTCAGGGAAACATATTTTATAGTTGAAATATTGTCAAAAATACCATACTTTTCTCTCAGTGCATAAAATCTTGATTAATTATAATGATTATGGTTTCAGAGCTTGCAGGAATCTGAAGAATCCTGAAAATTGGATTTCTTAGAGATTCTGAAAATTATCCAATACTCGATAATTAATTCTGTGGGGAGAAAAAAAATCATGTCAATTTCAAGAGACTTTTTATCATTTAAACGTTTTTCTTTCGAAAACTAAGCAACCAATTTGGATGAAATTTTGTACAGGAAACTTTTACACATTTATCTGGTCTTTGACGAACGATTTTTATTTTTAATATCATTGTTTTTATTTCACGAGTAATAGAAAGAAAGGAAAAATGTCAAAATTCGTGATATTTTGATTCAAACTCCTGGCTCTTTGCAAAAAAATGCAATACAAAAAAATTAATGAGTAAACCGTTCAATAAATTGTTCCGATGAGTATTTTTTTTCATTATGAAAAAAAACTGTTCGAATCGACTTTATTTTTACCAGTTAACATGAATAAAACTTAATATGAATGAAAATAAACTACGAAATCGGCGTGAAACTGATTTTAATTTTGGAATAATTGGCTCAGGATATAAATCGACAAGGGAACTTGAATGTAAAAAAAACTATTGGAGTTGATTTTATTTTTGGCAATTCTGTGAATATAATCTCTTGATATAAATGAAAATAAACTACGAAATCGACGTAAAAGTGATTTTAATTTTGGAATCATTGGCTCAGGATATAAATCGACAAGGGACTTGAATGAGTGACAAAAATTGAATAACTGAAGTGGTTGGAGAAAGAAAAAAATGCGACATGAAGAATGACGTTCGTGAGAACTCTACAGAATGAATGAGTACTCGAGTGATAAGCTCTATAGCTATTTTCACATGCGAGAGCTAAAGTTTGAATAACCATGGGATACTATGCATATATTTTTATACGTGAGAGAATTACTATCGAAGGCACACGCCTCATGAAACTTCTTTACTGCTTGTTCCCGCGTACGGCAAGGTTGGAAACGAGAAATTTCTATCAAGAGAGCGATCGTGTAAAGCAGCGGTGCTCCGTGACGCGGTCACGATCTCGTTCGACTAATGATTGTGGCTTCGATCAATGGATTATATATCGGAGCTTAAAGTTTGTAAGGTAAAGCACCCGATGTCTGCCACTTCGACGATAAGTTCGAGTTAATTCTTGGTTCTCGTAAGTGAAAGTCGTCAAAACAAATCGACCGGAAGTCTATTAATGTGGATCCATAAAAATAATGGAGGGAAACATTTTTTTTTTGCTATTAATTACCATGAAAACGATACTAATTCAATGTTAAGCAGGTTCGATCGTTTCTCATGCGTTCGATAAATTCCAAGTGTAATTATTCAAAATTCGTATTAATTTTCTTAACAATCATACTCAACTGTGGGTTAAATTTGAGGAAGTTTATGACCGTTTAGAAATCGAGTTATTAGTTGTAAAATATCGTGTTTTTCGTAACTTTCCATAAGATCTCGCGTTAAAGTTGCGATTTTAAACACTGAATATCTCGATTACCAGACGGTGAAACCTTCTCAAATTTTTTACACATTATAATACGACGCTCGAGAAGATTCACGCGAAATTTCAAAAAACTATCTTGGAAAAATTGTATTTAATCACTTTGCCGTTACTTTGTATATAATATTATGTTTATGGCAATAAAACCTCGTTAAATCGATTTAAAAAAATATCGAATTCATTTCTAGTATTCATTCCTAAGACATTTCTGAATGAACTGTATTGTACAGCAAACAATATCGTGACAATCGTGACTTCCCTGCTATCAATTATTTTGATAGTAATCGGCTCGAGCAAGCATTTTGTCAAATCGTGATGAACGATATCGAAATCGAGTATAAAAAAGGTACGTTGCATTATTTATATTGATGTTCATCTACTGTCAAAGAGGTTTACGATCCTGTAAAAAAATCCTGGTTCAATAATTTATGAAGACAGTTGCCATAATAGATCAATGAATAAATATAAATAAAAAATAATAAAAAGCCACAGTAAATCATTGACAATGTGAGAAATAAGTTTGTAAAATAATTAAAATAATTATTAAATAATAAAATATTATTAAATAATATTGATTAAAGAATAAAAATCATTTGCCATCGTAAAGCTTGGCGAAGTTTTGGAAAACTTACTGTTTAATGACCAAATATTTGTTTTCCATCGAAAAAAAGCATCGATAATTCTATGTGGGTCAAAAATTCGTGACAAAAAGGTGGCAGAGCAGAAGTAAACTTTCCAACGGTCCATTGTAAAGCTTCAAGTTTTGGAAAACAAATATTTCTGCATTATTTGGTTCAATAATTTATCAACACAGTTCACATCATAGAACAATGAAAACAAAAAAAACAAAAATAATAGTGAATTATTGACAATTTAAGAAATTAGTTAGAAAAATAATTGAAATATTTCTTTTGCATTGTAAAGCTCGTATTAAAAAACATATAAAACTTAGTCGAGTAAAGTAAAACTGATGATAAACGGGCGAAAATTTTTGTTGAGGCAAGACTTGAATGAATGATTGGCTAAGTGAATGATAGTTACCAAGTTTTTCGTAGTATCGTAATCCAGAAATAACTAAGTTTGTACCTTTATCGCGATAGCGTAATGATTGGAGGTCAAGTGTTTGTTTTATAATGGGCACTCGACTTAACAATTTATTATTTCAATCGATTCTTCCTCGCAAGTTTTACTTTTCGACTGCATCCTCGACTTACTACTATATTTATGGAAGACGCCAAATTATGAAAGTTTTCTCTACTCCTCGAAGTTAAGCCCCGCGATGCTAAGAAGGATTCGTGTATATACTTTCGTCCGAGTATATATACTCGCACATATCGCTATTCCACTATCTTTTTCTCATTCTCTCCGTTAAGCAAGTTCCTGACGAGGGGAACACACTTCCTCTTGGTAGGAAATTGAACAAGGACATCCGAGTGCTCGTTCTCCTCGGGCTACACTCCTGGAACATATCTCGTGAACGAAAGCACTATTCTTTTCTATGCCGATATATATAGAAAAGAACTAACCGGATAGGGGTATTACAAGAAAAAAAAAAAAAAAAAAACAGACACCAGGTCGACCGAAGCCTCGGAGTTTTCTTTGTACAGCGGATGGAAACTCTTCTCTCTTTCTCTCCTCCTTAGCTAGGCGAGAAGCAACTTTTTTTTTGGACCGTTGAAAAGGTTACTTCTCCGCCACCTTTTCTCCATTGCCCTCATCGAAGGAGAGCAAAAAGAAGAGCTGAAATATAAGGGTCACGAGAATAATCTTTGACACACATAGAATTATCGATGCTGCTTTTTTTTTTCAATTCCTGGTCGCGAAGTGATTGGAATTGGATAAAAAAACAGGATCCGCAACAAATTGTTCTACGAAAGAGCTTTTTTCCTGTTCTACGTCCACCAAAAGCTCGGCTTTTGCGTGATTTCATTTCACGAGGTCGCCTTGAGGTCTTCAACTTTTTTTAATCATGGAAGTCACTTCAGTTGCTTCGAAATCTTTCAGGCCTAAAGGGTGAGCCTTCCATTCACATTTATTAGAGCATAGATTTCAATCGTTCCATGGCTGCCTCAAAGTATCAATTTTGTTCACCAGAGTATCGAGGTGTTTTCAGTTCCTGAAAACCGATAACTGCAAAAGATATTTCGACCGCTTAGTACGCGACGTTTTGTAAGGACATTAATCGATGTTTTATTCACTGCATGAGTAAGTATCGTCGAGTTTGTCCTGTCAGAGCTTTTGTTCAAAATAACTGACCTGATCGAATTCACTTCCCGAAATAATGTGGATTTAACGAGGTTTTATCGCCGGAATCATAATAATATATACAAAGTAACGGCAAAATCATCAAATACAATTTTTCCCAAGACAATTTTTGGAAATTCTGCGTGAATTTTCTTGAGCCTCGTATTATAATGTGGAAAAAATTTGAGAAGGTTTCACCGTTTGGTAATCGAGATATTCAGTGTTTAAAATCGCAACTTTAACACGAGGTCTTGTGGAAAGTTACGAAAAAATACGATATTTTACAACTAATAACTCGATTTCCAAACGGTCAAATTTCCTCAAATTTGACCCACAATTGAGTATGATTTTTAAGAAGATTTATACGAATTTCAAACAATTGAACTTGGAATTTATCGAACGCATGGGAAACGATCGAACCTCCTTTAGAAGATGAAAAGAACGAGGAAAAGCTTTTTCCTGATGAAATATTGCAATTACGGAACACCACATTATTCGTTACATGACACGATAAATATGAAACTAATCCGTCTGTCAGAATGTTCATTACAGAAATTGAAATGCTTGAAATGCTTAAAATCGCAATCCTGGAATAATTTTAGTATTCATGGATATCAGATTGCTCTAAGCATGACTCATTGGTCGATCCAATATTTATTTTCATCGTGATTTATAAACAGAAGAGACGGATTCTAATGAACTTTTTTTTATTCCGATTTTTGACGAGCCACCAAAGTCTAGTCAAGCGAATAATGTTTTTATTTTTTTATATTTTTGTTCGGGACTTTGCAGCAGATTATTTTACAAAATTGATTAAGTTGATCATTGGATTATTCTTACAAACTTTGTCACATTTTACTCCGTGATTGAGGAAAAAAAGAGGAAAATCTGTAAAAAAAATTTCGAAGTTATTCGAAGAAATGTGAATTTTTAGAAAAATCCTTGACTGATTTTTTCCCTTTTTTTAATACGACAGAAAAAGCACATTTCGATGTTGATTTTCGTCAGCGAATTCCGGATTCCAGCACAATAGTCGTCTTTGTTAGTTTTGGTTCAATTCGATCGTTAGTCTCGTCTTTCTTTATCTCACATTCGCAACTTTCTTGTATCTTATTTCGTTATCGCGAACTTCTAATTCCGTCGTGCCGAATGTTGCATCCTCTTTTCTCGTTTGCTGTCAACATACACGCGTACCTTTTATCTGCTATTCTCTTGGAGATTAAACCTTAGCAATGCCCTTCACTCCATACAGCCGCGCGCGTTTCATCAAACTTCCCCTCGCCGATGAAACGGCTACGCTCTTACGGTGTCGTATTTGTTGCGCTTCCGCTTTCCATTGTTTTTGTTTCTTCTTACTTATGGAGCTTTGTGTGCATTCCTTATTTCTCGTATTGTGCTCTTTTCATTCCAAAACTTACCTCTCACTGTCTCATTGTCTCTTCAGTTACATTCACAAACATTATTATTTTCTTTAAATTAAATATTTAGGAAGCTACTCCGAGCAAATGGATTATCAGAGCTCAAGGAAGGAAACCACATTAGGAAGCTCATTTCCGGTGATACTTTAACATTTTTTCTTCCGTGGGTAAAATCAATTAGAATTCAATCAAGTTTCGATATCGTTTTGATCATATTTCCATGAACTTTAGTGAATTTTTTAGAATAATTTCAACCTAAAATCCAAGAGTTACGCTCTGGAGTCTGCTGACGGTCGTGGTCCAGAGTTTTTCGATTCCGGGACGTGCAGCCATTCCAATTTTTATTTGATATTAAAAAAAAAGTTTTTATTTTAAATTTCTAACTTATTTTGCAGACTTTGGATTCAATTTTCTTCAGATTTCCAAAACTCGTGCCCGGTTGGAGTGAAACGATTTTTGGAATGTGTGTTTTGGTTTCTTAAAAATTAGGATATCAGGGAATCAAAAAGAAAAAAAAAGTTATTCCATTTTTCGATCGGTTTTCCTTGATTTTTTCAATAGTTTTCAAAATAGTGAAGAAATAGAAGAAAATTGATGAAAAACCTAATGTTTTTAGGGAATTCTATTAGAAAAGTTCTTCCTAAAATTAAAATGATCGATGATCTCGATATTTTGGGATGAAAATCTTTGGGAATGAGCATTTAAAAAATGTTGCATCAAAACAGTGCGATTTTTTAACGTTAAAAAACGTTAAATTGAATTGAAATCAACTGACAAGATGAGTGATAAAAACAAGAGTTAACGCAGGACATATTTAGCGAAAAGCAGCTGCGGAAAGACTCCTGATAACCCAGAACTGTAGGACACTGTAGTCCAGAGAACTCGACCACAGTTATATGCAAACCTTTATCCCGCAGAACGTTTCTCGTTTACTTGCACAAGCGCCGGAAGTTTGTTGGTGGCCTTCGACAAACGTGAGGTTTGTTTGTTTGTTTTTTTTTCTTCTTTTTAGTGTTTTTTTTTTTACTTTTTGCACGAGATAAACGTGTTGGCCAGGTGGCATCAAGCGCATTTATACGTGAATGAAAAATCAATGAATTGTTTGCACGACCAATAGGACAAGGCAAACAAAATTATCTTCGAACTTTCAAACGAAATTCGTTCGAGCATCTTTTAAGAATGTTCGATGGTGTAAATACAACGTAATTTAATATTGAGACTGCAAATAGAGTTTATTTTTTAATAAATTCAGTACTAGAACGAGTTCCCTAATGATTTTTTTACATTTTTATTATAAAAATATGACGAGTAAGTGAATTTTAGTGTCTTATGGAAGAATAAAAGGTCTCAAAAGGAATTTTTAACTTTATATCCTTTTCCTTCCATTCTATCTAGTCCTTCCACTTACCCTCTCGCGTCACTCGACCTTCTTCCTCGACAATGCCGTTTGTCTACTCGCACACTGTACACGTTTGTCCCACGTAGAGCACTTATCACTCTTTCTCCATCCCTCACAAACCCTGTTCGATGTTGAGAGGCGAAGCTACGACGGAGAGAAAGTGCCATTGTGTATTAACGCGTGTGCATGCGTTGACAATCACGCGAGAGAGACTTCGTAGCTTTTTTTTTTCGTTTCATGATATCACGAATAATTTATTTTTTTCTAGTCGTCAACAATGTCACAATTTTTCTCTTTTTAAAAAACACTACACTGTGAAAGTATTAGTCGAATTTTCATTTATTTAAATTAATTTTCATTTATTCAAATAAATCATTGAACCCTGAATGAATAATTTTTTTTTTCCATTTGTCAAAAATGTCACAATTTTTCTCTCTTTAAAAAACACTACACTGCGAAGGTATTATTATAATTTTCATTTTTTCAAATTAATTTCCATTTATTCAAATAAATTATTGAATCCTGAATGAATTATTGAATTATTGAAATTGAAATTATTGAAATTTTATTTCCTATTTTGTCAAAAATATCACAATTTATCTCTCTTCAACAAATAAATTTTCATTCATTCAAATTAATTTTCATTGATCCAAATTAATTTTCATTAATTCAAATAAAATTTAATTAATTCAAATTAATCATTGAGTCCTGAATGAAAAATATCATTTACGAACTTCCATTGGATTCTGAAGCCTGTATGAAAACGTTTATCTGGGTTTGAAATATGGGTAAACGACGAAATAAATAATTGATTATTTATCAACATAATCGAGCGATACCATATACACACGATTACGAATAAAAGACTTGCCGCGGATATTTTCCGACCCCTTTCTTTGCCCGTTATCCCATAAATCAGTTGACCTTGACCCGAGGCATTATGGAACATGGAAATTGTGATGGCCCTCACCGAAAGTTCTTTTTAAACGACCATCCGCTAAATAAATAATAATGTTCAATAATAAACTAATTTCTCATGGAAATAAATAATTAAATAATCCATTAGCGATGGGTAAAAATACAGCATTTCGGTCTACGTTTGTTCCAAAAACCACCATGTCGAATTGTAATCATCTGAACATTATAGAAGTCGATTGGAATCCAAATAAATTAAATAGTGAATTCCAAATTCATTGCACGCAATATTTCCGCAGCTTACGTTACTTTCATTATAATTGTTGCCCCTGATACTACATTTTATTTGCAATATATTCGACCGACATTTATTTTCGGAAGCTGTGGATATTTGTACGCTTTATTGACGTTCCCGTGATCAACCCGGAATTTTCACTCCACCAAAGTTATTTCTACCCACATTCGGGGCTGCTATTTATTAATTCAATACATATATTTATAACGAAGCTTACGTGAAAAGTATCAGCGTCAGCTGATGCCATATGGATGTCCGCATTATTGCACACAGTTATGTGCAGCCATTGAAATTGAGCTCAAACTCGAAGCCAGTTTGACCATTTACCACAACATTTTTTGTGGTTTTTCAATTACAATGTACCGAGGAATGATTATTAAATGAGCGGATTTATTCCAGTCGTATTTGTTATTCGAAATTTTAATGGTGTTTCATTATCGTTTCAATCAATCATTCACTAATTTACTGTCAACGACGTACGGTTTAGAATTCTGTTTTCAGAGAATATCTTCAGAATAGAATAAATTTTAAAATGTCAAATTTTTTTGACATTTCTTTTCTCTTGTTTATCTGTCAGTTGTAAATTAATGAAGAAATCTAGGACCACTACGATTCCGGACATAAATTGAGATTCAATTGTTGTTTTCCACAGTCCACCAAAACGAAAATGACACGAGAAGGTGGAACAGACTTTTGACGTTCCATAATTGCCTCTTCCTCGCGATTGTTTACAAATCTGTATTTTCGAAGCTCCTCTAATAAGCACACTCGCGAATTCAAATGAAATGCTAACGTCAAAGTTTTTCAGAAGCGGAAAGAGAGATTGTATTTTTTTTTTTCACCATGTTTATGCAAAAAAAAAAAGGAATTATTTCACTCCCACACTCCGTGTCGCAACCCCTGCGCCGTGGAAAATCGTGTCAGGTTGCCGACGTCGTGGTCGCTTTCGTTTCATCTGCGTGCGGCG
This sequence comes from Campoletis sonorensis, assembly GCA_013761285.1. Taxonomy (NCBI): domain Eukaryota; kingdom Metazoa; phylum Arthropoda; class Insecta; order Hymenoptera; family Ichneumonidae; genus Campoletis; species Campoletis sonorensis. The sequence continues at coordinate 1,273,401 of JACEOJ010000073.1, forward strand.
CGTCGCCGGCGCACATTGGCTTTAGCCGCAACAACCAACGAGAATCGGGCTCTTCGGTATTACAAAAGCGACAAGGCCGCGGCACTCGCGCGGCGAACTTCGGCCCGACAACATCGTCGCGACGGATGTATCCTCGATCTAAGTTTTCGCGTCGTTATAACGTGGATCGCGAGTTTATATGTTACGTTTTTAAATATAAACAAAAACGAGTTTTATCGCATGGAAAAAAAAAAAAAACTCATTGATTCGTTGGATTGAGAGACATTGACGGGCTTGTCAACGTCTGAAAATCAATTAATTTAATTAATAATTCGCTGCAGTCATTAGAAACATTTTGAATATTTGAAAAATAAAATTTATTTATAAAACAATTGTCAAACTTTTCCAAAGTGAAAAACTGACGGCACTTCTTTGCAGTGATTTTTCTGACACCAATAAAAATGAATTAAGCACGATTGTTTATTATTATTTCGGAAGTGAGTAATTTTTTTTAATTCGTCAATTATTATTGCCCCGATTTTATGGGAGTTTGTTGATCTGCTAAACGTTTTTTTTGTAAAGTCTCGTTTCGAGTGAGCAGTGAATCTTGATAAAAATTGTTTCAACAAATACGAGCGAATTGTAAAGAAAAATCATTTCCAAGTGAAGGAATTTTTGAGTTACGAGGGTGATATTTTGTTTTCAAGATATTTGGGTCAGTCGTAGGGGCTTGAAAGTGCAACGAATGTGCACGTGTTTCGGTGAAACGTGATTAATGGGATTTTCATTGGATCTTGGATCGAACGAGACAGACTTCACTCTGGATTTATATCTTTATCTAATCTAAATCGATCGCGAATTGTTTGTTTCTTTTTTTTCTAGATCGAAGAAATGACTCGTGTATCTGGGTGACGAATTTTTTTTCCTTCAGAACGTCCATAGTTATTAAAAGGAAGTGTAAAATAGTGCATTATCGTGATTAATCATTTGTGCACCTGTTGTTCTTCGAATAATTCCAAGTGTCAAAATAAAAACTGACTCTTCGTTGGATTTGAAGCACGAAAAAAATGGCAGGGTGCCATTCATTCATCTTTGTAAGTAAATTTTATAATAAAACGTAATAACAATATTTATAAATCGAGAGTATAATTTGTTTTGTTTGAAGAACCAAAGTCTTGAAACATCCTTTGAAAACTTTATTGTCTTCCACGACATTTTGAAATGTTCAGCGTTCACACACGACGACGGTGTCCCGGCCTTTTCCTCATTTAATTAAACAACATTTTTTAATGAGTTTTATTCTCATTGCTTTGTCACAATTGAGCTTCCCTCTGAAACGAGAAACATGCACAAGAGCTACAAAATGATTTTCTTATTTTTGTCATTACTTTTCATTTATTTTTTAATTCTTGTGTACGTATTGTTGGTAAATTATGTTGTTGACGTACATTTGTTTTCTCCTCTTCGTAGCAATTAACGCCGAGCACGAAATTAAAAGAAATGTCAAAGAAAAATATTGCAAGAAAACAATGACACGAGAATAAAAGAGATTTCCACGTATTTCCATTCATTTTTTTCGGATTCGTCTGCTATTCTCGAAATTCAATATTCCACAGTCTTTCACTGCTTGTTTATTCGGGTCCAGCAATTTTAGATTTCAATATTTAAACGGTGCCACAAAGCTCTCTTTTTTGCGGTGAGAGGATAAAAAGTTCGGACGTTCTTCGTTCGGGGAGCATTGACGCGCACGAAAAGCACTCGAAAAAAAAAATTCTCTCGCTATTGGCGATTGATCGGTTTCGCTCTTCCTGCTAAATCTATTCATTCGCTATCTTCGATAAAGAATCGTGTCATTTTTTTTCTCTCTTTTCACGCTCGCCACAAAGCCCCGAGACCGCTGAATTCTTCACACGCTCCACTAAACCATCCAATGGTTTTCCCCGAGTGTTAGGTCCTTCACCATCTCACCGACCAACCTGCCCCCCTTTCCACCGTTTCTCGTGTTCGGGGATGCGTTCCCCAAATTACCTGCCCCGTTCCATTCTCTATCCCCACTTTTTAGGTTTCAGAGAGTCTCTCTCTCTTTCTCTCTCTCTCTCTCTCTCTCTTTCTCTCTTTCTCTCTCGATTTGGGCTACGTGAGCAGCGTCAGCGTTTCATTAAATACGAAGACGAGGGTGAAACCGAGGGAAAAAGGGGTGATTTAATTGCGACCCCGGGTGAGATATAAATTCGTCGTTACTCGTTTTCTCGCTGTTCCTCTTGGCCTTTTCACTGGATGGTCACAGCAGGTGTTCTTGTAACACGTGATCGTGACACCTTTGACACTTTTTTTCTAATCACGCAAACCCATTCGTCTATTTATTTTCATACACACCAACCCTACAAATCAATCTCGACTATTTTTTCAAGTTTTTTTCTTCTCCTACTCGCTTCAAAGTAAATTTACATTTGCTCGCGAAAAGTCACGATATATTTCTTGACGTTGGAACAAATATGTGAGTCCAAAACGTCCCGAAATAGAGTGAACTTTTGTTTTTATTGCAAAACTCCCATTTTTTTAGGACTGACGACAAATTAAAATGATTTTTTTAATGATGATTTTAGATAAATTGATTATCAGCTGAAAAGTCACAGGGACTGAGATAAGCAAACACAAAAACACAGTATACGGGAAAAAATCACGTTAAAAAAATAGTGAAAACTACCTTGAGGGAAAAAATTGTCGGATTAATCAAATATCTCATTACGGGGTGCCAATAAAATGATATGATCATAGCAACATTATAAAGTATCAAAAAAAACACTCGTTTTCGAACAGATCAAACATTTGTTTTGACCAGGCCCGATTGAATCAACGAAACGTTGCAATAACATTAAATGTTATTGAATGGACATTTTTTTTTGTACACGATTACAATTATGCGATGATTTGGTAACAGGTGAACAATCTGTCAAAGGATTTAATGATCCTCCAACTTGTCGAGCTGTTTAGTTTGAAATCATTATTTGGATGGGTGACCACTCAGCCATGGGCTGGTTCGCCCATCGATCGTTAAACGAATGTCAGTTTTTCTGGGTATTGAATTATGTCAACCAACTGAAATGCAGTTTCTGCTGCATTTTGCACAGTTTCCTTTGGCCCTTGTGCAAATTTGATAGAGTAGTGCGTCAGGAAAAAGTGTCTGTGGGAAACGAAAAAAAAGTCTCTTGGGAGAGCTTACGAGGACATGAAATTTAGTGCAATGGGCAAAGTTTTGGAATGGTTCGTAAAAGCTCGAACGGTTGAAAGCAGAAAAAATTAGAAAAATACGATAAATACGAAACCAGCAATAAATTACGATAAAAGAATGCCACAATTGTAAAAAAATATACAAATATTGCAATAATTTAGTAACATAACCCAGCATGACCATGTTTTCCATAAATTACTGATATGCTGGAAAATCTATATCTTTACGATTTCAATAACACGATTTTTCACTCGAACTAAAAATAAATAAAAATCTCATTCGCTGAATGGTATCGATTACTCAAATATGAATATCGATAACACAATTAGAGAGAGCATGACATGTTGGAATATTTTATTTGCCATGGCGCAAATGGCGAACTGTTGGGAAATTCTTGTCCATGGACGAATAACGTTGCCGAAATGGTAACTGGATGAATTTATAAATTTACTGAAAAATTGGATTATCGATTTTTCGGAGGATGAAAGAGGTAGCAAAAGAGAGAAAGAGAGAGAGAGAGAGAGAGAGAGAGGAAGAGAGAGGACTGAAATATATCAGGTATACACGGCGGGAGGTTAGCCTCGAGGGATAATTTTCGTGATACCACGTAATTACCTCGTCATCCTAAACCACGAGAGATCGTGAAGACCGGTATATATAATTGAGATCACGGTTCTATGTAAACATTCGAAAATGATTTTGTGCTACTATAAATACAGGATAAATTTTCCTTTCCTGACCAAAATGTGTATTGCACTTAAATTCTGCAGGAATGCTGGTCACTCAGTTCGAGTTTCTGGCTTTACACGATCTCGGCGTGCGCTCGCTCCCTCTTCATCCCTGCTTCACCTCTTCGCCACTAAGCACGGGCCTTTCATGACCCTGAGGCCTTCCGTTATTTGACGTGAATTATTGGTCCGTCAATAAATCAGTAGAAGAGAAGGTGGAAATCGCCTTTGGCCAGTAAACAGCTCGAAATCACGAGCCTCGTCTACTTTTTCTGCTACTATGCTCCGCTAAACATTGCAGAGCGTGTAGCACTGAGGAAAACCTGATTTCACATTGTGATTGAACGACGTATCAAGAATTTTAATCCACCCTGACGAGGGCAATAAGTTAATTTGAAGAATTTAAGTTTTCATGTCTCTCCTTAATTATGATGTTGATTAATCGTCAATCTCACGATTATTGACCGTCAATCAACATCAAAATTATGGAGAGATGTCAAACACTGTTCTCTCAAACGATTTCATTGACTCAGGTCGCCGCGCTAACAATGTTTCCTGATCTGCAATCGTGTTACGAAAAAATGTAAAAAAGGTTGAAAAAAAGTGTCAAACCACTAAAAATATCATTACAATTATGCCACCAGAAAATGAAATAATTCGTCTACATAGTTTATTCATTATTCATTTTTTTATCAATGAAAACGATCAATATTTCAGTAATCATGTAATTTTTATACGAAATTTTGTCTTGTCAAGTTAGCGCTTTGCTCGAGAGCAATAGAATTCTTCCCCTGATTCTCCCTGAAGATAAATTGGACCATTACATTGTATGACTTGTACCGAAACTCCTTAAAGCGATCGAGCTCTGAGTCGGTAGTTTTAAGTTTGTTCCACGATATTTCAAACTCGATGCACACTTTATATATTTATTCATTTTTCATTATATTTCGCGTCAATATGTTTGTCACTTTTCTTAAGATTCGTTCGTCAATTTCCTCGGGGCGTATTTTTTCGTGCCCATTGCATTATACGTCACGGATAAAAAGGAGGGGAAGAAAAAGGGTGAAATACGTACATATACATATATACGATATTTGTAGATAAAATAAAGAGAGAGAGAAAGAGAGAAAAGAAATATCGCTTCGACGATTCAGCTCACGCGCTCCTGCTCGGAGCTCGATAAGTCTTGGTAACGGTTCACGAAGCGTGATGTCTCAAGACGTCGCGCGCAACCCCCCAGGTGACGGGCAAGAGACCTAGAAAAAAGAGTGTGTGAGAGAGAGAAAGAGAGAGAGAAAAAAAAAGAAAAGATCTTTCTGTTGGTACCCAACTCCTTTACCGACCAAGCCAAAAAGTCGTCGAATACTCGTGGGAGCAGAAAGTTATGGTTCGAGTGCGAAAAGGGGGATGGGAAAAGAGGCGCCGGTAGGACGTTTCGACCGGGAGCGCATTGGTGCGACAATAGTTCGGTTATATCGCAAACTTTCTTTCGAGATATCGAAGCCATCGTGCTAAACCACTGAGATTACACAGCCCGTCTATTGGTCTCTCAGTCCTTCAGGCACTTTTTCTTTTCATTATTGACACTCTTGAGAAAAATACACCGATGGGGGGTTAACTTTTGTTTTTCTTCGACTCCGAGGTGACGTGTGTGATAAAAACTTGAAATTCTAGATTGTTGATGACAATAATGTGCCTAAAAAGTGTTTTTGGAATCGAAAATCATTTCGATATTAATTTTTCAGAGATTCTAAGACCCGGACATTAAATTGATCCGGAAATGAAAAACATTAAAAAATTGACAGAAAGGAAGTTATACACTTTTGACAGCTGCAAAGAAATGATCTCTTTTTTACTATCAAATGTGACATAAATTCTACTCAGCCTTATGGAGATTTGTCATCAATTTATAATTCTCCTCGTCTTTTCGATGGAACCCTCTTAAAAGCCACATTCTCTTTTATCTCCGCTCGTCACATCTCATTTTCTTTCATCTCGTGCTTGCCTCACATATATATTCGAGTCTGTATCACTGTCAAGCACCAGAAGGTTTGTCCTTGCGTGGCTTCCTTCGCCGACTCTTCGGTCCCTTTTCTTACGTTTTTCCTTTGGACGCGTTTCACTCTGTGTGTCTTTTTTTTATTCTTCCTTTTTTTCGTGTCTTCCGGACAAGAATGTAAGAGGGTACTCCCCCGGAGATAAACTTTAAATGAGCTCCGATTCGGTCCATAAGGATGGGACAGTTTATTACCAGTCAATTTTTACAAGTGGAGCGAGAGAGAGAGCCACCAACGAAAGGCAAAGGCGTTGGACCGCAAAACGAGCTAAGGCCAAAAGAAATCTTTCGACTCTGTTCTTTCTTAAAACATGGCATTGTTAAAGTGTCCAGCATCCTCAGTAAGGACCAACGTGTCCTTTAATATTCTACCTGTCGAAAAAAATCTCCAGGGGTCCGGCCGTTTGTCTATCCATTCGTCTAGCCTTTTACTCTCTTTCTCTCTCTCTCTCTCTCTGTTTCTCACTCTCGGCCTATTGTGGCGTATGTACACAATGGTGCAAATGCAAAAAGAGAGTCGGCGGGTGTCTAACACTCTCAGGTACGTCAAATACTGGACGCTCCGAGTATCGGTTCGCGAAGCTGCACAAAGTGCAGCTTCGTTATTCTCTACGTTCGAGGAAGTCTTCCTTAAGGAAGCGGTCTTTGAAGGAACACGAAATATTTTTAGGTATACGGGGAGCCATGAACACACGTGACTTTCACAAATGGCTCTTTGATTCGTGCAGACTTTTTTTCCTCGCACTTTCATTTGGTTTAACATTGTCTTAAGGAGTTTCGGTACAAGTGACGAAATGTAACTATTTTATTCAAATTTCTACAGTACGTTATGTGACTTATCCTGAATATGTCCTCCAAGTTCCAAAACGATTGTCTACACCGTTTCCACAAAATTCTCAAATGAAAAGTCACTTTTTAACACAGAGACACGCCTACGCTATCCCTAAACTTCAGTTATGTGCATGAAACAATACGAAAAAATGTAAAAAACGGTTATAAAAAACTGTCAAACCACTGAAAATATCATTACAATTGTGCCACCAGAAAATGAAATAATTCGTCTACAAAGTTTATTAATTATTCATTTTTTTGTCAATGAGAACGACCAATTTTTCAGTAATCATTTAATTTTTATACCAAATATTGTTGTGTGAAGTTAGCGCTTTGCTTGAGAACAATAGAATTTTCCCCCTGATTCTCGTTAAAGATAAGCTGAACCATTAAATTGTATGACTTGTACCGAAACTCCTTAATTACTTGATTATTCTTTACAAGATCGTAACGCGCTCGAAGTAAAGATTCACAGTATTTTTCACATTTCGGAACATTTTGTTGCGAATTTATAATTGTTGATTTAACATGCTCCATAATTTATGCGGTAAAGGAATCATTTGAATTCTGATTAAATATCTGCTGGATTCTCAATCCTGGTCTATTGTCAAATTCTTGCACGGACTACAACGCGATGTTGAGAAAACCGCAACTACCAAACTCGCAGTGGTGTTAATTCGATCTAGAGTTCGTTCAACCGGACACTCGCGTGAAATTCCTCGTTGAAGTTGAGACGAAGCCAGCAAAACAATTTTCTCACCTGACTAATCGATCTTGGCATAGACCGTTCTCACGTGCAACCTGCCCTTTCTCTCTCTCTCTTTCTCTCTGTCGTCCTTTACTTTTATAGTCGGCCTTGTAAGCTAACTTTTCAGGCCAATGATTATCGCACAAACACACGCCTCCCGATAATTAGTTCGCCATTATGCTGTTCCATTCATTTAATAATACCCACGGTACCTTCTCCGTTTTCATAATATTCATAAACTCTTTTTTTCCATCTACTTCATACAAGTCATTTGTGTAATTACGTATTAAATGCTTTTAAGTATATTCGACTGGTATAAAAAGAGAAGAAGAAGAATTTTACGAAATTGAAGCCACTCAGTGCGCTCCATAAATCAAGCACTTTTTTGCACTCTCTAATAGTCAAACATTCTGTGGAAAGTATCACCAGAAACAAATATTATCACAAGTGATAGAGCTGAAATAGTTTGGAAACGACTGCGAACTTTATACCAACAAAAAATCTTTGGTAAATAAAGTTTTGGAGTAAAAATGCAGAAAAAAAGATGACATCGTAACAGTCCGTCAGGAGAACCGATGAAAGATTCTTTTTACTGAAAATTGCTCGCATAAGCATAATATTTTAATGAGTGTTTGTGATGGAAAGCTTTGATGTACTTACACGAGCTAATTCGACGTTCAAAGCTCTAATGAAAAGAGAATGTGTAAAGAAATGGGCATGAAATGGTGGAAATTGGAATGTTGGATTAGGTTAAGTTGACGTGAACAATTTAAAACCATGAATGGCTCACTTCAAAGGCTTCCCGAGCCCATTAGACCAGACTAATCCGTCTCGTCCGATGATGACTGTTGCTCAACGATTCAACTGGAATTTCCATATGGATTTTATTTGGACCAACCATCAGAGTCCAGACATTTTGCCTCTTGGAAAAGAATTGCATTCACACGACCAACCAAGATCATCTCGCGTTTGGGGTTTATCTTGTCGAAAAGCTTGACTCTCTGCACTTGGTCAGGCATAATAATGTTCATCCGTTTAGAACTTCCATTTACCTCACACTGTGGACACGAGGAAAAGATCTTTAGGTCGCACGCATGACTTCTCCAGGTACACAGAAGACCTGGAGATTTCAAACCAAGTCCAAAAGGCAAATCCTTGTTTTTCGTTGGGATTGAGAGCTCGAAAAAATGGCGGTCGCCAAATGCTTGAAATATTGTTTGCACAGTCAGTCCATCGAAACCATTTCTGCGAGATATTTACATGGAAAATAGTTGAAACCCCAGAATTCGTGCGACTTTAACGATCCTATTAAGTTGCTCGTATGCAGAAAAAATTTAGAGCTTTATTCAGTTGTCACTAAAATTGACGTTTATTTCGCTGTATCGTTGGTCCACGAAGTGTATTAAAAATGAAACAATCAGTTTTTGAAATACTGGGAAATTGATTGATCGTTACATTTATTGGTATCAGCAATTAATTAAAAAAATAAATCAATACTTTCCGTTAAAGACGTTGTTTGCGAAATTTTCTAGCGATAGAATTCCTTCAAATTTGAACCAAACAAAGAGAACAGTGAAGTCTAACAGCTCGCACAATTTCAAGAGGTTTCACCATGCAGGAGTCGAGATATTTATTTATAAAAATCACAATTTTCAGCAGTTTCTCATAAGAGCGCGAGGCAAAAGTTCCAATTTTCAACATTAAATATCTCGATTTCTGAATGGTGAAGCCTCTTAAAACTTTGCACACGCTTTTATGTAACATCGAAGAAGCTTTATTTAGTTTTTTAAAAAAATCGGTCGTAAATATTTCTCGAAATCTTGGTTATTATACAAAAAATACAGATTACCTCGGACAATCTTGAATTTCGAGTATGTTGTTCTTTAATCAGTTTGTAAAAACTTTTTTCAATGAACTTAGGCTCGCAAATGATTAAAGAAAGAATTTAATGATGTAAGAAAGACTGAAAACAAAAATTTACATTTGACCCCGGCCGTACAACGTCCTCAAGTACAATTAACCTCGGATTTCATTGCTTACACGAAAACGAGAAGTGGCAGTCGATGACAGCGAGAGTACGACACAACGATAGTGAACGTTACAATTGTCTCTCCTGCATCGAGGATTTACCCATGAGATTTCTCTCGACCGGTGTCTCCCACTCGTGCGAGCAGATATATGAGAGCCCGTTGAGCTGACGAGCGTATAGAAATTGTTTCGAGGACTGTTACGAGACGAAGAAAAGCGATGAGGAAGTATAAACGATGAGAAAGAGAATGTATATTAGAGGCGAAGAGTGAGAACCGTAGAGAGATGGTCTAAAAGGATTACACACTTTGGGGCGTCAGGACATGGAGAATGCTGTTAAGGCATTAAGGATGGAGAAGCAGGTCAGTTATCTTGATAATACTGCCCGTTAAGCTTCCTTTCTCCAAATATACATATATTTATAGATTTTTTTTCCAACATTTCTCTCGCCGCCAATCGTACCATTTACCAATCCAGTAAATCTTTTTTTTTATGTTTCAAAAAACCGTGACTGTCACATTAAACGAAAAATACTTGTCGACGGACGTTTGGTCTATTTTGTAACTGTGTATTTGATTTCTCTCGATGATAGAGAACCGGAATAATAAAAGTATGAAATTACTCTTTAGGTAGTTCTATCGTGACATTCTAGAAAAATTGTTTTTCAGTTTTTCTCACATACAAAATGGTTTGCGGGCATAAGTTGATAAAGAAAAGTTGTTGTAAATTGACTAAAGAACAACATACTCCAAATTCGAAGTCATCCAAGGTAATTTGGACTTGCTGTATAATTACAAGAATTGCGAACATTTTTTTTCTTTAGATTTTTTTGAAAAACTAAATGTAGCTTTTTCGATGTTGGATAAAAATGGATGCAAAGTTTCAGAAGTCTTCACCATGTAGAAGCCAAAATATTTATTGATAAAAATGTAACTTTTAACACGAGCTCTTACGAGGGACTCCCGAAAATTGTGATTTTTGCCAATAAATATCTGAACGTTCCGCTTGGTGAAAGCTTCTGAAATTTATGACACACGTGCATATGACATTAGAGAAGATTTATCGAAATTTTCAAGAAAATCTTACGAAAACGATGTGACGATAGAGCTCTCTTAATATGAAATAATTCTTAAATGTTCCTAATGTTTGTAATAATACTGTGCAACATCGTCACAACTATTTGTCAATGGGTATACAAAGTATAGAAAATTTATTGGTAAAAAAAGGAGAAAAATGGAGGAAAAAGTATTCTGTAAATGCGGGGAAACTAGAACGTATACGGTTGTCTACTGCTGCATGAGAGAATTTGGTGCCAGAAGAGCGACAGTTGGGAATAGTGGATGGTTGGCTCTGGTGGATATAATGGGTCTGGGATGTCCAGCATCCCCTTTCATCATCTGGCTATACGGTAATGGACCGATAGGTAGGTGAACATAGCATCCAGTAAGCCCAGAAATCCCGCAGAGTGAGAATAGAGTGAAAGAGAGGGAAGGAGAGAAATTGACTATGTGTGTGTCGAGGCTGCCTTTACAGCAGACCACTCTATTTTCTCTGCTTTCTCTCTCTTTCTCTCTCTCTCTCTCTCTCTCTCTCTCTCTTTCTCTCTCTCTCTCTCTCTCTCTCTCTCTCTTTCTCTCTCTCTCTGTTTCTCTTTTTGGCTGATCTTCCATTTCCCTTCATGTACCCATTTTTTGCACTTCTTTAACTCATTCGCTAGCTTCCCTCAATACTACACAGCTTCATCCTTTTCCCTCACCTCTTTCTTCTACTTCTCTGCGTCTTATTCGTTCTTCTCGTCGCTACGTTTCTCTAAACTCGGCAAAGTCCCTCCCTCCCTCCCTCCCTCCCTCCTTCCCACCTGCCCTCTATACCACACCGAACGTTATACCTCTTCGAACTTCCGGAGTGATCGCTTGCTTTCACATGTTCTAGGGCTTGGTGGCATTACCAGATCGATATCCGGATAGTAGCCCCAAAGAAAGATATATGAGGGTACCCCAGTTCTTGACGTTTCTTTCACTACCTCTTTCCCAAAATTCTCCTTGTGAGGCTCCTTTTTGGCCAATGATAAACGTCTTTTCGAGCCTAACTACCAGAATCGATCTAAAATTCATAATTAAACTCAATTAATCAAGCTCCACTTATATTTCGTCACAAATTGAATCAAGTTTTGATTATTCGTGGATTCCAATATTCGACCATTGAAGGAAACAAAGTGAACGATTTTTTCTGTGGTTTTTGTAGGAAATGCGGTTGAAGTAACGTTGGAAAAAATTATTTCCTTCAAGATGTTCGATTAACACTTCAATAAAAAGATGTTTTTTTATATAAATTTCTTTCGTATTTCTCATCATTTGTGCACCAGACACTTAATTGCTTGAGAAAAAAAGGTCGAGGGATCGAAAACAACCAATTTACGATCCAACCCGGATCTCAACTTATCACTATGAAAATAAGTTGAAGCCCGACATACTATACGTACACGTTAAAAACCTTCAAAAGTTCATTTGTTGTCGAAAGGTTAAAAAGTCCAACTTTACTAGACAGATGAGAAGTTTGCTGGTAATTACCAATCCAACTTTAGTTTTGGTCAGTTCATGGTAGAAGTAAACCTTTTACTTGCATGTATATCGATTTCTCATCGGAAATTCTAAAGAACTTTACTTCTTCAATTCGTATACTATATAATGCAGAGTTGCTTGGATACGATCAATTATCCCTTTCCTTCTCAAGTTTCTCCATCTCTCTTTCTTTCTCTCTCTCTCTCTTTCTCTCTCTTTCTCTCTCTTTCTCTCGCTCTCTCTCTCTCATTTTCATTCTTCGTTTTTCAATGTACTCTGCAGAGCTTCTAAAGACGCATTGGCTATATTATATAGCTAACACTTAGCACCAACGGAATTTCTACCCATTTATCGATCGATCGCACACTTGTCTTAAACATGCATTATTATACAGTTCCATCCATATCGAAATCCTATATACCCCAATTTTGCACATATTACAGCATCGATTATATTCCGAAACTTATTCCGCTTGGGCATGTTTAAGGAGTTTCGGTACAAGTGACGAAAAGTAACCATTTTATTCAAATTACACCGTTTGCACAAAATTCTCAAATCAAAAGTCACTTTTTAACATAGAGACATGCCTACGCTATCCCTAAACTTCAGTTATGGTCATGAAACAATACGAAAAAATGTAAAAAAGTTTATAAAAAACTGTCAAACTACTCAAAATATCATTAGAATTATGCCACCAGAAAATAAAATAATTCGTCTACATCATTTATTAATTATTCATTTATTTAACAATGAAAACGATCAATTTCTCTGTAATCATGTAATTTTTTTACGCAATTTTGTTGTGTCAAGTTACCGCTTTGCTTGAGAACAATAAAATTTTTCCCCCGGATTCTCCCTTAAGATAAGCTGAACCACTACATTGTATGGCTTGTACCGAAACTCCTTAATCATTAACAATTGCTGTCGACTGGTTTTCTTTTTGACTGTCAATGAAAATTTTTCTTTATCATCAAAAATCTCTTGCTCATCGTTAATATGTATTCAAAATTCCAGACATTCATTAGCATGTTTTAAAAAAATTAGAAAATTTTGAAAACATCGAACAGTATCGACTGTTAGATCTTTTAAGTCGAAGAAAAAAATGAAATGAGATGAAATGCTCGAGTATCGACGACAGAACGGTTCTTATCTGTTGACACGGACGAGGCGTCGGTTCGATTATTCTTTTCTATACCTGTCTCGATGCCCCCTTAACGTTTTGATAGCAGAACATGTTTATGTAAGTGGACCGTTACCCACTCTACTTTTTCCTTGTCGTAGGACTCTCCCCGAACTATCGGATCGCTTTGAAAAACATTTATTCGTGACTTTACAACATTCTTTCAGTTAGTTCACGCGACAGACAGAAAAACGTCTGAGGTATTGAATCCCAAACAGAAATTTAACATAAAGAAAAAATTATATCAATGCGATCGTATCTGGATTCTGAGTAACGGAAAAAAAAAAAATTGATTCCATTTTTTTGATGAAATAGTTTCATCCAAATGTGTGGAATCAGTCGCCAACCCTCCTCCAGTCTCCAAAAGTGTATTTTTTCGACACTTTTTGACAGATCGGAATTAAAAAAGTTTCAGCCCACCCAGAAAAATGACATAAACGGGCTAAGACTTTTTTATTTCGATCGGACGTCACGTCTGGCGTATTTTCACTTTCGAAATTTACAACTATCTCTCTCCGTCTCTTGTGGCGGCTCACATCGCATGACAGATTGCCTCAACAACAAAAATAACAATTACAAACTGTTCGCTGATACTTTGTAACAAAGATGGTTTATTATTGCAAAAATCTATTGGACAAAAAAAATAAAAATAAAATAGTTTAAAAAAAAAACAATAAAAAAATAAAGCAAAATAAAACAATTAAATAAAATGAATAAAATGAATGAAGCAAAAAAAATAAAAATAAATGAAATAAATGGAATAAATAAAATAAATGAAATAAATGAAATAAATGAAACAAATGAAATAAATGAAATAAATGAAATAAATGAAATAAATGAAATAAATGAAATAAATGAAATAAATGAAATAAATGAAATAAATGAAATAAACGAAATAAATGAAATAAATGAAATAAATGAAATAAATGAAATAAATGAAATAAATAAAATAAATGAAATAAATGAAATAAATGAAATAAATGAAAAAAATGAAATAAATAAAATAAATAAAATAAATAAAATAAAATACGATAAAATACGATTAGGTGTCAAAAACAATAATAATGATAGAAAATTAATGACAAATTATTAATTAATCAATTAGTGTCTTCCAATAATATAACAAAAGAGCCTGAGTCGTGGTTTGTGTTGCAGAGAAAATGTAAGTTTTTGAAATAAATTTATGAACCGAGGCGAATTACGGTTATAAAATTTTCCGGGTCATCGTGAGCAAAGCAGTTATCATTGGCCCTTGTGGAATTGCCACGAAAAATGTAAGCGAGTCCTCGCCAACGATCGTTACGAGGGTTTCATAAAAAAAAAAATGTATATACGATAAAAAAAAATGTAAAAAAATACACGAAATCCCTGAAATGGCTCGATTCAAGGTGAACAAAGAAGGAAAGAGTCGCCGCGAGACGAAACTGTGCCACGCGCACGTTTACAGCAGCGATATTCGAGGCACTATATTGGACGGATCCTGGGCGCATATTAGCGGGTCTCTAGGGCAGAGGAAGAGTAAATGGTTTTGGAATGGGGGGGAAACCTCATCCGCTATCTGCCGAGAGAATAGCACGAGAGATGCAAAAGTTTTGTACCATCGTGTTGTACACTAGCTCTCCGCATTCATGGAATACCGGATTAGGGCCACGTGGAGTCCCAATCGTTGCGGCTAATCCCGGATATCGTTATAGTCGACCGATAACCGCGCAGCTATCTCTCTCTCCCCCTTTTCCTTTTCTTCATATCCCAGCTATTCGAAATCTTTACTATTTTTCAATCTTTCAATATTTCACCTCAATTATATTTGGTCGATGACAAATTCATATTGTAAATAACTTTGGAATCAGAATCTTTGAAATATTTTAAACAATAATATTGATCAAGGACAACCAACAAAAATGTGTTTAGAAGATCACGAGAATAGAAAATTCGGAATATTTTCGTTGGAACTTTATTTCCGAAATTTTAAATAAACTTTTTGATGTTTCTGAAACCGAATGATTGACTGATGCTAAAATAACGTTTACGAGCATATAAAATAATTATGTACCATTTTATGCCGATGATAATGACCGAATTTACTAAAATTTTGAAACAAAAAATGACAGAACTTTTAAATTTGTTGTCAATTGACAATAATAGCTGTAAATTTTTCTCTGTTTGAAATTGAAACCTTAGCAGTCCCTCATGCTCTTTATTTTCAAATTATCTTCAAATTAGTGATCAGTGTTTTTTATTTCCACATTTTTTCAGTTTTCTTGTGATCTTTGAATGTTGAAAATAGGGTCAAAAATTGGATTTTTCGGTTGACATTATCCCAATAAATATTTTATCTTCTGAATCGTGAGCTTTATTGCTGTAAAAGATTCGTCAAAATCGGTTTGACATTTAATCAAAATCACACTAGATATTTTTATTTAGACAGAAAAAATAAGTATCATGCTGTTTTCATTTTTTGTTTGGACGACGAAAACAGACAAACGTTTTGATCAACATTTTCCTGGAAATCAGAAACGGAAAAAAATAATCAACGAGAGAATATACGATAATTAAAGTTTTTCCGTGGCCTCGAAAATGATAATGAATTACGTTCCTGGGAGAGAAGCCACGATGTGGAGCTTTTGTAATGAAATGAATATTGTTTTATTAGAGTTTTTGGAATGAATTACAAACTCAACGATACCAAGAACGAGCCCAAGAAATGAACTTTGGAATTGAAATCTTTTAATTGTTTCAAAATCGAATTTTAAAAGCTCGTTTATGAATTTTCACATCCGAGAAGTGCATAATTGCATGCACTCTACACTTGTTCCAAAAAATCCGCCCCTCAGCGTTGTTTACGAAATGAGTGTGTGGGCGTTCATTTAATTTCATACGTTGATAATGTACGAAAAGCAAATGACAAACAAAAAAAAACAAAAATGAAAAATATTGGCAAGATGTCCTGTAAAAAGTCTCCGCTTACATTAAAGATATTGTTTTTATTTTATTTTGGGGCTCGAAAAGGGCGTACAAAAGTTATCTATACGTACACGAAGAACACGAGAACGAAGAGGAAAAGGGTGGAGTTATAGCCAAAACGAAATGGAGAATTTTGACCTTTCTCTCTGTCTCTCTCCTCTTTTCCTTTCGTTTTAATTTTTAGTCTCCTTTCCCTCGTGACGGGCCCTCGGAGTTGCGTGAATCACATGAATCGTTTCACAGTGCGTGGGCGACAGAGAATCACGTACTACGGATCTCTCGAGAGAGACCTGAAAGAGAGAAATTACTTTTATAGTTTATTGTGTGCTAATAACTCTAAGAGCTGCATTTCTCTCTTTTCTCTTCCTCTCGTACATTTTTTAATGCGTGGTGCAACACTCGCAAATCAACGAATGAAAGATACGACGAAAATGTCCTGAACACAATCAATGCTGCTTTT
The DNA here is from genome assembly GCA_013761285.1 of Campoletis sonorensis. Classification (NCBI taxonomy): domain Eukaryota; kingdom Metazoa; phylum Arthropoda; class Insecta; order Hymenoptera; family Ichneumonidae; genus Campoletis; species Campoletis sonorensis. The sequence continues at coordinate 1,290,168 of JACEOJ010000073.1, forward strand.
AAGGAGGTTCGATCGTTTCTCATGCGTTCGATAAATTCCAAGTTTAATTGTTTAAAATTCGTATGAATCTTCTTAACAGTCATACTCAACTGTGGGTTAAATTCGAGGAAGTTTGACCGTTTAGAAATCGAGGTATTAGTTGTTAAATATCGTCTTTTTTCGTAACTTCCCATAAAACCTCGTGTTAAAGTTGCGATTTCAAACACTGAATATCTCGATTACCAGACGGTGAAACCTTCTCAAATTTTTTACACATTATAATACGACGCTCAAGAAGATTCGCGCAGAATTTCAAAAAATGATCTTGGAAAAATTGTATTTGATCATTTTGCCGTTACTTTGTTTATAATATTATGATTATGGCGATCGAACCTTATAATTCATATCTAATACAACAATACATTTTCACGAAACGAAACGAGGCGGATGATTAAAAAAAATCCTTTTAGTTTGAATAAGTTTTATAAGATTACAGTTTCCCTGGTCGACGTTTCATAGAAACGTATTTAACGTTTTCTATAATTCATACGATGCAAGACTCGTAAATTAATGAATTCAATGGAATCCGTTCAAAATATGGCAGAAATATGTTCCCAGGTATCCATTAAATGAAAATTATTTATCTCGTATTTTTCATTAAAAAAATTTCCCATAAACCCCGTTTTCCACCGATTTTTGATAAAAATTCCTGGTATTAAAAGCCCATCGAAAAGTATCAATATTTAAATTAAATTTCGAGATTTGTTGATTACTTAATTGCAATTTAGAACAGCAGAACAATTCATAGAAACGTGATAATTAATCTAAACTGTGAGGCTCATCCAACAGAGGAATTCGGGCGTTTTAACTAAAGTAACTATTCGTGTAATATTTGATAGTAATTGGACAATTAAATTGAAGAGGCTTTTCGGCGCAGTGGGAAGGAGACAGTTGGCGAAGTTGGTGCAGAGGCTGGGGAAAGTGCAAGACACTGTGGCGCGAATTCCAACTCATTGTTTCTCCGCATAAGTACATTTATATATATATATATATATATATATAAAATAGTAATAAATATGGGGAACACATGGCGAGCATGAATCTTGCAGTTCCACAGATCCACTTGGCTCTGAGTATAAATAGATTTATCCTCACGCACCTTGCATGAAAACCCGAATACCTACACTGAATCCCTCTTTCTTTTATTATCTCTCGACGTTTGCAACGCACCATTGTAGAAAAGATCATAAAATTTGACGCGTGCCTCGCTTTCGCACAGGGAAAAAGATACGCGCGGCTGTTCTTTTGCAAGACCATGAAACACCATACACCGTACAAAAACTTATTGGCAGACTTGCTATTTTCCTTGTTGGCCATGCAGCGAGCCTCCTGCTGTCGCAAATATTCCATTACGTGAGGTATGCATCCCAATGAAAATTGACAAGGTTTTCTCCGCTTCTTCAATGTCTATGCGCAGTACCAAGTCACTTCATGGTGTTCATTTATCTTTCGATGTGAGAGTTAAACACAAGGCCAAATGGATATTTAAACCAAAACCTTTTTTCCTATTAAACTTCATTTGTGTCATGAAATTTCAGGAGAATGTCATTTTTTAGGATTAAGCTCACGCAGTCGTAAAGAAGGTACGATTAATTGAGACCTACTTAATTCCAGAATGATTTGTCAAGATTTTTTTAATAGATGATGAATTTGATGAGATTTTTTTTTCTTTTTTTTTTCCATGGAAATATGGAACTGGTCGTAATACCTGGTTCGAATTTTGAAAAAAGAAGTCTTTTATTGTGGAGACTTAGTGATAAATAATTTTAATAATTTCTATAAATTTGTTCGGTGAATGCTAAGAAAATATATTTTGAAAATTGTGAAATTTTCAAGGGGTCTTTAAATTTATAATGGATTGTAAATAACGATTTTAATTAGCACTCATTTTCGGCATTATTAGCTTTCATAGGAAATAAATCGGGAATAAATATCGTAATAAAGTAATCCCCAAAATGGGTGTATCAAGGATGGAAAATATGATTCATGAATATTTATGATTAACTGCTTTTATGCTGGTGGCTTCGAATTCGTGTATTTTTACGATTTCGGTCCCCAATAGAACTAATAAACATTTTCGGTCCTCAATATATCAATCAAAAAAAAAAGTTTCGAGCATAACTTTGATGTTTGTTTTTCTTCCTGGACCATGGCTCGGATTTGCCACAAAATTTAACATTTTATTCACAGAAATCGCGTGTTAAACTTTCTACATTTTCGATATGCGGGGAAACCTGTAAAAAGTGGTTTATTCCTCACGCGTACGATGATCATTTGCATGAAAATCACAATGTGGGCTCTATCGAAGCATCGCACTCTCGTCATACGTTTGGCATTTCTGCTATGGCCATAAAAAAGAAGAAAAAAAAGGTAAACGTCGGCCAAGACATCTTGGACGTTGTAAAAACAGCTACAACTCCGACTATTCCTAACGCTTTTTTTTCTTTCTTCTTTTTTTTTTACGATGTGCATACTACTCGTTTGGCCAGAATAATCTACTAAACCGAACAAAATTATTTCTTCGAACGTTCCAGTTCGGATTCCTCCTGGAAACCTTTTCTTTCTTTCCTCCCAGCTTTTCTGCATTAAATCACACGTTCCTTGTTTCACGAGAGTTGGAAATAACTCTGTACATGAAGGAAATAATATGTTTTCCAGCACGGCTATTTTTTTTTAATTCTTTTTTTTTACACGAGTCTACACTGGGCAAAAAATGCAACGGTGAGCTTAATGTTGACTTCAAATTTAAGCGCTGCACACTGAGACCAATATTTATGTGGCTTCGATCACATAACAACAATATTGAGAATATTTACACACATTAATACGATTTTTGGGCCTGGCTAATGCATGTTTGTTCCTCGATGTTTTGGATTTGAGAGTTATGCAAATTATTGTTGATTCTTGAGGTTTTTCTTTCGCGGAGGGTCGATCGTTCATGAATTAGATGGAATCTTGGAAAAAATATGTCCAATAGAATTATTGGTTCCCACGGTAAACAGAAATCGAAATTGTTTACTCGCAAGTGATCGAGTTTTAAGAATTATTAATATTTTTTGATAATGCAATCGTTATCTTTAGATAATAAAAACAGTAAAATATGTAACGAAGGAACAGATGCTTTACATTGAAAATTTTGTCGAAAGTCTAAACGTCAAAAGTGTCCGAGTGAAAATTTGAAAAATAAAAATGAAAATTAAAGGTAAAAAAAGAAAAAAATCGTCTGCTACTGACATTTTTCCAAGATTGATCGTCAATATTTGGTCTTAAACATTCAGCGACTTCCTGTTTTTAGTGTTGCAACAGAATGTTTAAAAAAAAATTCTATCGTTTCGAAAAAACATGTAGAAATATTTTGTACATGGAATTTTATTAGTTTAAGATTTGTTATTCATTAAATATTCGGTTCAATGAGAGAAATACCTTAAAAGTTTCGATTCAGCATGTCCAAAAAAGCGATATTATAGAATAAAAGAATTGTTATTTCGTCGCTGAGTCCAATTGATCGTAAAAACAGAATAATCTCTATTTTCATGACCAATTTCTCTTGTTTATGATAATATTTTCTTAAAAAATAACCCCCTCGAAGAACTTATTCCTGAGCATGCAATTTAACGTCTTAAACAAAATCTCTATTCCGCTCAACTTCATCGCACCCTTGAAGTTGTAAAAAATTTGAAAATCCTCGTAAATATTCACTCGAAAGAACCTTATGAACGTTTTACGCTTGCTATAACGTTAAACCTGTCAAGCCAATGGATTGAAAAAAAAAAAAATGAAAATAAAATATTACGTATACATAAAAATCGAAGGAGAAGGGAACACCAGGAAGTGAATTGGAGTGGGAAGGGAAAACGAAAAACCGGTCGCGTGACCTCATTTTTGGCAACTTGGCATGAACTTCAACGAGAATTTCCTTGGGGTGTTCTTATACTATTTTTCAGACTTATACGCACACCCACACACACTTTATCCATATTCGATATATTTTGTCGGTGACATTATGGACTTTTACGCAGAGTTGCAAACTCCATCCTATATTTTGCTCATACATGGACGTATTAAAAAAAAAATATTATAAGCTCCGCTATATCTGTGTTTACGTTTTCCAATAGTTGTTTACCAGGCTAAAAATTCCCTCTGGTCCTGGTTCGTAAAAGTATTTTTTCTGAGACTAAAAGCTTTGACGTTGTCGCAAATATTAAATCCCCCGCATTACACGACCGATATTTTTACGTCCGTCGAAAGGTTGGTCTTGTTTTTCAACAGAATTAATCAAAAATTGCATTATTTGTGGATTCCACTTTTTTTTGTAGATCAAAAAACGAAAAAAACATGAAATAATGGATTTTAAAGATGGCTTTAAAGTTTTAAGGGTTTCTATTGTTTTGAATTCTTTTTTTTACTCAATTTCCACCAGAGCAGTAGTCATTTCCTTTATTGCTTCAAGGGAAACTATACAACATCCGAATAGATGGCAATTAACAAAATGGTAGTCGAAGGAGAAGAGCTCGTTCGAAGGAGCTTGTGGGCTAAAGAAAAAGGATTACAAGCTAGAAAGCTCTATCGGGGATTACTCCTTCTCCATCTGCACTTTCTTCACCCTCTGATCTTATAAAAAGCTTTGAAAATAAATTTCATTTGGGTCTCATATTCGAGGAATTTTTATTTGAAATATTTTACCGGATCCATCAGAATTTTTTAGCCTAGAATTTTTTCAATTGAAACGAAAAGAAAAAAATCTAGTAATTCCATGAAAATACCGATTCCTTAAAACAATAAATTAACAAAGTAACCGCAAAATGATCGAATACAATTTTTCCAAGATAATTTTTTGAAATTTTGCCTGAATCTTCTTGAGACTGTTAAGAAGATTTATACAAATTTTGAACAATTAACCTTCGGATTTATCGAGTGCATGAGAAACGATCGAACCTCCTTAACGATCCACGTATCGTTGCTTCGTCCTCAAATTTTTACTGATCACTTCATGAATGGGTTCAATGTACAATTGAACCAGAAATAAGAAGATTTGTAGATTTATGCGTTTACGATTCCTGGGTGATTTCCTTGCAGTGATCTCGAGTGTACAAAATGACGTCATCGTCGCGATGGCGATAGAGATCGACTGCAAGAAAGAAAGAGATAAAGCGAGAGAAACAGAGGGAAATGCAAATGCAATTTCATTCATTGATTGGCGTCGTCATAGAAACTCTCGGTCTCGGTACATTGCAAACGCAAACTGCCTGTTCGCGGGTCTCTCCAGATTCATATAAACATATATATATATATATATATATATGGATGCGCATTGAGAGGGCGACAAGATGAGAGAGACTTTGACGTTTATCTCATCCCCTTTACCTCAGCAGCCTCTTTCCCAAAGCGCCGTCTATCAGTCCTATCTCACCCTCCTTCAATTCTCTATAACTACTCTCGAACCGCCATCTTGAACCGAGCACGTTTAGTCTAACGAGGTTAAAAGAGAAGAGAGAAGACGGAGAAACCTTTTCGGGGAGGGGGGGGAGGGGGATTTGGATCTCGCGGTGTGTCGAGATTTCCATAATCACTAGAGAGTCCGAAAGGGAGCGTAATATTAAAGGAAAAGGGAAAAAATTGTAGCAGTAAGAATTAATTGTCTTGGTAGGTCAAAGCTCAATCGAGAAATGTTCAACCCTCTTGGTTCCCTTTTTCATTCTATTCCTTATTCCTCTCCATTATTTTTATTTGATTTGACGTTTTTTTTTTTTTTTTAAGGACCCTTTGAATTTATAGCCTTGCATAATATTTTACTTGGCATTATCGAATTTACTAATACGTCCCACAAACCAAAGACACGAGGAGAAACACACACCAACAATTAATTAAAAAGTTGGTAAAAATTCACTCAATTTCGAAATAAACGTCGTTCACTTTTTACGTTAATCTTCGAATTTATTATCGCATTTAAACTGCGCAAATAATCTTCTTTTTTTCTCTTGATTTATTACTTTTTGACACTTTTATCCGATTAAATTTAATCGGCATTTTTCATGCGGTTAATGAGCCAATTGCCGCGGTGTCTCGTCCAGTCGATCAATTATTGTGGAATTTCTTGTCAAATTGACCTTTGTCTTATTATTCAATAAATTCCCCCAATACTTTGACCTCCACCTGCATAATTAAATGATTCCGGAACCCATGAAAAAAGAGCAAATCCATATTGATGCCAGAAACCGAAAACTTTCGAACAAAAGCTTGAACTAATTAAAAGTTTTGTTGAATCAACTGACACGAGATTGTCTGCTGAATGAATGATGTTTTTGTTTAATTAGCAACTTTCGAAATACACTACGAATAATCGAATGAATTATGAAATTTCGCCAAATTCGCTCTGGTTATTTTATCGTGGATTTGATGGCGTGTTGCGCGACTAATAGTTTTCGGAAAATGTAATATCGCGTAATTCCCAAGCACGATGTGGGGGGAAAGGGGGTGGGGGCGAATGGATTTTCACATGTAGTTACAAATCGGACGTAATGGTTTATTCGCTCTCGAAACTTTCTCATCCCTTAGCGACGTGTTCCTCAACGCCACACTAAACTCAATTTGCTCTCTCATTTTCCTATCTCCCACCGAAGTGGAAGATACATCGAGATAAATGCGACGAAACGTGCCAACGCTCTCGAGATGGCGTTCTTCTCCTCCCAAAAACCAACCTCCTCGCACGGTCCAGCATCCAATCCATTGCGGTAAATTTATTGACCACCGTATCTCCCTAAACCGACGCTACATTTTTACCATTTGCGACAATACTTTTCGAGCTTTCACCATTTACAGAGGCCTTTTCTCCTTTCCACCCTCTTTTCATCCTCACTCTCTTTCTCTCCCTCCTTAACATTTTACTGTACGTACTTTTTTCACTACGTCGCTCCCACGAAACCAAATATCCTTGAGGCTTTTTCCAATGTCGCTTTGGGTGCAAAAGAGAGAGAGAGAGAGAGAGGGAGACAGAAAACGACAAATTTCTCGATAGAAAAATGTAATATCTGCACGCAAAACTCCACGACACATTTCGCAAAAATGAAAAATATAGACATTTTTCCAGTCGCTTCGTATCGCAGAAAATGAAATCATGATTGTACGATTTAACACGAAATATTTGCGTTTCCACACAACCCTTTTATGATTATTATTCCAATTTATCAAATATTGTTTATTTTACCATAAAATTAAAAATGATTTCAGCAGCTAAATATTAATAAGATTTCCACGGAGTGTTTTTTTTTTGACATTTTTTACAACATTTTTAACTCGATGCTTTTTTTGTTCATTACAAAATCAATCCACACTGGTTTCGTCATCCAAAACAATGATTCCAGCTTCTCTTTATGAAATTTTAAGACACTGCAGCCCCCGACTTTGAAGCTCGTTGAAAAAAGTTGAAAATTCTTTAAATCCACCCGCAATTGAGCTAAAATTTTCGATATTTGTTTCCCGTAGGGAACACTAATCCGTTTTGACTTATTTTCAAAAACAAATCGCTTACAGGAACAACAGAAAAAAATAAAAAATTTCGTAACTTTAAATAAACTGTCGACATTGATTTCAAAGCATTCTATAGTCATTAATGAACAATTAGTTCATTAGTAAAAACAACCTTATTTCGACCATACAACAACATCAACAATATAAATAATAATTATTATTATTGTTATTATAAGTATTCGTCAAATCCTCCATAACGCAGGCATTTAAAGAGTTACTAAAAATCGAATAAATATTCGATCGTAATATGAAGAGTCGTAGTAGTAATCTATATCTGAAGAGATTTGTGAACGTGCTGATTTAAGTTCACATTTATATACCATTCCATACATCCGTCCTGTTCGTTGCTGACATGAGAAAACTCCTTTTTTTTGAACTCCATTGAGATCACGACCCTAACCAGACACGTTTTTCTCCACGATCAAGGGCAAAGCAGTCTATATTTGCTGTCGATTTTTTTTCCATCAGAACCGAACCTACACGGTCCACGAGCTCCAGTTGAGTTCGTAACTATAGATATATTTATTAACGAGCAAATCTATAGATGTGTGTGTCTTGCTTAAGAACTTTGCTATACTTGCTCTCGAGACTCTCTCGTGGTTTTGTAACAACCCCTCGTGTGATTTATCGCACCTGTAATTTCTTCGGTGCTACACGTACACGAGTGTTCTCATTTTCATTAAAATTGAATGAAGAAAAAAGGAAACAGGAATTTCGTAATAATTATGCAATTTTGACAAACAAGTGTTTCTGGAAAATAATTTTAATAAGAAATTTTTGTAAAATAAGTTCAAGTGGACAGGGCAGGAAAATATTGTGCTTTAATTTAACTTGATTGAATTTCATTTAATTAAATTTAATTAGTTGAATTCAATTCAATAAGGTTTGCACTTTGATAATTGTTGAATTTTGTATCATTAAAGCAATTTAATGCTTAAAAGCAATCGATAAAATTGCATCAAGTTGGTTTCGATGGTTCGTTAATATTACAAGTAGAACGAGTCAACGGTCCGGTCAGCCCCTTCGTTGTCTTTGCTGTTTGGACTTTCGAGAATTTCTAAAATAATGAAAATGAGTGAACGATAATTAATAAATCGAGTCAATGATTAATTATTTCATTAAATAAAAGAAAAAACAATTTAACTTGTATTTTAGTTAAAATTCATTGGATTCTTCTTTTTGTAAAAAATAAATTGGAATTGATTGTAAATATTGACCGTAACTGATTGAATAAAAATTCAGTATGAAACGAGATTTGAAGGAGAATCTTATGGAACCGTTTCCAAAGTCTTTCCATGCCAATTGTAATTCGTGAGAGACAACAGAAGGTCCAGGAAATATTCTAGACCGCAAAAAAGTAGACGTTGAATTCTGGAACGTAAAGAGATAAAATAAATAAAGGAAGAAATAAAAAAAAGTTGGGTGTGTGGAATATTGCCGATGCGACAGAGATTCTATGCCATGTGGACCCTGACGAAGCCAATACTACGGACCTCTTGAATATTCAATTTAACTAACGGCAAGAGAGCGAATGGAGAACGACGATACATATAGCAACATCCACGAAGTATTCAACGTTAAATCGGCCTTCGAACAATCCTCATTATTAAAATTTACATATTGTCCCAACAGCACATTGTACTCAGCTCCAAAAAAAAAAAAAAAATCCTCAAAGCTTTTCGAAATATCGTACACAGCATTCGGAGTCTCCGAAAAAAGGAAAAAAAAACAACTAACCTCCACCCACGAGGGCTGAAAAATCCAGAAACTTTGGTAATTAGTTCTTAAGGAGTTTTGGTACAAGTCATACAATGTAATGGTTCGACTTACCTTTAGGGAGAATCAGGAGGGAAATTCTATTGTTCTCAAGCAAAGCTCTAACTTGACACAACAAAATTTCGTATAAAAATTACACGATTACTGAAAAATTGATCGTTTTCATTGACAAAAAAATGAATAATTAATAAACGATGTAGACGAATTATTTCTTTTTCTGGTGGCATAATTGTAATGATATTTCGAGTGGTTTGACAGTTTTTTATAACCTTTTTTACATTTTTTCGTATTGTTTAATGCCCGTAACTGAAGTTTAGGGACAGCGTGGGCATGTCTCTGCGTTAAAAAGTGACTTTTCATTTGAGAATTTTGTGGAAACGGTGTAGACAATTGTTCTGAAACTTGGAGGCCATATTCAGGATAAGTCAAAGAACGTATTGTAGAAATTTGGATAAAATGGTTACATTTTGTCGCACTTGTACCGAAACTCCTTAAACTAGAAGGTTCTTATTTCCACTGATAGAATTTAGATAAAATCAATAAATGCTGCAACATAAGAACGTGATAAATGAAATACCAGCAGTGAAGTCATCATCGCGATTTGCTGTGAAACACCTCACCCATATACAACTAAATATTTATATACGTATACCACATACATATCCTGCGGAAAATATGCGGCAGATTTCCACCAAGAAACTCTATAACGATATATAAAACACACACACACACACACACCCACACACATACACACAGACGTATATTGGCAAACAAGAAGACAAAGACAGAGAAAGCAAGTATACATACTCGCGAGGCGCTGATGAAACATTTCACGAACCTCCGGAAAGCAAACATCGAAGTTGATTTTATCAGCACTCGAAACATACGTACCATGAGGCCACGTATGTGCCAGTACTACGTCTGTATACTTATATATGTGTGTTTATGTGTAGCTCTAGTGAATACAGACGCGAATATGCATCGCTTGCATCCAACGGTACCTTTCAACGCTTTTACCAAGCTTCGACTCCCTTCTCTTTTCCCTTCTCTTCCTCCTCCTCCTCCCCCTCCTCCTTTTCCTATTTCCCAGCAGCCGCACGAATGGTCAGCCAGGGAACGAGAACCGTTCGGTGGTGGTCTTCATACTCTTTGACCCACCTAACCAACGGCGCACTACCTGATTGCAGTTCTCTTATTGAAACCAACTACTTTTCTCCAGATTTTTCCATCGCATGTCACGACGCAAAGCTTTTCAATGTTTCAAATATTACTAAAGAGAACTAAACACAGTTTTCTTTTTTTTTTCATTTCGTGGAAGAAATTTTCACCTGAACGTCACTTTCAAAGTTACCATTTACTTTAGTTTAATGTGATTCATTTTTTAAAAAGAATTTTAGCATAATTTTGTTAAAAGCTTCTTCAATATATTTTGCCCCAAAATCGAAGTACATTTTTATTTTTTTATTTCGAGAATATTCTTAGCGTACTATCATAAAATTATGCTTAAAGTTTCACAAGGATTCGAGATCCTGTATTCGAAATATTTGCAATCAAAGATTGAACTATTTAACACGCGCGTCTCATGGCGGGAAGTACAGAAATTCATTTTTCATGAAATAGTATATTTTTCTTCAATTACAAAGAAACATATAACGAAGTTTTTTAAAAGAATTGACAATTTTGACCCTTCAGAGAAAAAAGAAATCATTTTGCAAAATCTAAACTTCATTTAAGCCATTTTCCAGAAAGCCTCACTTCACTACAATAAATAATCAAAATTATTAGAATATTCCACACTTTTGGAAGTGACTGTACCGAGACTACCAGCTTAATTTGTACAAAAATTTGAACGAGTATCAAAAAACAAAAAAATCGATTGAATGGCTTCGAAAAAAATAACAAAGAAAATTCTTTCGTCAAAATTTCTTTATCAAATTATTGAATCGTCGCTATGAATCGATCAATACATTTTTTTAAAATTTCTCGATAGTTGTTTCCAGGCCTCATGGAAATCTCGTGACGCAAGTTCGTCAATAAAATTTGTTCAAAGTTCAAAAGGTCACAAACGTCAAAATCAAATGAAAGGCAGAACTATCGAGTGTCGAGAAGAGTTCAGTAACAGAGTATCAAGGGATATCGAAAGAGTTACTCCATAGAACGTGGAAGACAAGAGTGTGTATGCGGCGTGTATGGATCGAGTGACGATAAGCCCGCAGTCATAACCTACTAAATCTGTCAGAGTTCCGGTCAAACGAATATCTATTTTACACCCAGATGACTGCAAATACATTTCCATGGGATTGAGAGACTCTGTTATCCCGCCAAATGGCTTCGCTCTAAGCGACACCAGCCGTGAGAATATTTCAGTGACGAATTTTACGCGTTCGGGATTACGTTCGACCACACTTTCCATCTCTTTCTAGTTTCGTTGTGTACAAATGTTTTTCCACGTTGACAGACGTCATTTTTGCTCAATGAGCAAACCATTACTTATTTTTTAATGTTTTTTTATTTACATAGTCAACAAGTCTCTGAATTTTGTCAAGTAATGTCAAAGTTCAAATTAACTACTTTTAGTGAAGAAAATTTACGTTAAGAACTTACGTCAGAATTGAGTGAGAAGGAAAATTTGGAATTTTTAGTCGCTGGTTACAAAAAATAAAAGACTGGACATTAATTTTTTTTTTACGTAATCGCTGGTCACTAGAAAAACACTCGGATTTTTTTTTTTACATAATGGCTTTGTGTTTGTTTAGTTGAATGGTAAATTTGACTGAAAATTGGTAATTTATTAAACAATGAATTTTATGAATGTACAAAAAAAAAATGTATAAAAAATTCGTGCAAAGAATATAAGCCGTTTCAACCAATAATCCACCTAACTTTTGACTCCACGTGTGAGAGATTCTGGTATAAAAGGTGAAGGGATCACTGATAAACCGAATACATATTCTCTTTTAACTCTGGTTATACGTTATAAATTTATGGGCCGTGTCCCAGAGCTTGAAGCTTTCAGTGCGGATATACTCGTCGTGCATAGAGTGCGCGTGGAATTGCATCGTGCATTTGAAGCTTCGAAAAACGAGGATATAGCGTAACGACATTGAGCAAAAGAGAGAAAGAGAGAGAGAGAGAGAAAGAGAGAAAGAGAGAGAGAGAGAGAGAGAGAGAGAGAGAAAGAGAGAGAGAGAGAGAAAGATAAACGAAGATAAAGATATCAGCGAACATACCGCGTTCCCCAGAATCCCATGGGACGAGGGATCAATTCTGAATTCGTAATTACGTATACGAGCTTGCGATTGTGAGTTGTTATTATTGATGTAGAGCAGTCATTCATATTTACAGTTGAATTTTGTCCACAAATCCCACGACAGCATCAGTTTTAACAGCTTGTCATAAAATGAATTAACGAGGTGCATTAAAAAAGTAATATTTTTTATATTTCAAGCAAGCAATTAATAATTCTATCACCAGTAGATTAATTTAATTGACGAAAATTTATTTATCGAAGTAATTATTGAATGTGTTTCGATGTATTTTTCGTTTAACGATTTTATTATTTATTTTTTTCTTCATTGACTCTATTGACGATTAAAACAGACGCCGAGCATTACGAGGGTTTACCATGACCCTATTTTTTTCTTTTTGTTCAATAAACGAGACATTAATTCCAGAATATTTAAAGCCCCACGGACAACATTACTGCGATATAAAATTGAGCCTGAAGTGGTGCATAAAAATATGAGTTTATCGAATTAAAGAGTGTACGAACCTCGACTCATGTTGATCAATAATTTCATAAAATTCTGTGGATGAACATACGCGAGGAGATGGGAAAATGGGTAACAAAATGGGAATTGTAGCGTTAAGTATCGCGAAAATCGTAAATGTAGCGGAAAATACGAGGAAAAAATCATGACAAAGTATTGAAGGGAAGCGTTGGACCCCTGCAAATAGAAATGTACAAGAACAATAGAAATAAAAAACAAACAACGACTACAACAACAAATACAAAATGAAAAGCGAAGGAACGTGGCAACGGAGCCAGAAAGCTATTGCACGCTATCGAAAAAAGCACATTGCGAGTTTTTTCAGCCTCAGGTGTTGTCAAGGTTCTCTCTCACTCTCTCTCTCCCTCTCTCTCTCTCTCTTTCTCTCTATCTCTGCCATTGTCTCGTTTCCTCCAGAACAGATATCGACGCGAAACCTCTTTTATTTCTCGTCATTCTTATACTCCTCGCTTCATGAACGAAAAAAAAAACAAAACAAAAAAACGTTTGCACAATAAATACGATTGCTTTGTAACAACGACACGGATGAACCTTAAGATTCAACGCAGCATTCAACTGCGAGATCAAACCTAACTTCATTGTCTATTTTCAAGTGCAATTTTAAGGATGCACGATTTATATTTCCTAAGCAAAATTTTTACCCAATTTTTTTAACAAAACATTACGAGGATTCAACTTTTTTTTTTACTCTCAAGGTTCTTAAAAAAAAAAACACACACATTGAGCAAAAGTGCATCGAAACAATGAAAAATAAATAAACTTTATTGGTATTTTTAGTTGAAATCGATATGTTCCTATTGGACTATTAACTTTTTAATCTTTCTCTTGGTTTTCCTGAACAAATGAAAATGCTCTACCAATTTGTGGAAATTTGGTGTTGAATAAAAAATAAAAAATAAATATCCAAATTGTTAAATAGCTCTGAGAAAAATTAAAAAAATTTAGTACAAAAGGCGAAAGCCTTGTAAAATGTTGACGTTTCGTATATTTTTGAAATTTCGAAAATACAAGAAACATGAGTGAACAAAATAAAAATTTGGGGCGACATAGCTTCATCGTGTGTGCAACTGCATTCAGTGTCGACATGCACCGTGTAAAAATAGTATTGTCAAGGTTATAGCGAAGCTTGTACACGAGGCACGATATCTCACGAATATTTCATCAGCTCGAATGGGTTCCACGATTTTTGTCAAAGGATTTTTTTTTTTTCTTTTTCAATGAGAGTCTATGTTTGCCCAAGCTCAACTGCGTTTATACGGTGCAAATAAACGGATTCACGTCCATTCACAATTCACGAAAAAAAAATTCAGCAATAGTCCAAAATACAAAACTTCGAAAAACGGTGCAACATTTTTTTACATTCTATAAAAACCTTTGCCTTCAAGCCAAACAAACCCCGAACACTGCAAAAACGTATTTCGGAAAGTCCAAGATACAAAACTTCGAAAAACTGTATAAATTTTTTTTTCATTCTATGCAATTTTTTGCCTTTAAACCAAACAAACCACGTAAAAACGTATTTTTGGAGAGAACGAATTCTCACCCCAAAAATTGTTCATTTCTTACTGATCATATTTTTATTGTTCAAAAAATATCCTTTCGTGTGAACGAATTTCACGTAATTCCAAAGTACTCTCCAACCATTTCATGGATAAAATTGTTAAGATAAAAAAATTAGATAAACAAATAAATAAATATTAAAATAAAATAAATAATAAATAAATTAAATGAATTAGATAAAATTCGAACATTATTTAATATTCAAAATAAATTAAAAAATATTCTTTCATTCGAAATAATTTTTACCGAAAAAGATATAAATATTAAAAAACAAAATAGTTTAAAAGCCGAGACGACAACATTTACAAAAGCGGAATACATTCGACTGCAATAGTATCAGAAAGAAACATAAAAAAAAAACAAATCTCAAATGGAGCGATCAAAAAACAAGTGCTGTCGATGAACACAAAGGTACGTCGAATAAATTTTTTTTTACATACAGACTTATTTCTGAAAAAAAAAGTAAAGAAAGGTGACAAAAGGAAGAGAAGAAAAAAAAATAAGTTTCCAAGTATAATAAAAAAGCAGCTCATTTTGATTTTGGTCTGAAACGGAGCATCAAATAACGATTTCCAATGAATGGTATCGAGAAAATATCACGACGATTTTCGTGAAATATCCCATGGCTGAAAAGCACGACTGTGACAGGATCGCGTCACGATGTAAAATGCAATTCAGTTTGGCCCACACACCGGCCACTGTTGTTTGCTTTCTGATTGAAGCATTGTACGAAGGTAAATTGACATCCGAACTATACGGCGTGGTTATAGGAGGGACAGGGGTTTGGAGGGTGAAGGGTTGTGGAGCCTTTTGTCCCAAAGAGGCACGTATTTCTCGGTCGCGAAAGCAGCTAAACCGTTCTCCACATATACGAGAGCCTCGTATCCGCTGAGAGTATAGAAGCGAAGAGTTGAAGCGTGCGAGAGAGGTAGAAATACCGGAAGCTTAACAGCGCGATGTTGAGCAGAAAAGAAAAGCTGTATATTGCCCATTTTCTTGGGGTCTCATTCCTCCGCACTTTCTCTTCAGGTATTTTTCTACTTTTTCTTACGACGACCACCACCTCCAACTTGATAGCTTTTTATATTTATTTTTTCCTGCCTCGTTTGTAAGAGATCAAGGGTTATGTGTCTCGAGAGCGATAAAAAAAAAAACGCATCCAAGAATGTGAAGATTTTTGTGCCACATACGGATGCAGTGGAAAAAAGGAACGATTTGTTTTATCGAGGAAATGAGAACTTATCATTTTTCATTTAGGCTCCTTTTTCATCGGGTATTTTTATCGCGATCCTAAAGCAAACAAAGGAGAAGAAAAATTCAATTGTTCAACTGCAAAACTCCATTGAATTGGTCTAGAAAAAAGTCTTTCTACAAAAGTTGGAAAAATACTGGTTGCTCAAATGAAAAGATTTTTTTGAACTACACATTTTTTAAATAATCTTCAAAGTTATTATTTTCAATTGAAAATGATTTGGAAATTTTCTTTTTCTACGCGGTCACTCGCCAATTTTGCTATGACGTACGTGGCTTTCGAGAAGAAAAAAAAAATAGAAAAGTACAACAAAAGTGTCCTTCTCACGTTCGAATGGGGTGTATAAACATGGAAAAAGTACGAGAGTCAGGGGATTGGTCGTAAGAGAAAGAGCAAAGCAGTTGCTGGAAGAAATACAACGAGAGAAGAATGGGCAAATACCTTGATTCCTTTCGCGTGTACCTTCTAACGTGCGTCCTCTGCCATGCGGAGCTTACAGATACGGGAGAGTCAAACGGGACTGCTCCCACGAGACGAGCTACTATCATAACAACGTTTTCTTGGATGCACGGAGCATACGGTAGCGAGCTAGTGGATGCCCCTTTACAACGACGCAGAGAGATACATTTCGCTTGTTTATCTATATATTTTATGTGCACGTAAAATTTAAATGCTCTGAATCTGATTTTTCATGATAAAAAAATAAATTCAATGACGAATTTCAAACCTAGAAATCAAATGATGATTTTTTATCAGACACTTGTTTAAGTAGAAAAGCAAAAAAGTTCGATTTTGACAGAATTCTTCTCAAGTCTTTAGGTAGCTCTATCGTTCTATCGTTTTCTTAAGATTTTGTTGAAAATTTGGATAAATCTTCTTTAATGTCATAACCACGTGTGTAATAAATTTTAGAAGCTTTCACCAAGCGGAACGTTCAGATATTTATTGGTAAAAATCACAATTTTCGCCAGTCTCTCATAAGAGCTCGTGTTAAAAGTTACATTTTCATCAATTAATATTTTGGCTTCTACATGGTGAAGCCTTCTGAAACTTTGTATCCATTTTTATGCAACATCGAAGAAGCTACATTGAGTTTTTCAAAAAAATCTAAAGAAAAAGAAATTCGCATTTTTTTAATTATACAGCAAGTACATTCCACCTTAGACGACCTTGAATTCGGAGTATGTTGTTCTTTAGTCAATTAACAACAACTTTTCTTCATCAACTTTATGCCCACAAACCATTTTGCATGTGAGAAAAATTGAAAAACAATTTTTCTCCATGAATATCATGATCGAACTGCCTGAAAGCTACGAAATTTCGATTTTCGTCGTAACTCCCATTTTTGATCACAGTATTTTCAGTCATTTGGTCATGAGTGCCTCAGTCCACATGGTCTCAGAATTATGATTCATGATACGAAGAGCACAAAAAAAAAGTAGGGCCACCGTTAAAAGAGTCACTGCATGTTAATCCTGAATGGAATTTTCATTCGTCGTGCTGTGTGCTACAACGGGGTGTCGAAACCCGCCTTAAAGAGATAAAAAGAAAATGGGTGGAGATAAAAGAAAGAAGGATGCACCGGTCTAAATATGTTAATTTGGTTCTTTCAACGTTTAGATCAATATTAAAAACGTATTTATATAGTTTTTTTTTATTTTTATTTTTTGAAGAAATAAAAATTTGTTTGTCATTTATGTATATCACATATTTATATACATTTATAAACATATACAAAAGCCTGTTATTTTAAATGCCTCTCCCACAATCTCAATACCCTTTTTTTCCTCATACTCCGATCCCTCCTCCCCCACGAGACTCTCACACACGTGAGTTAACAATACGACGACTGTGAGCGTCGTATATCGTGACGAAACGTTAACAATGATGACGATATATCTCTCGAAGTATAATTGAATCCCCATTGTCAGATTTCCCTCTCTCGATTTCTTTTTTTTGTCGGCGACGTGAAAACCAAAAAGAAAAAGAAGTTTGGTGCGCGTGCATAGCTCGACTTTGCATGCGGCATAGAGTTTTTTTTAATGACATGACAAGACGGACCATTTCTTTTTTTTTAATATTTTTAATACCCGGTGCATCGGACAATAAGCAAAGGATTTTTCGCCGACAAAATTCTGCGAACGAGAGAAAAAAAAATGTTGGGGAGAATAATCTTCTGCATTAGCTGACCAAGTATTATTCGAAAAATTTATTGTTTTCTTTTCTTTGTGGGGAAATAATAACACTGTATGATATTTATTTTGATTTTTCTGTCAGGAATGAATATTTTGTAAATAAAGCTCCGGAAAAAGAGAGAGAAAATAGTAAAAATAACGAGGATGAAATTTTACGAAGATCGAAGCAACAAGAACATGAGCTCGATTTTCCATGTCACTTTTTTTCTAAGCTTATACGTAGGAGTTAGAATGTTTGAAATATATATTCAAGATGTAGATATGATAACGAACTAATATCGGTTACAAGGTAATCTGCATAATAATACGGATACTGGGTTATTGCCCCGTGGATTTCTTGCTGATCTCGCATACAGATTCAGAATTATTGAGATTCACCAGCAAAGGGAATACATCTGTAAGCCCGATCTCCAATTTTCACATCGTGTCGTACGAGATTTCATCACTTCAATATCCTGTTTGAATTTGGTTCAATGTCTTGATTTTATAATTCATATGATTACGGACAATTTGGAGGATAATCAATCTTTTAATTAAGGAGTTTCGGTACAAGTCATACAATGTTATGGTTCAGCTTGTCTTTGGGGAGAATCTGGGGAGGAAATTCTATTGTTCTCGAGCAAAGGGCTAACTTGACACAACAAAATTTGTAAAAAAATTACATGATTACTGAAGAATTGATCGTTTTCATTGACAAAAAAAATGAAAAATTAATAAACGATGGAGACGAATTATTTCATTTTCTGGTGGCATAATTGTCATGATATTTTTAGTGGTTTGACAGTTTTTTATAACCTTTTTTACATTTTTTCGTATTGTTGAATGCACATAACTGAAGTTTAGGGACAGCGTGGGCATGTCTCTGTGTTAAAAAGTGACTTTTCATTTGAGAATTTTGTGGAAACGGTGTAGACTATCGTTTTGAAGCTTGGAGGACACATTAAGGATAAGTCAAAGAACGTGGTGTAGAAATTTGAATAAAATGGTTACATTTCGTCAGTTGTACCGAAACTCCTTAAACCCAAGTGTCACTGGTTTCATTCGAACATCGTTTGATGACGATTGCGAATATTTTACTGATTTTATAACGTACGAATACAATGATGTGTCTTTCAAATACTTAATTGCAGGGGATGAAAAGTAGGTTAAGTTATGAATAGAAAAAAACTTATCGTGAAACGAATATCCCAGATAGTTTAAAACCTGAAACTCATAATACCCTGGGGAATGACAACGAAAAACGCGCGCGAGAGAGAGAGAGAAAGAGAGAGAGAGAGAGAGAGGGAGAGAGAGATGGAGGCAAAGGAATAGCGAAGGTGCCTGAAACCCTGTGACGGCATGGTGTTAAAGTGCTCGGTGGTTCCTTGTTCGTTGTGCGAAGAGGAACGCGTGCGACCAGAGTGAGAAAGAGTAAGCCGTCGACAGTGGGAAATACGGACTCGCTTTATTAAAGGCATTTAATTTGCGTCGCGCTAGCTCGGTGGCAGAGAAAAGCAGCCTGGATGGAGTGTGTAATCAACGGTTTCTGGTAGCGGCTGGGCTCTGAAGCTTTCGAAGGGACAGAAACCAAGAGAGAGAGAGAGAGAGAAAGAGAGAGAGAGAGAGAAAGAGGAATATAGGAAAGGATAGAAGGAAGGTCGGTGCTCTCTCGACTCAGTATTTTGGCATGAGAAAGGGTTGCCTAAAACGGGGGATGTTTATTCCCGTTCTCCCAATCCCTCATTTTCGCAATCTAGTTCCCTGAAATATACTGTCCCACTGCGGAGAGAATATTATTGCATGCTTCCCCTTTAAGCTCATTCACAAATACACACATCGAGTGTTCGAAATTAGTGACGAAGAGAGGGAAATGGGTCGAGGCGAACCGAAAGCTTGGAACGCAAACTGCTAATAAATTGAGTGGTTGAACAAAATTGAACGTCATTGCACATTCAGCAAAAATCAGGAGTCTTTTAAAATGTGAATAACTTACCGAAGAAATGTGTAAACACAACACATTCCTGGTTAGTCGTCAATTGGCCGATTAGTATTGCTTGATCCCATTTAATCTGACTCGATCTCTCATTAACGATAATGTCATTGGCATCCAAATGGGCATTTAATCCACTGGGGAAATACGTCGGATTTTCCAGCAGACTTTTCATAAGGGACGCTTATGCCATAATGATATTCACTTGCTCAGCATATCCAGGTGTTCGAAGCCTTGTTATGGAAACATACGAGACAGGAGTACTTACGTCATCAAGTGGCTCATTCAAGCAAAGTGTATGTTCAGCTATAAAGTTTGCTAAGATTGAATATCCAGGGACTTCATCTCTTGTTTATCATCCGCAACAAGCTTTCTAGTGTCAGAGAGAAATATTAATCCAGGTGGATGATGAGAAAAGGAGAGAAAGAGAAAGAGAGGAAGAGAGAGAGAGAGAGAGAGAGAGAGAGAAAGAGAGATTGTAGCAGAGAAGCAGCCGACCAGGTGAAATGTACTCGGTTGACGTGTGTTTCTTCGTCTCGCTCAGCCAGGCCATCAGCAGGTGTGGATATATAGTTTATGTAGGCCAATCGATATCGTTCGTACGTATAGTTGAGTACGTTGGCATTGTTGAAGCTTGCAATAGGGTGGACGATCTCGTATAGCTCACGTCTCTCCTTCGCTCACTCGTGGGATTCAGCTGAGTTTCCTTCGGTGCATCGTCTTCCATCGAGAAACCAGGCTATCTCTGTCCCTATCTTCGCCACTTCTTCAATATATATGTACACACAAGTGTCAAAAGCATCCCGCCGAGCTGTCGTATGCTGAGTCAAGCGGGAGCTTTCCCAGCATCCATCTGCCCTTCACATTCTGCGGAGAAGGAAAGAGACTGACAGAGTCGGCCACAAACAGAGAAAGAGAGAGAGAGAGTGAGAAAGCAGCAAGAGAGAGAGAGAGTGAGACGTGATTCAACGTTACACCAGCAGCTCTCTAATTAAGCACCGAGCTTCGTGCGCAGCAAGGGAAGCTCGATCGTCCGTGCCGATGAGAAGAAAGTCAAGGCAAAAAGAAAACGGCGACCAACACACACGTGATTCGTTCTCCATTTTTCCCTCATACATCTCTCTCGTGCTAATTTATTTTTCCTCATATTCCATTTCACATTTTCTTTTTTTCTTTTCATCACCAACTCCGCTAGGTTTTCATTTACTCGGGACTTCTTTTTTTATGGCATTTCTATCTCTGTCGGAAAAATTGTGAATTTTAGGGTAAAATTGAGTAGAATAATTCTCTCGGCTGGTCCCTAAATGCGAGCATCATCTCACCATCCGTTCGCTTTGCAAATCACTTTTTTCCCATTCGTCACGTCATATTTCCATCTTTTGGTTCTAATTCAATTCCATTCTGATATCTGCGAAAATCTCTATAAAAAAATAGCGAAAATATACGAAGTAGAAGGCAGTTATTTGGGTCAGAATACCCCAACCCGGAGCGGGCAGAGTGATTAGCTACCAGGGAAGAAAAACATCTTCGACGTGTGGTGTTTTTGCTATCATTTAACACGAGAGTCTCTAATCTCTCGTGTATCTCTCATCCTCTGGTTACTTTTTTCACGTTCTCGCATCCCGTTATTTCCCATGAACTGGATCAACGGGTCAAAGAAATCCTGTGGAAAAAACTTTTCGCACAATCATGACGGAAATTTAAACAAAAAAATCGGAACGCTTCGCAGGAACATTGAAAGGAATACGAACATTTTCATTCCAGCTCGGAAAAATATATCATTACCAAAATAATATTATTCCTGTTCCACTCTTATTTGGATTGAAGCGTCCACTCGTTCGCTGTATCAAAAAGACTTCGAAGAGTAATCAATATTATTTGGCTTCAACTTTCATCCATAATTATTGTTTTCACTGATGGATTTCGCTCTGATATTTCACTTTTTTGCACTAATATCGTGTTTCAACTCAATTGTCAGTTTATTGAAATGCTTTCCCAGCAGATTATTCATTAATCCACTAGTCACGTGGCAAAAAGGTTTGAGCCCTTTTTGTTGCATGTATGCGATCCAGCAGAATAATTAATGCAGACACACACACACACGAAAAAACTCGTAGGTGTGAAAAAACTGCATAGCAAATTTCGCCCAAGCCCTTTTCTTCTCGCTTCTAACTGTTAAAGGTTTTTTTTTCATTCATTCTCCTCATTGCCGAGGGGTTTTTATGGTGACCTCTGGACTCATACGTATTTTCATTCTGGCCTACATACGCTGAAGGACTAGCTCACAAACTTAAAGCTACTCCTTCACCCATGTGAATTTAATTCACTGCTTTTATCAAAGCAAACGAAGCAGCAGCGTAGAGAAAAAGATTTTTTCCATTTTCTCCACGTACATTACACTTGCGTTATATTTTCAGGAAAGAAATACACGTTGACTTCATTAACAACAGATTTCTTTGTTACATATTTTATTGAAAATACTCGTTGTCCATCCAGTTGAACGAAAGTCAAAAGAAAAAAAAAACTGAAAATAGTCAGCCGGACATTAAGACGACGAAAAGTTATAGTTAATTAGTAACTATTAATTACTTTGTTTTAATCACCTTTTTCGACAGTATTTATTTGATTCGTGTCAAAGTTCAAATATTTTTTGACACTTGGTTTTATTACTATTTCCTTTTTCCTAAAGTCCACATATCGTCAGTCAGGATCAAATAAATTCAGCTTCAAGTTCCCCACCATTGTAAGCAAACGTCGTGCTTAAGTTTTGTTTTTGTGATCAGGTACAAAAATCATATAAACTTGAGGACATCGATGATAGAATTTCATGTGGTACTAAAATTGATTATAAGGCTGAGGTACTCTTGGGAACTGTTTTCATATTTGACACGCATTGGTAACGACGTTGTGACGTTTACACGAGCATATATAAAACAAAATCGAATAACACTATCATCGTATAAACCTCGATTCTCGATAAGATCTCAAGCGACCATTGTTTGCATCGTTGGATCATCCTGAAAGCGTTGATGATTGGCAGATAGAGAGAGAAAGAGAGAGAGAGAGAGAGAGAATCGCGAGATGACGTGTGGGACAGATGACACAAGCTGTTCCTCGAATTCACTGCTTGTGAGTTGAACATTGAATCAACACAAGCGTTGGTAATACCATACGCTAGTAGGAGACTAGACCGATCGAGCCGATCCGTTGTGGAATTGTAAGGACGCGTAAATAGCTGGACATAGAGAAGGGAGAGTGTATCGATGCACGGTTGTGAGCTTCCCATCGATAAACGTAGATATAGGATCATAGGTGTTAATATGGAATCCTATTTTTGTCTCTTTCTGAGGCACTAGACGGACCCTGACTCGATAAATACGTAGTTTTTCAATGAAGTTTGATTTTTTGGATCATTTTGTGGAAAAAAACGACTAGAATCGTGAGAAGTCATTAAAAGATAAATGTTTGTTGGTGTTTATTTATTTATTATTATTCCTGCGGATACCCTTGCAGGTTTTGACGATCCCTTCCCTCACTTTTATCCCCACAACACTGTTCCTGGGTTCCTGAGTTCCTTGAGTTCCCCCCCAGGGCCCACAGCCACTCTTTCCTAATGCACTGCTGTATCGCATTCGCACCAGGTCCAAGGGAAACTGTGGAAAACCTTGGCCGATCCAGGTGGCTACGTTCTCACTTAGTTTTCAATTCGTTGACAGCATCAGAAACTCAGCAAAAACTGCCTCCCGCTCAGCGATTGACCGAAGTCGACGCTGTTTAACTTGTGCGATTGTCAGAGCCACGCACCGACCGCGGACCCATCGCTGTCAGTTTCAATATCTGTTGGGATTATTGACAGAGTCTTGTTCGTAAAAGTTTTCCATTGAATATAAAATGCTGGACATCTAGAAGATGTCGAAGGTTTAGAATCGTCGACAGGGGTCCAAATTACATCTCGTTATTCTATTTAATTGGGTAGATGGAGGGACAGAAACCAAGGAATAATACGACGCGAAGGGGAAATCAAAGCCGGGAACAGGATTCTAGATAATCGAGAGGAGTGTATGTACTCCAGCAAACTTACGAATAATACACAGTGTCCCTAGCTTACATATATACAGAATATACGGTTGGCATTGTTCAATATGTCGGTGATGCACAATGGATTCACCTCGCATACATATTCCAAAGTTGGTTTAACTCAGATTGTTTGCAGATTGTTAATTCGAAATGAGCGAAGGTACCGGTGTTGATAAAAGCTTGTGTTCATTTGCTTCCATCAACAAACATTGATGACACGATACGAAAATCGAGCTAATAATTAACTCGTTCGATTGATTTGTTGACAGTATCGGGATGACTAATTAATCGATCGAATTAATTTACGTGGTAAAGAAATAAATCATTTACCCTCAAGATGTTGTACTTTTTTGTTAATTAAGATAAGAGCATGATTGGTTAGGCTAATATATTAAGGAACTTCGGTACAAGTCATACAATGTAATAATGGTTCAGCTTATCTTTAGAGAGAATCAGGCGGGGAAATTCTATTGTTCTCAAGCAAAGCGCTAACTTCACACAACGAAATTTCGTATAAAAATTACACGATTACTGAAAAATTGAGCGTTTTCATTGACAAAAAAATGAATATTTAATAAACTATGTAGACGAATTTTTTCATTTTCTGGTGGCATAATTGTAATGATATTTTGAGTGATTTGACAATTTTTTATAACCTTTTTTACATTTTTTCGTATTGTTTTATGCACGTAACTGAAGTTTAGGGATAGCGCAGGCATGTCTCTGTGTTAAAAAGTGACTTTTCATTTGAGATTTTTGTGGAAACGGTGTAGACAATCGTTTTGAAACTTGGAGGATATATTCAGGATGGGTCAAAGAACGTACTGTAGAAATTTGAATAAAATGGTAAAATTTAGTCACTTGTACCGAAACTCCTTAAACATCGAAAATTCTTGGACTCTTATTCATTTATCTTTGACGTTCTGTCAGAATGTAGCTTCTGTTTTTCTTCTTTCTTGTAGACATCACTCTCGAAAGCAAAGGTCTTTCGGTATATGTTCGGCCTCCACGTTCTCTTCAGAATACATACTAAAGAGTGTTCAGTAGCTAGTTACCTAGTTGGCTCTCTCAGACCAACTGCGAGAGAGAAACCGAACGTTCACTAGTTCCTCGACTTCGCGCGTTTCTACAGCAATTATCCTTCAGGCAGTTTTCCACTTAGTTGCCTCGCTATTTCTCTTCCACTCTCTACCGTCTATTCCTACCGGTGCCCCAGCCAGCTTGTTTTCTTTTCAGTTATACCTGCTCCACCAACTCCTTCCCCACCTTCTTTCGTTCTTTTTTCTCTTCCACCCTAAACACTGTTATCTAAGGATCGTTTAACCGACAGGCTACGGGCGTGAAAAAGAACCGTACAATATATTTAAAGTGAATAAAAGATAATAGGTTTCTGAACTGTAATAAATTGTTCTTGTGCGTTCTCCTGGCTTGGGACATAATTTTCCCCTATTTTTCTATCGTTATCACGACAGCCCAACGGGTATTTTTTTTTCCAACCTACAAATTCCAATAGATTTATGCCACGAATCTCCACTTCCAATGATTTTGGAACCTAGTCATTCGAACGGCAAGTTTGGAAATTTACTTATAAATTCTTCGCCGAAGATGTCTTGTTAAAAATGAACTTTAAGGACCTCAATGGAAGCACCAGGCTAGTTTTCCATAGTCAACTACTGACGTCTTTCGTCGGAAAGTCTACTTGTAGGTTTGTATTGTTAGCAACTCCTTGTCGGAGCCCGTATCAGAATGGTGAAAAGTAGGGATAAGCTTCCAAAGTGAGAATATCTATTCGCTTTAGCGGAATGTGGAAAAGCTGAAAGTATATGTATACGGTAAAGGTAGGAGCGCGGGTTAACGACAAACTTGAAGTTTCTTTTGCACCCAAGAACCGTGCCGATGTGAGCTCGTTGTACGAGAAGAGTATGGAGGAGGGAGAAAGAGGGAGAGAAAGGAAATTCCAACTTCTTCGCTTTCTCTCTCTTTCCTCTTCTCCCTGGTTCCTATCTTTCTTCGGTTGAACGGTAAACCTCAACACGGAACAAGTACAAAGTAACAGTGAACATTTAAACAAGGAGGAAAGTCGATAACGAAGACGAGGAGAACGACTTGTCGCAAGATTTTCTCTCTCCTCAGACAAAAGTAAGGAAGAAAGCGAGCTCCCGAAAACAAAAAAGACGGAAGAAGATCTTTCTTCCTCGAGGATAGGACTTGTTCTCGATTAGCCATTGCGGATCTCATCGCCCGATGCGCTTCGAATAAACAGACTCGAATCTTTTATTTTTTGCTTCCTTCCAACTTGAGGTTCATGTTTTTTTCGTCCCTCCTTGCTTTTTAGACTTTTGTTAAAGAGAACTTCTCCGTACCGAGAATAGCTCCGTGGAAAGGGCAGAAACGAAGACGCTGTTGGACACGCCGAACGACCAAAGAAACCTACTACGATCCTTTTCAATGACGGAGAACGCTGATTTTCCATTTTTCTCTCTCTCTCTCTCTCTCTCTCTCTCTCTCTCTCTTTCCTTCTTGCTCCTTTTTTCTACACTCCATGTTTCGCAATCTCTTCTCTTCCAGTTGCTCTTCACTTCCTTTTCTATGGTTTCGCACTGTCTCTCTCAACATGAATACCCAGAACTCGAGGTTAATTGACTCCATTGGAAAAACTTTTCTGGCCTTTCCGCTGCCCTCTCTCTCTCTCTCTCCCTCTCTCTCTCTCTGTCTCGTTCTCTGGACTCTCAATCGGATGTACCAAACTCGGAGAATCCATTGACTGAAAGCAAAATGAATAGAAGGATGTGGCTCTCTCAGCTCTTCGACACAATCAGCTTCTGATACCAAAGTCCTTCTCTCCCTCGCTCTCTTTTCTTCTCTTTTTTTTCGATTCTTCTTTCACTCAAAACTCCAGCACGGGTAAAACTTCTCTTGTGACCCATCTAGACCGTTGTTTTTTTCTCTCTCTCTTTCTCTCTCTTGCTTGCACTTGATCCCAACTCGATGCAGCGTTTAGTACAAATTTACGTCGATCACGCTTTGCTTTGCATCGCGAGCAAGAATTAATTACAAATGTTTGAAGTTTCCTCGCATTACACATAAAAAAAACGACCGGATATCGAGTTTTCCAGAGACGCAGGACAAAGGACTACGAGAAAAATCCAATTCAATGTATTTTTACTGCAACGACGATAAAAATACACAGTAAACCATTTTTTCTGTCTATTCACAATTTTATCGATTTCCGAAAACGTCAATTTCTTTCTGTACGATAAACTTTTAATAATTAGCCCTTGTCAGGCCTGACGAATCAATAAACAAAAAACACAAACACGAAGCATTTGTAAATTGAAAAGAAAAAACAATTGGAAACTCTTATGCATTGTGTCTGCTTAAAATTCTCGCATCATAAATTCTGCTCTCGTTAATATTTCCATCAATCGGAGAATTCCACAAAAGTAAGCTGATTGTAAGAAAACAGTACAATGGTGTAAGATCGGGTCACCACTGGAGGAAAAAGGATGAAAGCATCATTACGATCGTTAACAGTCACGCGGTGAACGCAAACACGAAAGGGAATTGGAGTCTCGAAAGGTGGCTTTAACAAGCTTCGCGAGGTGCTGGAAACATTCTCGTAAAACGATGAAAACCGAAGAGAGAAAGAGAGCTCGCAATTTCCCGGGGGTTAAATCTTGTACATTTACAATAGAATGGAGGATCTCAATTATTTTAAGAATCAATCCTCGAACAATTTAACAACATTGTTCGTTAATGAGTGTTTTTATTTGCATTCGTTGCTAATAATTACTTGAAAAAAGAAGAAAAAAAAACAATGATTGGGTCATTTATACTTCCTCAAAATAAGAAAATAGCATCGTTTTATTTTGTTTGAACGTTAGAGCCAAAGCTTAACAAACTAATTTAATTATTCATCGACGAACTAGTGAGTTTTTCAAGAATTCATATTCCTCGGATGCATTCTCGCTCGTTCAATCTTTCCGCGGGGAAAAAGGTCCATCGAAATCTTTGTCATGCATAAAAGCATCCGTGAATACATATATATGGACGAAGCGATTTCAGAGCAATCGACGTGATAGGGGTTTCCATCTGGGCTCTTAAGAGCTTCGGAACTAAACCTGCCCCGTGGCATCCCGCCTCATCTCTAACGATTCTCCGCTAACCTGTGAGCGGCGTCCAACTAGGACAGAATTTGTCCCAAGGGATACACTCTTACCACTCGTGCTCTTCGGCAACTTTATCCGACGAGAAACCTCCCTTCTTCCCCCCACTAACTCCTTCCCTTTCTCATCCCTTCACTCAAATTCAAACCCTCATATACATTCTCAAACTTGTACCTCACATCCTTCATGTTTTTTTACGAAACTCTTTCATAGCTTCCTCCTCCCACGACCTCCAAAAAACGACTATGTGTTATCCGTCATTTTTTTTTTATCTCACTCGTTCCTGGACCCCCTTTTTACTAGAATTTGCCACTATTTTCTTCAGCTTCGTGTAATCCTGTTGACGTTCAACCAGTTGTTATATTCCTGAAGGAAAAGTAAAGATTTATTAGGTTCTCGACTGGAAATTTTATTAAACTTATTCCAATAGTTACCCAGTTTGTTACCGAGTACGTTAGCTTTTTTCTTTCGGATTTTTGCAGTCAATTTTTATAAATATAGAGATGAGCAATGAGCAATGACTAAAAAATTGAAATCTACAAAATTTGAACAAATTCATGAAAACTACTGTAACTTTTTTTCTATTCGAAGCTGGGACCCCAGCCACCGGTCATTCTCTTCATTGTGGAATTATCTTCAAATTTGTAATCAGTGTTTTTCATCTATAGTCTTTTTTTTAATAACATGAGAAATTTTAGAGTAAAAAAAATGATGAAAAATTGAATTTTTCGCTTGGCCTTCCCTGAATAAATAATTTATCGGAATGTAATGCGGCCTGCAACCTTTTCTGATTCGTGGGCTTCATTCCTGTGAAAGATTTATCAAAATTGGTCCAATGGTTTTCGCGAGAAAAGTGACCAAACACAATTTTGCAGTTGAGTTTTATGTATGAAGAGATTTGTATTAAAAAATGAATGATAAACTCAACAATTTGAGCGAATTCTTCATGAAAGTTCTTGGGAGGCAATGAAATAATGGAAATAATGATAAGTACATAGTGTGAAGTAAATAACGAGAGAGAGAAACTAAATGCAGAGTGTTGAATCGGTGTAAAACAGCAAACAGAAAATCATGGCTCAATTTACATTGGTCCATTCGGACTCTCGTGGGTAAAATGTGCTCAGATATCCCTTGGCACTTTCCTCAGTGATGGGGTGGTTGCAGTAACTGCTCTCGTGAAATCCGACGAAACTGCGGAATACTAAGCTGTATTTGGCAAGCGAAAAACTTGTCGCATTCTTCCCCCAACCATTCCGGAGCAACCTTCTTCATATATTTTTGTTATCCTTTCCGTTTATTCCTTTTTTTCATTTTTATTTTTCTACGTTTATCCCCACCGCAGGCTGCAATGCTACAGGAAAAATTGGGGAAATGCCGATATTTTATTTGGCTCTGCGGGGAGCTCGAGAGTTTCGACATTTTATAACGGTGGATGGGGACTTGATTTCTGCATCTCTCCATTTCTCTCTCTCTCTCTCTCTCTCTCTCTCTCTTCCTCTTTATCGATTCGTTGGAACTTAATGCGCGTTGCGGATGACTCTCGTTTCACCAACCAATGTAGTTTTCCTATAAAGCTCTCTCACATATTATGTAAATATAGGCATATGCTGTGTTATATGTTCAAACATATAGCAGGATCTGATTTATTTTGTAATTTCCAACGAGCCTGAAAATTAATGTCATACCCAAACTCCCACTCCTTCTTTATACCTCCCCCGTCACCTGCGCAAATCCAACCACTATTCGCTTTATCCATAAATTTGTTAATTACAGGTAGTACTAGATATTAGCTTATTTCTACAGATTCCAGGTAGTACATAATTTGATAGACTGATTGGCGTGATTAGACTAATGAGAATAAACCAATTGAGACAAAAATTGATTGCATTTTATCGGCTGATATTGATCGGTATAAACAAATTGAGGAATAATGCAACTCTAATCAACTGATTATCACGAAATTCCTTTATGGATGTTTTGATTAAATTTACTCATTTTAATACAATGTGCAATTATCGACAGCTATCGGCCCGTGGTCGGTAGGCGACTTCGGTTTTGGTCATCAGCAAAATTAACCAGCCTTGAACGAGCCCAATACTTCGATGGGCGAACGATTGACCATGTACTTGTCTGCCAATCCCTTGAGTAATTGAACCAGTTTTTTGAAGTTTCTCATGATACTAATCAACTGGAAATCAGGAAAAATTTAGTTGCCTGCATCGGCTATTTTTCCCACAGTTTCCCTTCGGCTTCTTGAGGACTAAATTTTTGTTTTTAGTCTTTTTTTTTTTATATACAACTGATTTGCGAGCCTGAGTTCATTGAAAAAAGTTGTTACAAATTAACTAAAGAACAACATACTCTAAATTCAAGATTGTCCGAATAATCTGTATTTGTTATATAACCAAAATTTCGAAAAAAATTTACGAACGATTTTTTTAAAAAACTAAGTTAAGCTTCTCCGATGTTACATGAAAGCGTATGCAACGTTTTGAGAGGCTTCACCATTTAGAAATCGAAATATTTAATGTTGAAAATTGGAACTTTCGACGCACGCGCTCTTATGGGAAACTACTGAAAATTGTGATTTTTATAAATAAATATCTCGACTTCTGCATATGGTGAAACCTCTTAAAATTGCGCGGACTATTAGGTATCACTATTGTCTTTGTGTGCTGCAAATTTGAAAGAATTCTATCGCCAGAAAATTGTGCATACAACGTCCTTAAAATGTGAAAATGAATAAATTTTTTTTCAAAAGTACATTTTTGTATGTTGACACTTCGCTGCCACCCAAGCTGTTTTGATTCGCTCATTTTTATGTCTCGAATGAGAATGTTACAACTTTCGGATCCAAAAAAAAAAAAAAAAAAAAATGTCCAAATTCACTGCAGGATCATAGATTATCTGTGGAGAGATAAGGATCGTTGTAGATTCTTATTTTTTCGTGGGAATCTCTGTTAAGATCGAACTTTATTCGAATATTACATTGAGCATCGATGTTTCGTCGCTTCCCTCCAAAGGCGGAATTTTTGTTTTCTTCGTATTACGTTCCGAATTCTGTGTCGTAAACGTCGAACAAGAACTAATCGATTCTAAATTCAAATCTTTACGCCTTAGAAAGCTACAACAAAGTTTCGATGCCCACGGAATTTATAAATTCTCGTTTGCCTCTTTGTGTACCTGGCCGTTCATTTTATTCCACTAAACGAAGAAAAACTGCGCGTTAGTTCCAATAAATATTCAGCAAATTCGTTGCATTGGAATTAGAGAAAAAAAATTAGCTGCCAGAGTCAATCACTTGATTATATTGGCACAGTTTTTAAAAATAGTTTTCAGAAATCGGTTTCACTTTCATTGTTTTTAAATCCACGAGTCAATTAATATCGGATTAAATTTTAAAATTGAATAAAAAATAATTGAATTATATTAAAATTGCAAATATTTTTGATCAAATATTTTTATTATGAGATTCCTCGTGCGGCCATGGACTATTGGTTTTGATTATTATTTTTTTCTTTTAATTCAAACTAACATTTCGTACCAAAACCCACATCGAAAAATATCTCGACTCCCAGCATATTAAATCATCTGATTTCGTGGAAGTTCATTTCAGATTTTCTCACAGATTGAAAGAGTGGAAGAGAAATGCCGAGAGACAAGGAATCACCTGGGGAGGTGACAAACCTTTTTTTTTTGCCGGAATTATCGAGAAATTAGCTCGACGACTTTAGGACTTAACGACTCTTCTTAGTCTTCAAGTTTGGGCATAAGTTTTCTTAATTTACGAGTTCCGGAAGTTGGAGGACTTTTGGGATTGTCTTTGTCTTGGAACAGGTCATTTTTTTCTTCAAAAAATATGTCAAGAGCCCGCTGATAGTTTTCGTTTTGCTTAAGTTGCACATTCATCTTTCTCCGTCGTCGATTTTTCAATACTTTTTGATTTTGTTTTTTCTTTTTTCATAGTTTTATTATTCTTCGAGATTTTCAGATTGCGGTGAACAGCCGCTCGGTCCCAGAATCTTTATTAAAACTCGGTCCAGTCGACGGACGGTCGAAAGTCACTTGAAAGTTTTTAACTCGATTTTTTCGATACGTATTTCGTTAGGAAAGTTTGAAAAAACACGGGAAACGAAGAAGGAAAATGTGGGACGAAAAACCTGACAGTCTTCACCGAACATCCTTTAACATCGTATTCCAGTTTCGAAAGCTTTTTTCTTCGAGGGACAGAAATAAGTTTCTGCTAAATTTCCAATGTCTTTGCTCTGCCCGGGACTCTCTATTTTCGAGAACCAAAGAATCTTCTAATATCTTTGCCACTTTTATCCTCAACACACACTAAACCATTTTATTTTTTATTTTTTCAGATATAATGGAACTTTTGCTGCTTCCAGTGTAATCGACATTTTCAAGCTCGATGATGCTCAACCCAACAGAGAAAATGCGAACCCTACTCATCCTGGTAAGTCCATTGAAAAATGATGTTTTGGTCTTTCCTTTTCATCGATCCCAAATAAAATTTCTTCCACTTTTCGATCAGCCTTCAGAAAATTATTCAAAAAATTCGATTCGTGCATCGATCTTCGAGATAACTTTGTAAAAAATTGTTTTTTCTGGTGGTTTTTTAGTGAAAAATAGTGAAAATAAGGTTTTGAACAAAAAATTACCAAATAAAAACTTGTCCGACATTCCAATATTTTTGGAATCATAATTCAACGTTTTTTTCTCTCTATAATGGATCGTAAAAATTTTAAACGCCGACAATATTGACTCCAGCGATAACAACATCGAAAATAAACCGAAAATAAAAGGATAATCGAATAAAGAATTTTTTTCAAAGCCGTCAGTTTGGAAAAAGGAGTTTTCGTTACACACTAAAGTTCCATAAAAAGGTGACAAAAGGTAACTCGACTAATAAAACCGTTGGAACGAATTGAAACGTATTTACCGAGAGTCTAGTTGACAATTTTTCTCCGATAATGGAACCCGAAGAGCGGTGAGATCTGTTTTTTCTTTTTAATCCCGCGAGAAAATCTATTATATCAAGCAGAACGTGGTGGGATTTTGGGACGTGAGAAGGCCACAGAGGATTCTGGAAAAAAAGAGAGGTGACAGGAGGCGTGTCAATCAGCACATATACACACACGTCAACATCTCTGTTTCTGTCTGTCTATCCCTTTCCTTTTTTCTCTCTCGCTCTGAGCATCCATCGTTTTATGAGACTTTGGAAAATTCGTGTTGGCGTAACGCCTGCCACTCGAAATAACGACGCCATCAACAATGTTTGCAGATTTTTATTTTTTTTTCCTACAAAAAATCACAATAATTCATACGATGACGCTTTTTGACTAGTTTTTTTTCTCTCAAAACTGAATGTTTCCGACTCATCTTCAAATTGTTGATTAGTGTTTTTTTTTTGTTGCATCGTTTCAACACTTATAAACTTTGGAATTTGAAGATCGGATGAAAAATTTGATTTTTTGCTTCGGATTCCCGTAAAGGGAAAGATTCATCAAAATTGGTTGCCCGGTCTTTTTCATGGATTTTTTGGGTTTGTTTGCTTCTGTTTGGGTTCGTTTGAGTTAGAGATGAATTCTTGATTCTGTAGTGATTCTTTAGTTGAATAATCATTTTAATGGCATCTCTGGTGATCGATTGTTTGGGTTTGTTTGGGATTATTCGTCTTTGTTGGGGTTTGTAAGTTTTTTGTTGGGTTTGTTTGGGTTGGAAATAGATTCTTCATTCGGTGTTGATTTATTATTTGAATAACGGTTTCAATGGCATCGCTGATAGTTTGTTTGGGTTAAAGACAGATTTTTCATTCAGTATCGATTTTTCAGTTAAATAATCAATAAATCATAATTCCACAAAACTCGTCGACATGAATGTGAGTAAACTGGAGTAATAACCAGGTAGAATGACGCCGTTCATTTTCCGCAGTTTTCACTGCGGTGTATGCTTGAAAATGTTTGAAACAAACTAAAAATTAACTGTACGTAACGAGAGGTCGATCGACGAAAATGAAGGAATGAGAGAAAGGGCGGAACGGCGCGAGCATCTGGTAAAGTTTGGTCGAATGGTGAATTGTTTCCAGGAGCTGGTGTTAACTCGAAACAAGAGCGAATGAGTTAATTGGATATCGTATGGCGGGTGTAACACTTTTTTTTCAGCTTTTCGAACTTTCTATTGTTTTTTCATCTGGTATTATCAACGGATGAGTTTCGTTACGAGGACGTATCATATTTTTAGATCGTCCTCTGGTACATCGGCTGAGAGAACATTGTCCGGGTAACACGTTCGAGTTGTTACCTCGTGGATGGACATGTCGAAAAACATTAACACGAAAACGTTTTGTAACCCCGCAGACATGAAAGTTGCAAAAAAAAGGTGTTAGCAACTCTGGTTGTCGATCGAGTTTCAATGCTTTATGTTCCGAGGTAGTAGGAAAATTACGTAAAAGCAAACAGAGAGCAATGTCGTATCGTGTTCTCGTGTATGCTACCCGAAAATGTGCCTAATTCGAGTGACACTAGGATGAAAAAACCGGGGCTTGCTTTTATTAAAAAGAAGGACTCATCGTACGAATTTATAAACTAAAAGTAACAGCGTAGACCCAGTGAAAGAATGCAGCGTTTATTAATTAGCAAAGTCTAATTACCGATCTGGCAATTACAACCAATTAAACGAAATTCCATGAAAAAATGGTGAGAAAAGTTTGCAACAGTTCTACGAACAGATGAATAACAACTAAAAAAACAACAAATGAAAATATGTTTTTAAACAATGAAACAGGAAACAGTCGTTTGTTTACCACGAATTTAACGAACCCAACAATGTGGATCTAGTGGTTTTTCTCGAGTCTACGGAATGTGACATGAAACTGGGGTTAGACGCGTGCGTGAGTATCGACCACCGGTCGATGCAGAGGAACACGTGAATCTCGTTGGATGGAAAAAAGCGAGGAAAGGAAGAGAATGACTGCTCTAGAACGTTCTGTTGTATACACAGGGATGTACATATTTCTATATACATATGCAGCAGTATTTGAGAGTCAGCCATCCCGGCGCCTAAAAGACCACCCGGACGCGCGGGATCCGCGCCAGGGGGACTGGGGTTGGTGCTTTACTCCGTTCTCCAACCCTCACTCTTTTCTCTCTCTCTCTCTCTCTCTCTCTCTCTCTCTCTCTCTCTCTCTCTTCTTACCAACGAGCCAAAGCATGAGTAGAGCTGGGGAATTCCAGACGCCAGTACGCTCGCCACCCCCTGGTTACATCATCTCCGATAGGAGGACTCTCATAGGAGAAACGTACTTCTCAGTTTCTCTCTCTCTCTCTCTCTCTCTCACTCTCTCTCTTTCTCCCTCTCAGTTGCTGTTTCGTTCTTTTTTCTCTAACTTGTTCTTTTTCTCTCTTCTAAAGAGCTTCGACTATCTGTATATGTGTTTTCTCTCGGGGCATTTGCAGCAAAATCTTCGCCAAGGAAATCTTTTCCTCTCTGCTCATTTTGTTTTGTATTTTTTTTTCCTAGTCGCTTAACTGCGACACTATAACTGACTGGAAAATCTTCACGTACTACCGCAATCCCTTCCAATCATGGCGCATCGGTGGGTGAGAGCCGAGAAACATCAGGACGCCGCGGAGATAGAAAAAAAAGTCTCTGGAATAAAAGAAAGCTTGAAAGTTGGGCTAACCGCACAACTACGAAGATTGAGTATTGAAATACCTCATTTCTTCGGTAATTTTCATATCGATTGTACTTTTTTTTCATCGTGGATATTGAAACCTCATTTTCTCGATGAGTTTCCACAGAAACTTTTCAATGAAAACAAATGAATTTTTCTCACAAGGGCACAATCTATTTTGCCAGCAATCCTTAATGACATGATCAGCCGAGACCACGTGGGTCTCTTTGAGAAAAGCTTGGTAATGAAAATAAGAAATCTCTGCCCAGGGAAAACGTGTTCTGGGAACTGGAGAAACAGAAACTTCGAGCCTAATTAAACAATTAAGATTTGGAAGAACGTTGTTCCGAGGAGTAGCGTAGCTCGATACGAAGAGGGTTTGAAGGCATGAAACGAGTGTTTGAATAACATAAACGACGTTGACTGCATCACAACACCATGGAGCAGCGCCCACCTCCGGTACAAGAGACAATTTGTAATCGTTTGTCAGGCATTCTCCGTCATGAACAGGACTAACTGCTGTCTTATTCAAATGAACTACTCCAGTCTCTCCTGCACACGTTATCGCGCATTGTAACAGTGCGTTGTATCCACAATGATCGATATATATATAAATATACGATAATGCGAATGTGGGAGGGCGCACTATCTCGCGAAGGTTGAATTGGTCCGCAACAAGGCTGACATATCTTGGCGGCTTTTGCTCCGGCCCGGCATAGCGAGACGTTCGAGACAGCTTTTTGAAATATCGGATTCTCGCTCCGTAGTGGCCATGTTGAGCCTCCGCTTCGCTCTAAGGCAGTCTGGTATTCTCCCTTCGCTCGAATGGTAGCCAACAGACAAGCTCGTCGAACCTCTATCTTGCCTCCTTATGCCCTCGTCTTCTTCTACTCCATTTTCTCTGCTCCTCGCTCTCCCGAGTGTCTTCCACCCTCCTCTGGTCCCGGTCTCTACCTTGGAAAGACTCACTGTCTCCTTTTGCCTCGCCTCTTTCTTTCATCCCTCTTCGACGATGAGAAATTCGACTAGACGTTAGGAAATAATGCAACGAACGCTGATGTAGCTTGTGCTGATGTTGCCTCCTGCATATTCCATACGGCAAACGAGAAACAAAGAGGAGTAACGCTGCGAAAATGTTGCTATACGTGAGTTTATCATTTCTTTTGTAAACTTATGGGATTCATTTTCTTTTTTAAGTTCTCTCTCTCTCTCTCTTTGCCTCTCTCATCCCTTCAGGTTGCTCTCGTAGTAAATAAAATAAAGACTCCCACGTGTACGAACATTCAGAGCTTTTGGCACTGGAGCCGCTGCGGGAGTCGTCCTTGCAAAGCTCGAGGAAAACAATTTTTCCCGGGGTTTCTTCATTCCTCCAAGAATAACAACAAAAAGTAAGAAAAAACATCACCTACCAGCAATCTACGTTTATCTCGGTGGAAAATTTACGGCGCCGTTGTAGGCTACAACTGCGTAGAAGTTCTTTGCAACCCTTTGCTTTCTTTCTTTCGTTGCCAGTCCTGCAATTGGAGGTAATTCCATTATAAAATCGTTGGGCAATTGTTGGTGATTGCGGTTTTTACCTTTATGAGATTTTGCTCGTTGAAAATGAATCCGAATATGATTGTTTCCGTGAAAAAAGATTTGACTTTATTCGCCCTACACAAACACCGGTCTTCGTACAATTCGAACATTGTTGCAATGCATATCTGTACTTTGCCATCACTGCGCTACAGAATATCATGACGTTTAATACTCACCCTTATACCTTAGTCACGCGAAAGCTCGGCTCGGCTGAAAGTGCCTTGCAATCCATCCCGAAACTGTACCACCCCCGATCCTCTGCTTCGTGCGAGCAACGATCATCGAGAGTTTGTATGCTCGCACGCACACACCCTTATAAACATGCTTTACTTGACTATTCAGAAATCTCCGTGTGGCGTGCAACCCCGTGGCGTTTGGTCCATTGTTCGGCTTTCAATAGCCCCGCGCGGAGTGTATCGCGCTCCAAGAAGAAGAAGAGAAGTTTGCACCCAGTTCTCCTGCATAATACCCCTTTGATATCGAATACCTCGAGACGTGCGTCAATGAAACTTCCTCGCAGACGGCTCAATATGAAGACAGATGAGTCCGGGCTAATTCAAAGCAGCCAGAAATATAAACCAATCGCTGATCCTAATAAACTTCATTCGTTCATGGGGAAGAATTATTTTAATGAATTCTAGCGAATCAAGAATTCATTCGGAAGTTGTATCAAATGAGTCGAGCGAAAAATCCAGTTGATTGCAAAACCAATAAACGTTCAGTTATTTCTTGACCCAAATGACGCTCTTAGAATCAAATTTAATCATAGTTTAGACGGTTTTTCATCAAATATTTGTATCATTTATGTCACCTTGCAATTAAACGTCGTTAGTGTCTAATCAATGAAACAAATGCTCCCCAGGGAACGCGGATCATTTATCACATGATTATTCTCAGCAAAGCACCAAATTATGCAGCCCATTTTTTGTGCCACCTAGACAGTGTCTAGTCGGCGGGTATCCGGTGCTCCATATATTCAGCATCAGACAATGAGACACAAGTTAAATAGCTTTTGGCAAGGAAGTTTGTAGTTGTCGTCGTCGCAGCGTGGAGGGTTACGTAGAGAGACGAGAAAACGTTTTCGCAACTGTCTTCTTCGCTATTATTGGCTTGTCTCGTGGCGCGTCGAGGTCAAGTAACAGTAAACGAAGGCAGCGCTAATAAAACGTTGAGCTTTCACTTTTTTACTCGCAGTTGATAACTGGCCATTTGACGTTACATCGAAAATCGTGTAAATCCACCTTTTACTCCCTTTTTACTCATCCCTTTTTTATTCTCGTGGTCATTGACTGCTTTTTCCCAGTCAAAAGGTCAGCAGTTCTCAGCCAAAAAAA
Source organism: Campoletis sonorensis (assembly GCA_013761285.1). Taxonomy (NCBI): domain Eukaryota; kingdom Metazoa; phylum Arthropoda; class Insecta; order Hymenoptera; family Ichneumonidae; genus Campoletis; species Campoletis sonorensis. The sequence continues at coordinate 1,329,113 of JACEOJ010000073.1, forward strand.
TGCTGGGTGTCTATTCGTCCATATTCATCACCACAATCCATTCTTGTTGTTCGTTTGGAAAGCTCGGTGTGGGTTGAATGGCTTGATCTTTCGAATGGTTTCTTTTCTCAATTCCATTCCCCTGCTGTCTTTCTTCATCCTCGTTTTCCTCCTCGTATATATACTCTTCTTTTAATCCGCTTCCTCCACCCTGGCAATTCTGTAACGTCGATCTGAGCAATCTCTTGCCATCTCCATCTCAAGCTCCCTCGACCCCAACTTCCACAACTCTACGCAGATATATTCCAATCCTGGCGCCAACTTGACTGTCCCACCGAACGTTATTATTCAGTTGTTGGAACGCGAGATGTTCCTTAAACCGTGAAGCAAAAATTGGTGTCAGCGAAATTTCTACATCAGACCAAATCACTAGACATTATCTTATAAATCTTGGCAAACCAATTTCCTTAATGATTACTTTTCAAAATTGGATTCCCCTGGACCAGACCTTATTACGATTATCATCTCAGGAGCAGGCTCGATATTAAGCAGGTTCGATCGTTTCTCATGCGTTCGATTAATTCCAAGTTTTATTGTTTAAAAATCGTATGAATCTTCTCAACAGTCATACTCAACTGTGGGTCAAATTTGAGGAAGTTTGACCGTTTGGAAATCGAGTTACTAGTTGTTAAATATCGTCTTTTTTCGTAACTTCCCAAAAGACCTCGTGTTAAAGTTGCGATTTTAAACACTGAATATCTCGATTACCAGACGGTGAAACCTTCTCAAATTTTTTCCACATTACAATACGACGCTCAAGAAGATTCACGCAGGATTTCAAAAAATCATCTTGGAAACATTGTATTTGATCATTTTGCCGTTACTTTGTACATACTATTGTGATTATGGCGATAAAACCTCGTTGAAGTACATTTCTTATTTTTTATGCGCCATTATCGACGTTCCAGCCTGCGGTCTATTGTTTAACCGATCGAAAAATATAGAATGAACGTGACATTTGTTCCAACACATTCATCCACATGCCTGGAATCTTTCATGTATAACTATAGGGAACATCCTCTGTTGAAAGATTCATAAACTCTGAGGAACCCAAGGAGGATAAACCTTCGCGTGAAGCAATCGATTTCAGTTTCGCGTGTATATAGATCGATTCGCATGTTACGCCGATCACGCGCATCATCCAGACAACTACCGTTTCCCTATTATGCGTAGGTACGTGTTCTGGAGGAATGACTACATATTTGATGTAAGGGAAGGATATGGGGGTGTCTCAATAGGTAACATATGTCCGTTTCTGCTCGAAGATTCTCCATACATTGATGTCCGAGAGCCGGAAATTGTAAACGTCGCTGCGAATATATCGCGTGTACACAGTCCACAGGACGAGCCAGCATGAAAGCACAAAGCATGAGATGACGAGGATGTGTAGGAGGAACTAAGGTTCAGCTCAGAATCTATATGTTTGCTGGCAACTGACAGTCAATGACGAACCAGAGGGGTTTGGAAGTCCCCGTTTTCCACAATCTTTATCCAAAGATCTTCTACGCGGTTATCCTTAAGGAGTTTCGGTACAAGTGACAAAATGTAACCATTTTATCCGAATTTCTACAGTACGTTCTTTGACTTATCCTCAATATGTCCTCCAAGTTTCAAAACGCTTGTCTACACCGTTTCCACAAAATTCTCAAATGAAAAGTCACTTTTTAACATAGAGACATGCCTACGCCATCCCTAAACTTCAGTCATGTGCATGAAACAATACGAAAAAATGTAAAAAAGGTTATAAAAAAACTGTCAAACCACTCAAAATATCATTAAAATTATGCCACCAGAAAATGAAATAATTCGTCTACACAGTTTATTAATTACTCATTTTTTTATCAATGAAAACGATCAATTTTTCAGTAATCATGTAATTTTAATACGAAATTTTGTTGAAATTCGAAATCATTGTATGGAAAAGTTTCAAGCAACATTTTTTTTAACCGATTTTTATAAATTACGTTGAAAAACATTGGAATGAAAGATTGTTTAGATGACGAGTAAACTATCTAAAATATCTATTCAAATGCTGTGTTACAAGTAAAATTTTATTATGTAATTATCGACAGGTTTTTATCGGATAAAATGCCACATGAGCGAAGCACTTGAGAGTAGATAAAAGAATGCTGCAATGTTAATAACGAAAGAAGACTGGAGGACGATAATAAACATGAATTGCAACGATCGATATGTCGAGCCACCTATCATTCTACGTCTTTCTCCGTCTCTCTCTCTCTCTCTCTCTCTCTCTCTCTCTCTCTCTCTCTCTCT
>JACEOJ010000073.1:1332899-1359314 GCA_013761285.1 Campoletis sonorensis
TCTCTCTCTCTCTCTCTCTCTCTCTCTCTCTCTCTCTCTCTCTCTCTTTCTCTCTTTTCTGTTCTATTTCCTACAACTTCAAGTCATACACATACTTTTGCATTTGTGTCTGCTTTTGTGTATAATACGTTTCACTTGTGCCATAAGCCATCACCCTTTTCAGTATAAATCGTTTCGTGCCAAGAAGCGCCGCTTTGAGAACCATATTTTCGTGCCGAATACATATTCCTACATATGACAGCTGATCCTCTCGTGACTTATTTGAATAATTGAATTTAAGACACAGCCTGGAACTTGAACCGATGATTTTCGACACTCCACCATCGCAAAATAACTTTTTACTTCATTCTTTATTGAGAAACGTTTTCTTTTTTCGATTCGTCAAAAAATAATTTAATCGTTTTTGGCTTCTTCGATAAGAAATTACCGTCAAAACTGCAATGTGACAGAATTTCTGTTTTTATTCCATTTTAGGGCTTTTAATGAAATTCATTCTTCGTTGATGCTTTTTATTTAAATAATGAGATAAACTTGATTTTACAAAAGTAATTTGAATGGATTTTTCAACATTACAAATGCAGACGGAAAGAGAAAAAAATGCTGTAGTTGGATTAGACGATTTCCTATTTTCCGTGTCGTCTTTTCCGGTCCACGTTTCTAGACCCACGACCCATATACTCTCTTGGAAACGTACTCGACCGAGACGACGCCGTTCTGGCGCCTTCAGATTTATTCTCCACCCATTTTCATCCTCTCTCTCTCTCTCTCTCTCTTTCTCTCTCTTTTTCGCTTCTTTTTCTCCTAACCCGTGTCTTACCGAGGCTTTGCCGTTCTCTCTTACACTCTTCATCCCCTTTTCGGGGATTCGACCCAAGTTCTTCCGGGGTTTCGGTTTTCTTTCTCTCTCTCTTTCTTTCCTTTTTTTCTCCCTTACTTTCTTTCGAGCTTAAGAAATAACTCCACCTTTATGTCTCGCCCTTCAGTATTTTCTTCAACCCTTGAGAAGGTCATGACGTAATCTCATACACAGGAAACTATTCGAATCTCTAAATATGCAGTCGTGTTCGAAACGTTTCATTGATTAATATATTATTTTCCATGCAGGATACTGAAAAATATTTTCAAGTGGACACCTTTTATTATTTTTTGTTCCAATCAATATGTTTAAGGTAGTTCGATCGTGACATTCACATCGAAAAATTGTTTTTCAGTTTTTCTCACATACAAAATGGTTTGCGGGCAAAAGTTTACAAAGAAAAGTTGTTGTAAATTGACTAAAGAACAAAATACTCCAAATTCAAGGTCATCCAAGGTAATATGTACTTGCTGTATAATTACAAAAATTGCGAACATTTTTTTCTTTAGATTTTTTTGAAAAACTAAACGTAGCTTCTTTGATGTTGCATAAAAATGTATGCAAAGTTTTAGAAGGCTTCACCACGTAGGAGCCAAAATATTTATTGATGAAAATGTAACTTTTAACACGAGCTTTTATGAGAGACTATCGAAAATTGTGATTTTTACCAATAAATATCTGAACGTTCCGCTTGGTGAAACCTTCTAAAATTTATTGCACACGTGCATCCGACATTGAAGAAGATTTTTCCTAATTTTCAACAAAATCTTAAGAAAACGATACAACGATAGAACCACCTTAATCGATATTTAACCGAAAGTAAGTAACAACTTTTCCGTCCTTCGAGTCTCGTCGATTAGCGCCGTCTTTTTTTTTCTTCTTTTCCTTTCCGACGACAAACTCGAGAACCTTCGACTTCCGCCGATTGGCTATCGAATTCTCAGCAGCCCAGGACTTTCATTTCGCTCTTATCCAGATCCGTTAAAGCTTTTCAGCGGCAATTGCGAATGAGTTACGAAGAATGAGGCCGGGAGGAAAAGACGCTTGTACTCATCGCGGTGTACATCGATGACTATTCTGCTTCAACCACATCCAGAACGTTTATCGGATTCATTAAGAGCAGAAGGATGCCAAGAAAAAAAAAACAAAAAAAAATCTGACAGTGGAAAAAGAGAATCCAACAAATTGGGTCGAAGGACAGTTGGAAAAGTGAGAAAAAAAAACAACCAAGCCTAATCACATAGGTTGTCACTCGATAAAACGCCACTAGCGATTAAAGATAGAATTAACTGATTGCGTCACTCGGCCAACTCACTTTCTAATGGTCGATCGGACAATTTTTTCATTAACGCCGTTCCGATCTGATTCCATAGTGATTTTATAATAAAACTAATTATTAATTAATCTAAATTCAACATTTTGTTCATTTACGTCATTTATTTTGATGACTTTGATTTTTACTACATTTTTACTATTTAATAATAATAATTCATTAATTTATTAATCGACAAATTCGAATATTGCTTTGTTTTTTTTTTCTAACTTCCAATTTTCGAAAAATAATTACTCAGAGTCATAATAGATCGGTTTATTTTCGTCTCATTTGCGAATCAACTCAGTTGATTCGTTTTACCTTTTTGATTGCTGCTGCATTTTCAATTTAATTCATCATTCGAAACGAATGAAATGTTTTTTTTTTTTTTTTTTTTTTGTATACCAGAGATCAATATGGGAGCCTGTTTCCATAGTAATTTTGCTTCCTATGGGAATATGCCAGATTTTCATAATATTAAATGACTCATAATATTAAATGACCAAATATACCCTGCACGTATAATATTATCCCCGTTCGATCCATAATTAGCATGATAACGTATAATTAAAGCTCCTCAAAGCAAATTTATTTTCATCGGATAAATAGAAAAGAAAATGATGCAAAAACCGTGTCCATTTTTATTCTTTAATTTTTGAATCTCTATCCGAACGAAAAATCATTCATTTTTTGATGCTTCAAAGAGATCAAAAGCTTTGAAAAATATTTCGAGAAGAACGTTGTACGAAGTATTCGTCAAATGTGTACAGCGAGCTTTAACGAGTCGGAATTTGATGGACGAGAGAAAATTTACAGAAAAACAAAGTTTCGACTAAATTTTGGTGAAGTCATGACATAGTTTATGGTTTTGAAACTCAAGGAAACTTCCGAGAGCTTTTCAGCGACGACCAAAAGTCTCACATGTGTTTCGTTACCAACGCGTTTTACGTTGGTTTTGAAGTTTTATCGATCGTGCACGCTGACTAAAATAATCATTCCCAAAATAAACATATCGACGATTTTAATTATTCGGCATATCCACAAAGTTTAGGGCTCCATGAAAAATCATTTTATTTCTAATTATAATCAAGCTTAGAAGTCAAACTGTTGCAATTTATCAACTCATCGATTTTATTTATTTTTTATTCGATTTTGTGAAAAATAGAATAATAAAATCATAAATGAATTAAAATACATTGAAAAAATAAAAAATCGAATAATAAAATTATTGAAAATCGAATAATCGAGAAATTAATGAGAGATATTCTATCGTTTTGATATATTTTTTAATTGAACTGCATTTTTTCCATGAAATTAAATATTTTTGCAAGATCATTGCAAGTTTTGTTCACTATCTTCCAAAACGATGGTACGGTCCACCCGTATTTTTTCTCGCTTTTTCGTCCTCTTCTCTTCTTTATATTTGTCTGCCTTTTGCCTCCATTCTTTTATTCTCTTTTTCAAAGTAAACCGGCCACCGAGTAAATAACCGCCGGTTTTACCGGTCGTTTTACGAGATGCTGCTGGCCACGCGCGACACCAGAGCTCATACGGAATGCAATGAGGGCGAATACCAACCCTCTCTTCCTCTCCCGCAACCCCCAATAGATCCCACGACCAAACCACCTATCGCGTGACCACCAGAGCAAAAATAATTCGTTATAGCATCATTTATATTGGCGTTAGGGATTTGCATCCCATAAACACACCGTATTCCGTTATTCTTAATTTACGAAACGTCACACAGACACAGTTGCCCAAAAAAACACTTTAGAACCAATTTTTCTTCTTGTATTTAGCACCAAATAAAAAATGTCGTCACGAGAAAAATCTCTAAAAAAAAAAACAACGGAATTCCTAAAAGTATGTAATTTGAACAGAAAACTCAAATAAAAACTATTAAAAGAAAAAATTGGACAAAATTCTAAATAAATAACTTGACAAAGAATTAGATTATCGTAATTATTAAGAATTAAATAATCTTATTATTAAGAATAATAATTAAATAATTAAATAATAAATTAGAATTAAATAATCGGAGTATTTAAGAAAATATGACATTTTTAAAGCTTTCAAAAAATCTTCTCGATCTTATTTCGACTCAATTTATAACATTTTCTACTTTTGACCATAATTTTTATTTCACCAATTTAATTGTGATGAGCAAATCAAACGCGAGAATGAATTCGATAAAACTAACCAAAAAAAATTAATCTCCAGCAAAATAAATAATGATAAAAATCTTTGATGACTGTTTTGCGATAAGCTGCGTTCGAAATGAACCGAATTTTTCGATTCAGTGTCAAAGCTACAAAGACGATTACATGATTTATCGGAATTAGAAAAAATGATCAAAAAGTATTGATTTACATATTTTTGGCGGTGATCCACACTTTCCTAATCTTCTCGATGTTGTTAAAACCAAGTTAACTTTTGATTGAACGTTACAAGAATGTTTATTCGAGGATCAAATTGACATCGTCTATCATCTGGATGAACGAAGGTGCCTCATGATATACGACTCCCTTTACGCTCCACTCTTCCATCTTTTTCCTATAATTTTAGCTTTGCCAGTCGAATACATGTCCATAGTATGCAGACAAGTTATATATACTGCAGTCGAAATCGTGAAACGTACGTACGCGTTATACAGAGAGATAGCTATCACGCCGATAATGAATATTAATCTCCGCGTTGCTCGGTGCCCAAGTTTTCCGGGATATACAACCAGCTTCAAAATTTACAGTCTTCCAAATATCGTGGAATTAAGTCTCGATCTTATAATCGGGCAGTAAGTTCTTGAATCTCTCTAAAAAACGAAAAAAAAAATATCCCAACAAAAACTCTAATGACAAACATTTTTCTAATGATTTTTAATCATTTTTTTTAATTATTCGTTTATCTCGAATAATTTTTAAGTCATTTCTTGACTTTTATGGATTAAAAACAGTCTCTTGCTTCGTCATTTCTTTTTTTAAATCTCTCTGATAGCTGACAAAAAAAACCCAAAAAACTCTTATGACAAACATTTTTTAAATGATTTTTAATCATTTGTTAATCTTAAAAAAATCGTAAGTATTAAATATTCACTTATTACTTTGGAAATGGTCGTTTTTTTTTAAATATTTTCCATTGTTTCGTTTTATAGTAAATGTGAATTGATTGAAGAATCGATTCTTCAGGGAATTTACTTCAAAAATGTCCTGGACTTTTGTTTTGAAGTGAAATAAATGGCTTTGGATATTATCAACATATTTTGGACGATCCTGTAAATGGCATCGAATTTCTATACATATATATGTATGACGAGACTATTTGGAAATGAAAGGACGTAAAGTGTCGAAGTTTCCTGTATATTGCAGCCCTTGACGTCCTTTTGTTAGTCAGAAATCCATACATACATCTCGTATACTATACATTATGCATATAATATATTCACGTGATTTACATGCACTCTGAGGGCAAATTCAGGGTTTTCACATCGAACGGAAACCCGTCGTTTTAACGTCGAATATCGCTCTCAAAGTTCAACCCTTATACTATCTCCAAATCCATAAGAACAATTTAATATTGGGCATCATGTTCGCACGCAATCTCGACCCACGTGCATGAAACAATGAAGGATCAAAATACAGATTCTAGAATGGACCTTTTTGCATATAGAATAAAATAACTAAAAGCACAAATTTTTATTTGAAAATATATAATTTAATTAAGAAGTTACAAGTCAGACAATGTAATTGTTCAGCTTATCTTCAGGGAGAATCAGAGGGAGAAATTCTATTGTTCTCAAGCAAAGCGCTAACTTGACACAACGAAATTTCGTATAAAAATTACATGATTACTGAAAAATTGAGCGTTTTCATTGAGAAAAAAATGAATAATTAATAAACTATGTAAACGAATTATTTCATTTTCTGGTGGCATAATTGTCATGATATTCTGAGTGGTTTGACAGTTTTTTATAATCTTTTTTACATTTTTTCGTATTGTTTCATGCACACAACTGAAGTTTAGGGATGGCGTAGGCATGTCTTTGTGTTAAAAAGTGACTTTTCATTTGAGAATTTTGTGGAAACGGTGTAGACAATCGTTTTGAAACTTGGAGGACATATTGAGGATAAGTCAAAGAACGTACTGTAGAAATGTGAATAAAATGGTTAAATTCCGTCACTCGTACCGAAACTCCTCAATAGTGAATGCGGAATATAAAAGTGGAAATAGAATAAAAATGTCAAATGGATTTTGTTATGAAATTGATCGATCAAATTTTTTATTGTTGTTCAAATCCATGAAATATAATGGTTTGTTTTATTTTCAATAATGAATTCTCCCAGAGATTTCATTACTTTATTCAAATTATTCAAGTAAGTTTTATTTCCAGCGAGAGGATTAAATATAAAATTTATCTGATGTCGTTTCGAAGCTTTTCTCCGTAGTTACAAATTGTTCTACAGTTCACATCAGTTACAGTTTCATCTTATTTTTCTCTTTTTTTATTTTTATCATTTTTCTTTTTTTACGTTCCTCTTTGTCGTTTGTATTCAGGAATACACTTTCCGAAGCTTTCCGAGGACTCTCGACGCTATGGTGTAACGACCCCGAGATTATAGCCGTCGAGGGGCTCTGCAACACGAAACTGGTACACGAGAGACGCACCACGAGAAATAGTACGTCCCAGGGAAGCCTGAAAACGATGAAGAGAGAAAGAGAATCGAGCCGTTAAAGCTCGACTTCGGATCTCTCCTCGTCGTCGCCCTGGTCCGGGAATCCAGCCAGCCAGTTGGACGCCAGCCACGCTTTTCTCTTCCTCCCTTTCTCTCCCTTTCTCTCTCTCTCTCTCTCTCTCTCTTTCTCTTTCTCTTTCTATCTGTCTCAGTGTCCGCTATATTCGATTTGTAACGCGCTTTATGTCATTTCGCTCGACATTTTCCGGCGCTCCTCTCGATTTTCGTCTCTCCGCACTTATCCACTTCCGTTTATTATGTACGAACTATATATCTTTGTCCAAGCAGATTGAAAACCATGATATACGAACGCAATCCCATTCATTCTCATTATTTAATTAATCAGACGATTCTCTTTATTTCGCCATCAACAAAAATTGACAACGAGAAAAATGTCATATTTTCCCCGATAACCAAATTGGTGCAAAATGGTTCAATCGTGAAGCCATTGAATAAAAAATTCGTTTAATCTTAAGAAATTAAAAAAAAAAAAAAACAACGTTTCGACCATGTAAAGTGAACAAAAGTTCCATAAAAATGTTCAAATCCTATTAAATAATGATTTTTATTTTGTCTGGAAAAAAAAATAATAATATTTGTACTAAAATAACAAATTAGCTCGTTAAAGTGCTTAATTAAACTTGTTGAGAACAACTTAGTATACGTTTGGAATGTGGCATTTTCGTCATTCATACATTTCGCAGTTTAAATGTTCACTTCCTCGAAAGTTTTTAAAAGCAAAAAAAAAAAGGAAAAAAATAAAAAAACAAGTATTTTGAAGCAGACATGAGAAAAAATGAAATCTGGCGAGTAATATTCATACAGGACACTTGGCATTGGAAGTAGTTGTACCGAAACGAGGACTAAAAGTACCCACGGGAAGTTACGAAAATTTACTTGGAAAGAGACATTAATAATTCGCATGAAAGCGCATTTCTCTCGCGCTCTCTATCTCTTTCTCTTTCTCTCTTTCTCTTTCTTTCTCACTCGCCTTTCTCATTTAACTTCCCTATATATGCATTAAAACCAATGTTCGTTGTGACTCTTCGCTCTATAAAAGCCTCTTTTTCACGGGCCAATGAACCTTCCGACCCAAGTTTCGCGGTTCCGAGACCGCGCGCGTGAACCTCGCGAATAGTCCTCTCAGCCCCCTGCGCTGTTTCTCTATAGATAACAACTTTCTCAAATCATCCTCCAATTAATTATAATTATAACAATAATAATTCCCACGATAAAGATACATTTTATAGGAATTATATTGCCGACTATTATTTTACATTTTGAGCTTACTTTTACCAACCATTTCTTTCCTTTATGACGAGTGTTAAAAGAAAAAAAAAAATGTTAATAAAATCTGACGTTTGCTGCAACTTTTTCCCTAATTTTTATCGCGAAATTTCATTACATTATTTTATATTTATTTTATTACAAAATAATATATAATATAAAATAATTTTAATATTATTATTATTATTATTATATTAATTTCATATTATTTTATATTTATTTTATTATAAATATTGTTTATATTTTATAATTTATTCAAGTTCATAATCTTGATATTTATTTTTTTCATTGTAATTATTACTCATTCAACATCTGAAAATGTGTGAAATTGTTTTTTTTATCATTTGACAAAATCGATACCTATTTTTTCTCTTTCCTGTCTGACTTCTTTTCAATTTGGTGGTAAAGCCACAAGTTCAAAAAAAAAAAGAAAGAGAAATAGAAACACTGCGTGCTCTTGGTTATATATCGGAGTCGAACGAGAGTTTCTCGTACAGTTTTGCGGTTCTTCTCTCCACCTCTGTCAGACTTTGTCGTCAAACTCACCTCTTCCTGACTCTCTTTTCCCCTGCGAAAATACTTGCACTACAGCATACACTCGGGATTTCGTGTATCTTTCCCTTGCTTTTGTCACATACCGTATGCAGATGCACTGGTCACAAAAAAAAACAAAAGTCGTTGTTCACGTCACTCGATTCTGTGCCCATATCGACACAGTAAAACACTGGAATCCCTCGCTCCCTCAATGTCTTTTCTTTTCTCTTGTAACCAATAAATAAAAATTTGTTATAAAGAAAAAAAATAGCAAACTGTTCATCAATTGAATTAGAATAAATCTCTCGCCCCTCAATATTTTTTCTTTTCTCTTGGATCCAATAAATAAAAATTTGTAAAAAAAAGGAATATCAAATTGTTCTCCAATTAAATTAGGATGAAAAATTATTTTTGTTTTACTTTTTAAAAAAAAAAAAGAAATTTAATTAACAGGGAAAAAATAAAATATTTCAGTACATTTGACAGAGAATCGAAGTAAAAATCAAAGTTATTGTAATTACGAATACGTTTTGTTTTTTTTTTCTAATTTACAACAATAATGTGACACTTGGGCAATGGTCACTCACTGCTCATCCCAAATGACTTAAACGCAATATACACCGGCCACCTGCATGGCTTCTCTAATGAAAGAATTCGCAATAAATCAGTCTCGAGTGGATGGGCGTTTTAAGGCGTGCGCACATTTTTACCCACCGGAGCATGACCCAGCGATTCCCTTTTATATTTTTCGAAGAGTTCGCTTTCTCTATCGCTCTCGTTTTTCTGTTTCTTGTTTCCGTCTCCTTCTCAGGTGTTTTTAGGACAACCAAAGGGACCGAAACGAGCTTCGTCCTTCATTTACATTTTTTTTTCTCAATTCTTCCACAACTCGGAGTGTAAGATGAGGTTCCACTTGTGTACAAAATCCACGACGTCTGTTGGAAGATTTTTCTTTGTCTCCGAATGCAGTGAATACAATTATTTCGGGTTTGGAGAAAAGATTTTTCGTTTTTTTCTCACAAAATCTCGAGAAAACAATTTAATTAAAAATCTTAAAGGATTTCCAAATAAAAATGATATTCAGCGGTTACAAATTTTTGTCGACTTATTTTTTTTCTCTATTTTTTTTTATTATTACTTTATTTTACAAATTTTTATTTGCCCAAGTTCGTGTTTGAAATATGAGCTTTTTTCTTGTATATTTAAATTGAATGGCCACAAAACCGAGGGTTTATTGTACTCATTATATGAGGCCACTGAAAAATACGAGTCCATACCCTCCGACGATTTTTTCAGTTCTGCGAGTAGCTCTCATCCACTCTTGTGGAAATATCATGGAAAATCCTCATTCTTATCTCGATGAGGATTTGTGATATAACGACGAATTACTCCCCCGTCTCTCCTCTCGCAAAAGATAATGAGATAAACTAGCGAATCTCTGGAAAAAAAAAAAATTATTCAAACAAAACAATAAAATAAAAGGACTTATTCATCTATTTTTTGGACATTCCACAAAAAAATTGAGACGTCTAGTCATTCCCATATTTGACAGTTTTCCATTTTTGACAGCTCCATTTCCAAAATTCTAATTTTGACAGTTTTGTCAAAATTGACAAAAAAAAATCGGACACTAATAAAAAAAAAAGGTCTTTTTGCAATAATGAGTGAAAAATAAAGTTATCAATTCGTAAAAACTCCTTAAATTTACATTTTCCGAATCACTATTTCCGGAATAATGTGTTACGATAAAACCTTTGAAGAAATTTCTAGAAAAAAGAAAGACTTGGAACTAAATACAACGTGAAACCATAAATAAGGGGATTAAGAAGGGGGGGGGGGAAAAAAAGGACAAATTGGTTCCACCTGTAAGTAAAGGGTTTTGATGTTCTTAAAATACCGCACGTGCTCGCGTCTCACAACAATCATGAAAAATCTCGTTTTCTTGTATTTTTATCACCGAAGCTTCCCAAGAGAGGCAAATAACTCGATGAATATAGATACAAATATATAAATCGGTTCGAACGGTTGAGGAGGGCGTGACCCAAAAGACTGAACGTGTTAAATTATGAGGGTTACGCTCCTTCGCTTCGTAGTGGTAAATAAATATATATACATATATATATAAACTTTTATGTCCAATTGATATATATACAAAGTCTCTATATCACAGTCCAATCGTTGGGGCTTTCACCAGAGACTCATGCTTTTTCCCATTTCCTTTTTTCCTCGTTTCGTCGACATTCAAACACATCCATCCATCTATATATATATTTTTTTATTTATGTATATATAATCCTCAGGCTTATCTCTATAAGTCGAGAGACGAGAAGACAACACACACCTTGAAACACATTCGGTAGAACTTCACTTTCACTATCTATCTTTTCGTTCCACCATCTTCGTTGTCTCTTCCGGCAAAACTTAGCTGCACGTACCGAGGAATACGCGTTTCCTCTTGAAGTATATTCTGTCCTGTGATAAATAGGAAAAGCCAGGAGAATAAATCAAGATTTTAATCGGAGCTAATCACGGTGTCATTTTAAAAAAATCTTTTTGAACTCGTGTGGCAGAAAAATTGTACATACGAGTATTAAATAATAATAAATGGATGTAATTTTTTTTTTTTTATAATTTTCTAATCATTTTCTAATAATTGAACAATTTCACGGGTGTTCAAAATGTTATATTCATAATAATTAACAATAATTCGAAAATATATGAAAATAAATTACAAGGCGACAATCATTCTGTGGAAAATTAAATAATCACGTTATTTTTATTTAATTCTCATCGAGAAACGTTTATGGTAAAGTAAAAAATGGTTGGGATAAAAAATCGGTAAAAGATTTTGAAAGAAATTGTACATATGAGTATTGAATAATAATTTAAGCACTTTTTTCCTTATGATAATTGAACAATTTGCGGTTGTGCAGAATTTTATATGAATAACAATTAATAATAATGAAAAAAAATATATGAAAACAAATTACAAGGCGGCAATCACGTTCTGGAAAATCAAATGATCACGTTCTTTTTTATTTCATCCTCCCATCGAGAAACGTTTATGGTAAAGTAAAAAAATGGAGAGAAGATAAAAAATCGGTGAAAGAGCAACTCGATACGAGGACAAGTCTCGGGCGAGAGGCGAAGCCTTGTGTTGAAAGAGCTCAATGCAATGTATACTACAACCCCATGAAATCTGTCATCCACGAGGTGAGGGCGTTGAATACGTGCGGGTGACAATGGCTCGTGAAAAAAGAAGAAAAAAAAATTACGTATTACGATCCGCATACGTTCAACGCTATTGAGTACACACGTAAGCGTTGCTCATATTCACATAACAAAATATATGCTTAAACAGACCTCGCGAAGGGATCCACTGTGTTGAGACGTATAAAGGGTTGGAGCTCAACGTCACCACAAAAGGGTTGTAAAATAACCGCGAAATATATATCCATATAATTATATGTTTCCGTGTTAATATAAATGCTATTTTATGTCTATATTTATCTGATGTATGATCCTTTTGAAATATTGACAAAAAAACAAACCGATGATTACAAAAACAATCAAATAATTGTTGCACAATACTGCACAAATGACTGTTCCAATTAATCAGAAATAAATTGCAAATAAATCTTTACATCAACAAATTATTTGAATTATTGTGAATTATTGAGGCTGTAATGTCATTTTGTGTTTTTGGATGTTCTGTTTTCCGATAATGTTTTCAAAATAAAATACTTTTGATAATATTCAATCTATAATAATCGAGAAAATAAAAAAATAATAGTAAATAAATAATAATAACAAAATAATGATTAAAAAAAAATTCGATCGATAAATATGTTAACAAATTCAAAAAAAAAGTTTTCCTTTCTAGAATTTGTTTACTTACTATATATCGATCCTTTAAAAAGAGGGAGATGGTTTATCGAGAGCATGAAGAAATGAGAAACTGTTTCAAAATGGTGCCAAAATTCAATCGAAATAATTATTATGTTTTATTTGAAGTTAAATTTATTGTATTTAGTAAATCACCAATGAAAACGCGATTCTAGAAAAAAATATTGCCTTAACTAACATAAAATATTAATTCATTAAACACGTGATGGAAACTAATTAATTTGTTGGAAAAAGATAGTGACGTTTCGAACCACGAATTTTGTCTAAAGATTCTTAGCTTTTAAGCTTCGTTTGGATAATGAAGTGAAAAAAAAACTCACCCTGAATGTAATTGGTAGGATCTGTGAAAAATATTTCACACACATTGTATTCCACGCACTTGTATGTCATTTTTTAATGCATTATGTGATACAAAACACCCTTTATGAGGGTGAGGAAGAAATACAGAAACGTAGAGACGAAATTTGAAGAGGAGAGAAGAAAACCAAAACCACGTGGAAACTACCCCTTTCATCTTTTGCCCCTTTTTTTCTGGGAAGTTCACCTTTACGCTCTGCCGGTGACACATGAGATGATCTCGTGTTACGTTACTCCCACCACTGCCTCATACAATACGCCCCTACAAACGTATATATTTGAGCCTTCATTCTGAGTAGTTTCGTGTAGCTTTTTTTCACGTTTATGTATATTTCTATATATATAAATAATACGATTGCGAAATGCTCGCGAAAAACTCGTAACGCTGAGATACGAAAAAAGATTTCGTAACCCACGACTAGGTGAGGTCACAAAAGTTGCCCTGAAAGGAGGAAATGAGGGAACAAAAATCTGGTCAACTACGTGGACACATGCGAGGAACAACTATTAACGAGGTTCTATCGAGATAATCGTAATAGTATATACAAAGTAATGGCAAATGCTCAAATACAATTTTTCCAAGATAACTTTCCGAAATTTTGCGTCAATCTTCTTGAACGTCGTATTTCAATGTGTCAAAAATTTGAGAAGCTTTCACCGTCCGGTGATCGAGATATTCAGTGTTTAAAATCGCAACTTTAACACGAGGTCTTATGGGAAGTTACGAAAAAAGACGATATTTTACAACTAATAACTCGATTTCTAAACGGTCAAACTTCCTCAAATTTGACCCACAGTTGAGTCTGACTCTTAAGAAGATTCATACGAATTTTAAACAATTAAACTTGGAATTTATCGAACGCACGAGAAACGATCGAACCTCCTTAAGGAAATTGAGCTAACTATTCAGGTTTTACAAAAACCTTTAAAAAATCTCGAAAATAATGTTTACAAATGTTTCTTTTTGTCTTTTATGACGAAAAAAACAAGATTCTATTGTATAATAACGTAAAATAAAAGTCTGTGAATTGACAATATCGAGTGCTTCTAAAAGTGCATTCTAAAAATATATATTTCAGTGTCATATCAAAAGAGGACCTTAAAAGCAACTTCTTCTTTCCCGAGATGAGAAAAAAAAAACCCGATAACACACGATTGGAAGTTCTCTTAAATGGTCTCTCTCCACATCCGAGATTTTTACTCCTTTTTTTCGTCTCCTGTGTTAACTTAAAAATGAGGTCAAACTTTCTTATAATAACTGTACACAGTAATTGCCTGGAGCATCCCTCAATTGACCTAAATATACTCAGTACACGTTACCGATACATTCCCAGAAATTCCAACGAACTTCGTGCTCCGCAATTACATACTTCGAATCTCTCTTTCTCACCCAAGAATTTTTATATGGGTCAAATTTTTATATAGATCAAATTTTTATAAAATCTTTCTCCACGAACATTGAGAGACAAATTAATGTTCGAGAAATTTCAAATTCAATGTATCCTGCAATAATTTAGATTGTACATCATTATTCGTTTCAAATATCACAATTATTACGATTATTATGATTATTATGATTATTATTTCTATTATTACTAAAATGGAAATTGGATAAAATCGATTTATCGAAACTGCGCGAATGTTGAATAATAAATGAGTACAGATAAATGCATATCTATGTACCAGCAGACATTATATCGTTCGGTAATAAAATTTTCGTCGAGACGAGATCGAATCCTGCTATCCTGGCGATCAACCCAATCTCATTTTTCTTCTCCCTCGTTCTCTATTCCTTTCTTTCTTCTACTCTCACTTTTTCACATGTCTATATACATACGAGAAGCTCGGATATAAATATATTTGCTATATATGTATAGTAAATCGCCACGAGACCCAAACTACTTTCGAAAATGACGTACAAGAAGAAAGAAGACGTGATCTCTCAACCGGCGTTGTACCTCGTCGCTTGCTAGGGTAATACGTTCCTCAGGGTTCTAGCGTTTTGATGACATAACCCCTCGAACGTCATAGCGCAATGAGAGCGACTAGGAAAAAACATGGAACGCTATGCAACCTGCCAAAGCGTCGCTCTGTACCCCTACGAAACGAATCTTTTTACGTGTTTTTCGCTTTTTTTTTGGTTTTCTTTTCCTCTTTACGTTCATCCTCGTGTTGTGAGGTATTGTGATGGCTCGCTCATTTTACGAGAAAACGCCTTATGAACGTGGATCATATATGACTATTATATTATTTAATATATAGAAATATTATGAACGTTTATCTGTATATCGTTTCTTATACGATACTTTGAGCCTCACGTGTGTCTCTAGATTTACACGAAATCGATAAAAATATGGGACAACGATATGAAAAGACGTCTGTGTGCAATTCGACTCCGCGACTTCCCCTCTCAACAATTTTTCTCTCTTTTTCTCTCTTTCTCTCTCTTTTTCTGTCTCCTTCTCTCTCTTTTTCTGTTTCATTCTCTCCATTTCTTTCCCCATCTCGAACAGAGTCGATGAACCATTTTCATTTTCTTTTTCTCCTCCTTTTTCTCTCAACGTTTAGATGCCTCGATTATATCCTTTCGCAAAATTTTCTCTTCGTCTATTTCGCGGATGGAATATACACACGATTTATCGAATCCTATTACCGCGCGTATCGACGCTACCAATTCTCGTGACTCGATACATTTTTGGGTCTCATGTGCCCCGCACCAATATACAAATATTTCTATATTTCATAATGTCACAGAAACTATCAGCTTACTATGACGTAAGAACGAACGAACGAACGAACGAATGACGTATGGACTTTTTCGATATTTTTCGATAAATTCGACGATCGATGACCCAATTTTCTTTTCTTTTTTTTTTTTTTACTGCCAACTCGATATACAACGCGAATATTGAGACACTTTGGGAATAAAAATAAATATAAAAACAACAAGAAAAAAGGCGCAAAAGAAACAAATGAAATAGAAAAATGTTTTCACGAGCACGACGAAACAAAAAAGGTAAATTGAAGAGTGGAAGAATTGTGGCGAAATCGCGAGCAACTATGATTGCCGATAAAAAAAAAAAAAAAAAAAAAAATAAGGAAGAAAAAAAAAAACAAAAAAATAACAAAATAAAACACATCGTCTCTCGCAATATCGTTCATCTATACACTTGTATATATGTGTATAAGACAACATCGGACACATACAGACCCGTATAAACATTTCTGAAACGTTATTTCCTCGGTCTGAGCATTGGGAAAATTCGAGTTATCGCCGCAACCATCCCCCCGCGTAGACTCTCTAACCGAGAGACGTGAGGTAAAGAGATCGGCAAAATCTCGTTAACCTGAGCTTCAAATGGTCTGTTCAAAAATGTCTCACGATCTTTTCCCATCACATCGAAAATCTAAATCATTTCTGAATTCTTAAATACAATTTTCTAATTTTCTAATCCTTTTTATTAAAAAAATAAGAAAAAAATATAAAATTTATGTTTTTAAAAACTTCGTATTCGTAAAAAATTTACGTTGAAAAAAAAGAATTAAAAAAAAAAAATTGTTGCTACTAGTTTTTATTTCTAAGTTTTTATTTATTATTTATTATTATCAAGTTATCATTATATTGTTATTTATTCTTTATTATTATTACGTTATTAAGATATTATTTATTATTATTTTTTTTTATTAAATTATTATTATATTATTATTTATTATTTATTAATATTATTAGTTACATTATTTATTGAGTTTAAAAAATAATAAAAATCAAAAAACGTAGTTATTTTCAATTATGTTTTTTTATGATTATTTTTTAAATATTCTGTTATCTATTTTAGGTTGGTTGAAATTGATCTTTCTTTTCTCGTGTCGCAATCGATTGTCACAGAATGCACAACATTGCATTTCGGTAGATACTGAATAATTCGAATGAATAGAAGTCGTTGAAAAAGCTTGGAGTAATCTCTCTTCGTAATGGGCAACTGAATTGATCTGTTAGACGACGGTGATCGCAAAAAACAAAGGAAGAGACAAAAATAGGAAGAGCATCGTGAGACACACAAAAAAACGTACTCTTGATTGCGGAATTTTTCAACAGTTATATATACGTATGCCTTGCATTTCGTGACCTGGATTTATACATATCTCATCCTTCGACCTTTTCCTCCGCGATGTTAAATAACAAACGACAGATTCGACTGCAGAACTCGATTTTATTTCCTTCAATGAAGGAGCAGGACAAAAATCTTTCAAGTTTTTTCAAATGAATGAACTTTCAAATAAATTTGTGATAATAAAAATGACACTAACATTTAACTCTTACTCGCCACACCTTTGTAGAATTACGAACTTGCCACCATGGGGTAGATTTGTACCCCAGCGACAAAAATTGTCATAAAAAATGAACTGCTGAATATTTCGACTTGAAAATTTTTTTAGAACATATTGAACCCTTTTTTCAAAAGATTGTTAACTTCATATAGCGAAAAATTCAATTTAAGTACACAAAAAAAATGTTGAAGTCAACAAAAGTGGAAAAATGACTATTTTTCCTATCAAAAATTTTGACAGTTCAGTTTCGTAGACGTCGAGCTATAAATTATAAGCTCTGACCATGAAATTCGGGAAAAGTAATTATTTTTCAAACTCTAAACTTCGTAGGAAACGTTAATCTCGAAAGTTTATAAGTTTCAACGTTCCTTTAATACAAAAAAAATTTTGTAATTAAAATAAAAAGATGAAAATGTATGTAAAAGCTCGCAGAATAAACTGTCACCATAATTAAACATTCATACCGCAAGGACAACGAAATAAAAATCCATAATGAAAACGCTCATGGGAGGAGAATTGAAGCAAAAGTTGGAAATGCCTTGGGCACTACTGTCCAACAATATTGCATATGTGCATGTAATCCCTGATTTCATATGAAGCGGTTTGAGAGAAGAGGATAAGCCTCAAATATGTGGCAGAGGTCGTGTAACCCTTTTGTAGGGTTTTCGGTGGTTGCTGAGCCCCGAGGCGATTTATCCTTGTACCGTAGAGCGAGACGAAGAAACACTTGGATGTTTCGAAAATTGATGAACTATCGCGGGTTCTCTGTGGACATCTAGTGCAAAAAGGAAGTTGATAATCGTTGACCAACCACGGGCCATTCACTCTCGCATTTCAGGGATGAATTTGACTTCACACACAAAATTATGAGAGTATTTCTCAGGACAAATACAACTTCGTCGTTCTCCCAAAGGTTTTGTTTAAAGTCACTTAAAAATTATGAAAAAATCTGCATAATATGCACTTTGAATAAAAATCTAAAAAGTCCCAATTCTTGCAGTAAATTGAATTAAAGTTAAACAAATGAATAATAGATAAACAATAAAATAATATAATAAATGAATAGATAAATAAATAAATAAATAAATAAGTAAATAAATAAATAAATTATAATAAAAGTTAAAAATCCATAATTATTAATTTGAAACTTCCATAATATTGTACAATGACTCCTTCGTGCGATAAAAAAATATTTCTACAAAACGATAAATCAAAAACCAGAATCGGTCGAGCTCGTTTTCACCAATAAATTCATTTTCTCTTTCATTGACGAAACACTCAAAAGTTTTATCAATTCTGAAATCCGAGGAAATATTTGCTTATGAAAGAACCCAAAAAACCATAAAAATCAGTAGCATTGAACGTTTTTAATTGAATATTGTGATCAACAATCGCAGAGCGCATGGTGGAGTTAAATTTGGACAATTATAGTCGAGAGTTTTTTATTTTTTTAATTTTTTTTTCGTGTTTTGATAGAATGTTGAAAAAGAATTCTATTGAAAAATAGTTACGGTGTTTTAATTCGATCTGAATGGCCCATGTGAACGTTGGTTTGGTTTTAGGGAGTCACACACACAAACACACATGAGCACACACCCACACGATGTTCGGTTTATTTGGGACAATAGGTTGAAGTCGCGAACCGATGCGGTGTACAGTCGGAAAATCAATTTGACCAACACTGAAATTCGCTTAGATTCGATCACGGGATAAACGTTGCTCGTCGGTGAAACATGGAAGTGGGGGGAGGGGGGGAGGAGGAAGAGGGAAAAGCGATATATACTGGTGCATCGGGGCGTGAACATTTGGTGGATGTGTGAAGCTTCTGCTGTGCACGGGAGACAGACGCGGATGTATTAACGAAGCTGGCCGCGTTAATTGCAATTGCCTCGTTCCGTTTCGATGATGCTGGAAATACAGGAGCTAATTATGATTCGATTAGCCGGTCTTGGTGTGTTATTTTCCCAGGGACGACGCCCGGTCACCACAAACGAGTGGACAGCACGTGTGAGGCCCACAAATGGCCTTACGTGATTTCAACCCGATGATTCTCTCGAAATATATAACGTGCGCGCATACGTCATCATTTATATACGTGAATGTCAATACGTCGAAAACACACGTGGGAAGCGTGTTATTGACGTGCGACATCTTTTAAGCACCTTTCGAAGTAATAATATTGGATTGAACTTAGTAATTGTCAAAGTTGAACGACGTTAGAAGTGGCGAAAAGATCAATCAGTTTAAAAAGAATCCTGTTTCTCTTCTACTTTTTTTTTTAACGAGGTTCTATGGCAAAATGATCAGATACAATTTTTCCAAGATGATTTTTTGAAATTTTGCGTGAACCTTCTTGAGCGTCGTATTATAATGTGGAAAAAATTTGAGAAGGTTTCAACGTCTGGTGATCGGGATATTCAGTGTTTAAAATCGCAACTCCAACACGAGGTCTTATCGGAAGTTACGAAAAAAGACGATATTTTACAACTAGTAACTCGATTTCTAAACGGTCAAATTTCCTCGAATTTAACCCACGGTTGAGTATGATTGTTAAAAAAAGATTCATACGAATTTAAAACAATTAAACTTGGGATTTATCGAACGCATGAGAAACGATGGAACCTCCTTAACAAGAAAATTTCAAATGGTTATATAAAGATTACGAATTCATTAAAAATGATAAAGAATAAAGGCTAAATCAAGATTCCGCGTCTCCGTATCCGAGCAAATGCGGTTAAATCGCTAAAAGTGCCGTCACAGAGACTCAAACGTTTTTCTCTCGATTCGTTCCACCAATCGATACGAACCATGCGGTTGTCGCTTAAGTAGAAGACCGTCAAATCGAAGTCTTATTTGAGTGGTCACGAGGCCCCCTAAAATCAATGCTTTGTACTTCGAGAACGGTTTTAACTTATCCGATTAAAATCTTACGCAAAGTACTTTTTTATTCCGCTGTGGAGTTTTTATTCTTCAATGTTTCTATATTCTTTTGTTAATATTCTTTTTTTTTTCGCTAACGACATAATTTTACCCCAATTTTAATATTTTTAATTGGAAATTATAATCAAACGATAAAACGTTGATCATTAACAAAAAAAATAATGACAAATAAATTAAATAAAATGAAAAAGTTTAGGCTTCTTCACGAAGCCTAGACTTTGATCCTTAAATTTAGAAAGTCCATTATTTTCTTCTGACATCAAAAGCAAACAAAACTTGCAACCGTGCCGGGAATCGAATAACAGAAATTCGCGGACTCGATTAATTGAGAATTCATTATTCATTCATAGGAATCGTTGATCCACTTGCTTAATAAGTGGAATAATTACATAATTCTATCGAGTTTGACCCCATTGAAGTAGAATTAATAATTTTCCGACTCCGACGAAAATAATCGCCGCGTGCTTGAAGCCAATGCTCGAATGCAAAAAAAAAAAAAATAAAGTAAAATAAAATAAAATGTAGAGGAGAGAAATGAGAAGAAAAAGAAAACGAGCGAATGAAGCCATGATTTGATCGTATCGTGAAAATCGTCAGAGCACCAAGAAGCATGCTGAATACTTTTGAACTGAAATTCGATGCTCTCTCAGCTATCTCGTATCTTCGAATCAGAAACCAATTTGGAAGCGATGCGCGGCTCATCGTCTCTTTTCCCTCTTTTTTTCTCCCCCGCACTTTCTTCCTTTCATCCCTTATCCGTGAGATCATCTTACTCGTGCTCCAAGCAGCAAAATCGCATTGCGAAATCCCGAATTCGTCGTCCATCCAATGAGTTTAAAGGCACTGGCTATTACGGTAGAGAAAGAAAATCAAATAATTTGACATGCGAAGCAAACTCGAGATACGTGTTCCTTTCGTTTGCTTCTCGTGCCAATAACGTGCATCGTTTTATTTTTTATTTCCTTTTTTTTCTTTTATTTTCTTTTCTTTCCAATTACCTATCGATTTGTCAAGCCTTTTTATTTTTTCTATTTTCAAACAACATTTTTTTTTCATTTTAAAAACGTTGAGACTGCTAACTCTTCAGTTCGAAAGGCACTTTGACCAGATGATGCACTCAAAAGTTTCGAGAAAACAGTTGAAAAGTCAAAAAAGCGAAAGCTCGTACGCCAATTTTTCGTGCTTTTCACTAAATCGCATTAATTAAAGTTGTAGTCAAAGTGAGGAATGGTACAAAAAATAAATTTACCCAGAAATTAACATTTTTTCAATCCGTTTCTCGAGCATTTTAAAAACTCAAATGAAATGTGAGATTCTAACAGTTCCGCAAAAAAAAATACTGAAATTTTTATCGTGGAACTCGATTCACTCAATCGATTGCTCGATTCGGGCATTTACACAATTTCAAACGATTCCAGTAAAAATTTATATTTGAAGAGCTAATGATTTTTCCGAGAAAAATCAAGAATAAAGGAAATTTCTCTGCGAACTAATAATAGAAAAATTCTTGAACGAACAAAAGCTTTCACGTGCGAGGTTAGGAATGCCACGAAAGCAATAAATAAAAGATGAAAATCAGCGGCAAAATTGTTTGATTTATGAGACATCTACGAAGTTATTTAAAATGTTATAGATTCGTATCTTCTTCGTTTTTTTTTTTTTTATTGCCGACAAGATTTAGTGAAAATAAAAAGCAATTTTATACGAAAGAATAGTTTAGACCTACCAGAAAAAAAAAATAGACGGGGTGCATGTTATAAATTTCATGGGGGTGGATCTTTCTGCTGGTGTTTAGGCGTTTAATTGGACAGTTAAATTCGTTGTTTTCCATCTTTTTTTTCTTCTTTTCATTTTTTTAGCCCCTGTCATGGTACGCCATAAAAGCACCCCTGCCATGTAAAAAAATAAAATAAAATAACCACAACACACGCTCCACGGGGTCGGCGAGACTCGCGAAGAGAATTTACGGCTCTCGATCTGAGCTCCGCTATGGGACCACCGACGAGGGAGGGGGAGAGAGAGAAAGAGAGAGAAAAAAAGAGGAAGAGAGAGAGAGAGAAAGAGACGAAGACCTTAAATTCGATTTTCACGCCTCCTGGCGTATTCTCTTCGGTTTTCTTCTTCGTATTTTATTTATATGTTCTTCTGTTCTTTCTTAGACACCACACCTCAAGATCCTCCTTGTCAGACTCCTCCGATAGATATTTATGACTTTTTTGAAGCCCAAGATTACGAGTCTCATGCTCACCATTAAAATCTACATTTTATATTTTGTAAAACAGTCATCCTTATTGCCTCCATATTACAAAAGTGTCAAGAACGTTGAAAGTTTTCTGCTTCATCGAGACCGCGTTTAAAGTTTCATCAACAGTCAACCAGCATTTTTAATGTCTTTTTCAATAAAAACCCAATCAAATTATAAAATTTTTCCTGTCACCCGCGCAAAACGACTAGAACTTTGTAAAAATCGTAAGAGAAAAATGGAACATCTATTGAAACCTTATAAAAAAAAAGTGAAAATCCTCCATTTATTTCGTTGTTTTTTTGTCGAATCGACGCACGATCCTTGAATCTTGTATCATACTCGAAGTTTTTTGTGTCGACGTCATGCATGTAAAGTCAGATTTAATTCTTGTTTTCATGAATAAAAACATTATCCCTTCTGGAATCAGCACACCAGAACGACCATTAGTTTCAAACGAAAATAGGAACAAGAGAAAGAGAGAGAGAGAGAGAGAGAAAGAGGAGCTGATACGTCGGCAATTTTTCAAGTTTCCTCCCCGTGCGCCCTCGGGCAAAGGTAGGACCTCAGTGGGGAAGATCCTTGAGAGCAGTTATTCGCACCCTTTACGAGGGTGCGTGCCTCGCTACAAAATACTGGAGGCCCCGAGGGTGAAGGATGGGGCTAAAAGGGAAGAGTCTCGAATTTATCCAAGACATCAGCTTCGCCCTCCCATGGCCGTTTTCTCCCTGCAGCGGCGGAGAGAAGCCATCACGATCTTCCATATAACTGATGTTGAGAGCACGTCTCCGTTCCTCCGTTGAAGAAAGGAAGAGGCGAAAAAAAGGTAGAAAGAAGTGTGTTCAGAGGTGAAAGAAGAAGAGCACAGCCATCAGGATGAGCCCTTGGCAATTTTTTGTTACTCGGGCTTATCCGTGCGTCCCGCAAACGTTGCTTTGCTATTTTTCCCCGGATTTTCCAGCCAAAATATCCTGTCCTCATTTTCGACGTACACAGGACCTCTCAAATGAATATTTTCGAGGATAGGAGCCTCGAGGATGTTTGACACTTGTGTCAAGAAGGACTTCAACGCTTTTCGTTCATTCTGGAGGCTCAAAATTCCACGTGAATTCAATCATCAAAGATGATTAGCTTTGACGTCCCCCGGGAGTCGTCCTGCCAGAAAACTTGTATCGAATATCACTAATTTACGACCTTGGAATCCCCTTGGACCGAGTTAACGACAGAATTTCGTGCAAACTTAGATAAGAGACGTATTCAGCATCTACTATTTCTTGGAATTTGATGAATAACGGTGTGTAATGCATGGAAGTGCGCTTAGAATCCATTTGCTCGGCTTCTCCCGTATCTGCTTTTCACTCGCAAGTAAGTCTGTCGAGACAAACAAGTTGGCTAGCGCTTTAACTCTCGTGGACATATATATGTGTCCGTAAAGTCTCGACACTCGCGTTGCGGTCTCTGTATAGAAGCCACACATATTCCTTTCTCCCTTTACATTTCGCGTTCCCTCACCCGGGCGGTGTACGCTTCGTCCTCTTTCTCGTCTCTTGTCTCGATGAACGTTTTGTTCACCCTAACCGTGTACAACACTCCCTTTGACGAGTGGGAACGAAAAAAAGCTCTTATATGCACTTGCCCAGGTATATGGCCTCTCTCTCTCTTTCTCTCTCTCTCTCTCTCTCTCTCTCTCTTTCTCTATCTCTCTCTCTTTCTTTCTCTCTCTAACAATTTCTCTATGGATTTGTTTTCGGAACGTTCAACGCGAAGCTCTGAAAAATCTTGAAGAGCATCTCCGAAGAGGCATCCAAGTCAACGTCCACATATCTTGGCCGCCGACACGATCCTTATCATCCTCCTTTCGAGATCCCATGAGACTTTTCAATGTAGAAAGAGAAGAAAAGAGAACGAGGCATAACTCGAACGAAAAAGACAACGATTAACGGAGAGAGGGATGGAATGACGAGAGTTATACACTCATAAAATAATCGACCGTGTAGAGAGAAAACTCTCCTTTTACTTCCGTCGTTTCTGGCTTCTCTATTACATATACGTTTCGATGGTTATAGATATAGATATACATCGATTTTATACAGTTATATCCTAACAGTGGAGAGATACCAACTATTTCAACGAAATCTCAAGGATCTGCCGACCACCTGGAACGAAAATTTTTTCCTCCTCGACTTCCCTCCGTTGGGAAATTCATTGAACGACCACGCTTTTTTTCTCTAAATAGACTATAAAACAGAAGACGTTTTTGTCATTATCGTAGTTTTTGTTTACGCCGCCAAGGATTTTTTGGGAAATTTATTTCAAATTCTACTCAGTTGGGAAATTTTGACAGATTATTTTGACTTCTGCACCGAGGCTGGCAAAAAATTTCAACAGGTTACACTAAACCGTTTAATAGTTTAAAATATCTAATATTTACAACTGACCAAATTTAAATATTTGTAGATTGGATACAAGGAAATATTAGAAACATTAGTAAAAATTCGATTGGAGAATTAATTATTTCTCTAGGGGCTGTAATTTTTTTCAATTATTTACGTTCGTTATTACTCTTCGTTGGTTTTTTTGATACAACTTTAGCAAAAGCTTCTCCCGTTGAATTCGTTATCCGAGGGAACATAGAAATCCGATACGTGAATTGGAAGGCACGCGATAATTTTTTATTTTTTATTTTTCCTCTGTTTTATAATGGTTAACTTTATTGGATTTCGTAAAACAATCGCAGAAGATTTTCGTTTTGTTGAGGTTCGTTGTTCGCTCAAATTGCTAATTGAAAAATGTCCGTGAATTTGCGCGGCAAGTTTACGTGGAAAATCAGCGAAACGGGAGAACGAGGCTTTAAATAAAAAATAATGGAAAAACAGACCCCGATCAACTTTCGCTCCGATCCGTGGGCTTCCTTGTAAAGGTCAAGACCAGAAAAAAAAATAAAACAATCTCAGCCGTCGGCATACTCGCAGATCAATCGCTCGGGAATTTATGCTCGTGTATCGGGAAAACTCTCCATGTTTTCTCTCCAAATATATAGCTACCCGAAAAGGGAGGGTCGAACTAAAAGAAAGAGACAGAACGAGAAACACGCAGCATGCGGCATGCTCATTCATCTAAACGATTAGTCGATTTGTCGTGGACTGACACTTTTTTTTCAGCCTCCTTCCTCTTCTACAAATTTCCGGGTGGTCCGAAAATACCCTTAAGAAAATATAAGGGTGTGACACCATAGCGAAATGTTCTTTTTTTTCAATGACCCATGAACTTAACACACACTTACCAATTTATTGAAAATATTCATTGCCAAATTTCGTAAATCAGTTATTTTGAGGAATTTTTCTAATATTTAAGGGCTTAATAATAAGAATAATAATAATAATAATTCAAGGGCCCTTATATTTAAGGGGTCGTCCTAGAAAGCATATTAAAAAATTCCACATACTTTGACATTTTTTTTATCGCAATTATTATATCGATTTCCCGCAATTATTTTATCGATTTTTTTGATCGAACTGTTGACGAACAATGAAAAATGTTCTGACATTTTCAAGTTCACATAAATTTCCTTTTATTTATCATTCGAATAATAAAAGAAATATCGACGTGAATTTGCAATTAACGAATTTTCGTTGTTCTCTCGATCAATTAAACTAGATTTCTATTTTTTTTTCTTCGTTTCAATTTAGCCATTAAATACTCTGTTGATACGAGGCGTTGAACACGAATTTAAGCGTGATTTTTCTGCAATTCGAATTTCCGAGTAATCGAGAGGATTATGGTGGAGATTAAAAAAAATTATCCCTGCAGCATTGAACGCGAGGATTTGTAGAAAAAAAAAGAAGAAAGAAAATCGTCCACTGAGTACTATTCGTTGCATTATTATTATTATTATTATTATTATTATTATTATTATTATTATTAT
>JACEOJ010000073.1:1359324-1425408 GCA_013761285.1 Campoletis sonorensis
ATTATTATTATTATTATTATTATTATTATTATTATTATTATTATTATTATTTTAATATATTTTTTGATTTTTTTTTCAACTCCAATTCTTTTTTATATACTCACCGACTCTTTTCGTGGAGTTGTATATAGAAGGATGCGGCTTGGTCTAAAATTCTCTTTCATCCTTATTACATGGTTCTCGTCTGTAAACTTTTCGTGGTCTCGAGCCACATAAATTCATGTCTCGCCATGTTCCATTCCTTTTTCCGAATTGTCGAAAATACCGGGGCTGCTTTTCCGACCTCGAACCTCTATTCGTAGCTACATCACATTTTCCCGTACATACATATTCCATTTTGTATGCGCGCAGTTGTTATTCCGGACCAAATCGTCAAGACCCATCAAAACTCAACCTCTCGAACTTGTTGCCTTGTATTTTTCTATTTTTTAGTATTTTCGATTCGTTAAACCAACGATTACGATTTTTGAAAATAAAAATAAAGTTTTGCTTTTATTTTTATTTTGTTTGCAGAAAAAATGAGCAATTACTTTACGTATAATTCAAAAATAATTGTAATAATTGTCACTGCTCAATTATCGTACAAAATTTAATGCCCTTGTGTTTTTCTATTTTTTATTATTTTCGATTGGTTAAATCAACGATTATGATTTTTGTAAATAAAAATAAAAATTCTATTGGTTTGGTTTTTTTTCCTTTTTTTCGTCAAAAATCAACATTCACGTTACGTAGAATTCAAAAATAATTTGTTATAATTGTCACTGCTCAATTATCGTAGAAAATTAGAACGTCTTCGAAGAGGTCGAAAGCCAATTAAGAGAATTAATAACTAGGATTACAAATCTGTCGCACTTCGACCTCAAACGTCTCATGCATATTTTGCTGCACATGAAGTTTCTTTTGGCACACAAGTCCTGTATTTATTCGTATACTCGTTATAACACCGTTGGTTCTGATGAAAAAGTTAAATTTGCATAGACATTTGGATAACCAGATATCGCGACACAATTTTCCGAAACTGTCTACTGCGCGAAAAGATAAACGTCCTGAGAAGAACATGAAGTCGTTTCAATCGAAGATCTGTTCAATATTTCACGAAGACTTACGAAAATACCATCGAAAATTAAAAATTACTGAGACGTTTTTCGAAAGTATATTGTAGATCGTAAAAATATTCGGAAAAAATGAGAATAAAAAAATTCATAATAATTTAAATTGATGGATGAAATTAAATTAATTAATTATTCATATGAATATTCTTGAGTTTCAATTAATTAATGGATTATTTGTTCGTGTTATTACTGCTTTTTAAATTTTGAAGATCGTATTTTTAAGCAGTTCGTTTATTTTTTTATCAATTCACATAATCGATGAAGTAGCGAAATAAATCAAAGATAAAAATTGTTTTTTTACCCTTCGTGCAAATGATAAAGGAAACAACATGGTTGGTGGCAACTATTTGACTGAGTATTCGTTCAGAAATTTTACGTATACTTGAGGAATCTTATCATTCATTCATTTATCGAGATTTCTCCTTCGCCAACCCCTTGGGGAAGAACCAAACGTTTAGATCGAACGTTTATATATACGAATGGAATATCGAGATTTTACTGTCTCGTCTCTCGTCTGTATTACAGTAACAACGATTCGTTTGAACCCAGCCAGTGCTTGAACTTTGAATTATCAATAAGACGAGAAAATTTACATGTACAGTTGTGAGAAGAAAGAAAAAACGAAAAAAAGTTTGAAACATGGGAAATCAATTTATAAATTTGCTCTACCATTTATTTATTTTTATTATAAATTCTTCGAATACTAATCAATAAAAACGTTCGATTTTATAACTTTTATATCCCCTCAAGTCGATCAGTTTATTACTGTATAATTTTCACACCATTGTGTAAAGTGGTATTCGATGTAATAATAATGATCGATAAAATAATTAATCGAATTTGATTAATTTTTTTTCAATTTTCGTTAAAAAATATTCGACTTTAAAAATACTTAAAAAAAATTAATAACCGTGGAATAAATTTTGACAATCGACCCTTTCAACAATCTGCCTTTTCGTCTTTATTTTTCTAACGCAATTCGGCCTAAATTCTCAATCGGGATCGTGAGACAAAAAGATTTGGGATTCAGTGTTTGTGGTAAAGAGAGAATCGTACGTTTCCTCAATTCTTTTCAAGCGAAGCGGTTGAAGACGAGAAGCAAAGGGAACGAGGGGGTGGGGGGGTGGGGATGAAGGGGAAGGGGTTGAAAAAACGTCACTCGGTATTGGCCACTTTCCAAGCGTTTTGGCGTTGGGAAAAAATAGAGAAGACAGGAAGTTCGTGCAGAGCGTCATTCGCGAAAGAGAGGAATGGCGAAGGGAGAGGGAAAAGCCGATTCAAAAGAAAGAGACAAGGGATGAAAAAGCTTCGGGGTGGAAGCGGGGGTGCGACGCTTTCGGCACACTTGCTCTGCGGCGGTTCGCTCTCGAACCCCCACGATCTCATAAATAAATTTGCTTCGGACCGTTCTCGGCTGTGCCTTCAACCCCATCCCTACTTTTGCCCCGACTCCCCAATGCTGCATGTTCGAGGCCATCGCGGAGCTGAATCAATTTTTCTACGATTCGTTCTCGTTTCGCGGTGACCGAGAGGACCTTATTAAATAATAATAATAATAACCATCGCAAGAAAAATCACGATCCGTTTATTAAATGCTCAATTCCAATACAAATGGGTCTGCGAGACCCAGAATTTTATTTCACTATTTAAATTCGTGTAATATTTAAAATATTATTAATTAATTAATGTTATTAATGTTATGATTGAAATTATGATTGAACATTCAAATATTCAATTTTTTTAAATTCAGTTCCCCGATTGTATTATTATTATCAATATTATTATTATTAGTATTATTTATTTACTAATCAATATTCCACACATTGATAAAATAAAATATATCATTTTGAATAAGAAAAAAGTACATTAAATTTTTTTTTTGAAACTCTAAGCCAAGCTCGTCAAAGTGGATGAAGACCACTTGCAAAAAGTAAGAAAAGAAAAAATCCTCTTTCAGAATTAAAATGTCACAATTTTCGACAAAATAAAAATTGTCGAGATAAAATTTCACATGGAAACTAAGAAAAAAAAATACGGTGTATCGAAATTGTATATTTGAATGGAAAAATAATGAAGTTAATGAAAAAGGTATAAATTGCTATTGCTTTATTGTTGTCTCCATCGATTATTTTGATTACTCTTATCGCTTGATTTTTTTTTTGCCTACCTGTTGGTTTGCTGATTCTCTTTTGTTGTCGTTTAATCAATTTTTAGATCGAATAATATTTGCTGTTTTTTGTATTTTTTTAATTTTTTTTTTTCATTGTACCTTCGGATGGTTCGCCGTTGTTTATTGATTAAGTATTAATCCACGACGTGGCCGTGTCGGCACGTCGTTGTGAACGCCCTCAGTGCCATCACGATTGCTTAAATCTTAATCCAAAATCTTATTAGTTACCCGCACCAGCGCAACATATCTCGCGGACTATGTAATTTGATTTTATCGATTGGCTGACCCTTCTTTTTGGTGCTTAATTGATAATTCGATATTGAAATATCTACAGCATTATAAAACGTACAGCTGTGTGTGGCTCGGGTGTTGGAAAAAGGATTTAAAAAAAAAAGAAAATAAAAAACAAATTTCGACGAAAGATCGAATCAGCCACGATTTTTGGAAGGATTTTTTTTCATGCTCCGTGGGCGTAACTCGTTAATAACCGATTACAGGGCGGTGGGTCCTCGTGAAATTGATCGCGAATTAACATTTCACCAAATTTTTTATTATTTTCTCCCTTTTTTTTCCAAGTCCTTTTTATTCATGTTTATATAACAGGACACAAATCGGGGAAACGGTTAATTATTGAGTAGGCAAAAATAATGATCGTATAAATTATGACCTCATCGAGAAATCTATGTAATTAGGGAATTTTTATAATATTTACACTTTGTTCGATCTTCACTCAGAATTTTTACATTTTTACCACTTTTACTCATCTCTTGAATATTTTTCTCAAAAGTTTTGCCGAATTATTTCAAAAAAATTCTACTGAATAAAATGTACGAAATTCGCAATAAAGATTATTAAAGATGAAATTAAAGAATTGCAATTATGTTTTCATACTCTTCCAAATTTGTGGCCCTGTCTCTTTGATCCTTTCGAAACTTTCTCTACACCTTTCATTTTTCGGTCTTGTACCAGTTACATACTATTCCGATCGCTTGTCGTGTTACTATGATGAAGGGTTGTCTGTTAGGGGTTGGCCACGACTACAAGCTTTTGGTATGCGATTAAATTGGACTTTGTTTCTGAAACTCTGGAAAGGCGAGCATGCAATCACTTCACGCCATTTCACGCGACGTCTCATATATTTTGTAGAAAGCTCAGGAAGGAGAATCGTTTATTCATTGAATTAAATGTTTATATCTGAACGGTTATAAAATTGATAAAAAATTAAAAATAAACTGTATTACTTTTGATGGAAGACAATTTTTCAATTCGATTTTTATGCCAATCAAAATGACCCACCGATTTATTTATATCGAGGATTTTTCGACACAATTATTGCCACAGAATTCATTTTTGTTTTTTTTCTGTTTTCAGGTTTGCCTGTTCGGCATAGCGACCAGTGAAAACAGCACCATTGACGATGTCACTACATTTACAAGTACGGGACTCCATCCTGATACTGAGGCAATAGGACAGGTAAAAATATTTCAAAAAAGTTACTTTACATTAAGACGAAAAAATGATTTTAACACCACATTTCACCACATGGATTTATTACTTAGTTGATTTCTAGTTAAATCAACGACTACGATAAAAATTCGACGCGCTTATCATTTGGATAAAATTGATTCTCCGAGTTGGAGAACAGTTTCAGCATTTCTGTTTTTTTTTTATCCACTCTTCCCAACTTGCTGATCACGATCCAAGAGCACGCGAGCATTTCCCTGACTATATTCTGAACAAAAAGAAACTCTGCTACTTTTATCCCCTTAAGTCAAAAAAAAAAACATCTCTAATGAATTCGTGAACTACATAAAAACGATGAAGAATATCTTCGGATCTCTTTTGAGTTAATAAATCGCTTAGATTGTTAGTAATACTTTTTTTTTTCAATTCAATCGAAAAGTTGGGAGCTAAAAAATCATGAATTGTGTTAATTTATTTATTTTAACTATAAAATAATTGATTTCATGGATTTTTATCGATGCTTAGAATCGTTTTGATTAGAAAAGAAAAATCTAAACTCCAAATCGTTTTGACATAAAGTTCCATGTACACATACGAGCTTGGACCAATGCATATGCCTCAAATTCAAATGTCAACGACACTCGGTCTTTCACACGTATATCCAAAGTGGACGCTTGACTATGAGATGCAAGGGGCAAAGGGGAGGGCGAGGCTGTGGGGTTTAGGGGTTGACTACTTTACCCCGTGAAAATTCAACCTGTGCCGGTTTCGCACTGCTGTCGCATTTACCGTTTGCTGCTGTTGCTCTGACGAAAATGGGTCGAGAAAATCCATCACGTACAACCGCGCTTCGTACATACCGCTTTACATACCAGAGAAATGTTTGTATTTCGGGGCCAACATTTTGCTCCGTTCACCATCAATTAACCCAACTCTCATGTGAATGTTTCTTTCTTCAAAAATTCAATGAATTCTGAACTGTTTAACTGTGACATGGAATATATTTTCAAGTTTAATAATGATTCGAGATTTTGAGTTGAGGCTTTAGGGGACTCGGGAGGCCGAAAAAAATAGGCTTTTTGAGAATTTTTTTTCAGAGATACTACAAAATAAATCGAGATTACAAAAACGGGATTTTATCATACTTATCAGTGACTGTTTACAATAATTTTTTTGAAGCGATTCATTTCAAAGTGGCGGCTGTGCAGCGTTTTCGCGATGACGTCTCCTTTTTTTTTTGGCTCCACGGCCGGACTAACAGCTCCCGTCATTTTTTAATCACAATGAGCCAATGATTTTTTTTTCGATTATATATAATAACTGCTACAAAAGTATGTAGGATTTTTGCGATACATTGATTTTTGGCCGAATGGCGCACTTCTAAAGTGGAAAATGATAAATTTGCCCAAAAAATCGTCGGATAAGTGTTTATAACAAATGAACTATGCAATATAAAGAAATTTTGTAATTTCAACACCATTTTGAGGTTCTCAATTAAATAGTTGACTTTGAGGAAAATTGAAACATTCCCAAGTGCTAATCAAACATCAAAATACTCTTATGTTCTGAAAAATCTCATCGACAATTCCACAAATCTATGTAATCGATTAAATATAGTAAATCAAATTTAATTGAAAACGTCCGCATGAACCGTGGATATAAATTGAGCAGGGAAGCAAATTAATTTTGGATAAATACGATTCGGGTGTAAACAGTGTTCAATGTGAATGAGTGAAAATTGATTGAATCGAAGTGGATTCAGCTCGAATCAATCGGATCACAATTCAAAGTGTTTATTTAGAAATTTCGAAAGTTTACGACAGTATCGATCGCAAAGTGATGATAACAAGACAAAAAATTGTTTTTTTCGCAGCTGACATTATAAACAAACGAATTATTGCTAAGGTGAACGAAATTAATTTCATTTCTGATCGAACGTTTTTTTTACAACTTTCCTGTCGTTTCAACAATTTTTTTTCTTCATAAAGCAGTCACATTTATTATCCACCTGGCCACAATTTTTCCAATTTTTCCTGAACAGATCGAGCTGAAGCGTTGAAGAGATAAGTATATTTTTCACGTGTGTCTCTATCTGTCATCGCTCTATCTGTCGTTACCAAAACGAAGGCGTTCTACACGTCTCTTTTATTGTCTTCTCTCTCTCTCTCTCTCTCTCTCTCTCTCTCTCTCTCTCTCTCTCTTTCTCTCTCTTTCTCTCTCTCTCTCTCTCTCTCTATTTCTCTCTCTTTCTCAGTATATTTCTTTTCGCGCTCTCATTTTTCAAGGTTCGTTGTATTGCTTGGATAAAGTCGATAAAGCGCGTGAACCTGAACGGCCCTTGATGTGTACTCGACAAGGAGTGAATTTACTCAACTGAAAAATAAGGGCTTGCAAGAGCGTTTTACAAGTTTTCATTTAAAGTTGGTAACGCGTTGACGGCAGCGCGTAACTTTGCTCAAAAAATTCGTTGAGGAACGAGTAAGAAGAGAGAAAAATAAAAATAAAAAGAAGTCAAAGAAAAACAGTCGATTCGTACGAGGCACGATAGACCAAAAATAAAACCTACGCGATTTTCTTTCCCGCTCTCATTCTCTGTCGACTTTTTTTCATCTCTCTGGAGCTTTCCTCATTTATCTCTCGACAACTGGGAGAATTATATGTATAATAAAAAAATAAAGTATGTTAAAAACCATAGGGACGACTGGAGAGAATTTTGTACAACGAATTTCGGTCGAAAAATGATTTTTTTTTTGTATTGAAAGAACGTTTTTCAAAATTAATTTTTGAAAAAATTTATTCGAAGAAGGTTTATTTAAACTAATTTTTGAAAAAATCTATTGGAAGAAGGGTTAAATTTTTTTTTTTTCTAAACTATTGAAAGAAGGTTTTTTAGAATTAATTTTTGAAAAAATCTATTGAAAGATAATTTAAAAAAATTATTTTAAAATAAAATTTCGAACTTCTGAATGTCAAAGCAACGTTATTGCTTCTACTGCCGAGTTCTCTTCAATCTTGTTTTTCGAACACTTCTAGTATGCATGTAAATATATATGCACTTGGTTGCCAAAGCTCTCTATCAATATATAGTGAGTGAAAGAAGAGTCGAAGTACGTTGAAATCCGTAAAGAAGATTCCTTGAATTTCCGGCCACGTCGAAGCCTGCGATGATGATGCCAAACGTACACACGAGAGATATTCTCTCATCAAAAGCAGCAACTCTTCTCTTTACTCTAAAATTGCGTTTATAGGCGTCCCTCCCGTTCATCCACGAGCGCAGTGCCGGAGATTAGACTCATGGAAATATCGCAGCTCGGTGGAAAATTTACTTATATATCATCATAACGTCTCGAATGTAATTTCCGTTTTGAAAGCAAAGGTTTATAGAACGTTTCCAGATCTCATTAGTAAAAGCAACTAAGTAGTTATAAACAATTTGATAAAACCCGATTAATTAAAAATTCGCTTTACATTTTTGTAAAATACATCGAATTATAATTACTTGGCCATGAATTTACGCGGTTGGTGTATGATTTCTGTAACGGACAAAATAAAGGGGGTTGTTTAGTGTGAAGGCTATTTTTTTAATGATTTTTTAGGAATTTTTTCTTTTCCCAAACCATTAAAATGAAAAAAATTCTATATTTTATGTCATTTTTATTAACATTCGAACAAACTTTGTGAATTTTTTGAAGTCTATATATTCAACCAAACGCCATTTTAATTCTGAGGCTTGGGGCTCTACATGGAACTTGAATGAAGTCAGAATTTCAAAAAATTATTTTTCCTCACGCTTAATTGGTGTTGAGATCTTTATTTGTGTGTCAAATAAATAAATAAATGATTTTTTTGATCTGACGCACTAGACGACTCCCTTAAGCAGCCTGGTACGAGGTCAGTACTTGGTTGGGTGACCGCCCGAATGGACCAGAGATTTTTTGTAGTTTCTTCATGCAAATGCGATCTCGCAGATCAGAAAACAGTCGCTATGGAAAAAAAGGTCATGAGACGAAACGGAGGAACAGTAAAAAATAAAAATAATCATTTGGTCAAGAAAAAAAAAGGATTATTTGGGTCTGGCTTGTTTTTGATGAAATGTAAAATCCACGACAGTGACGCACACAGCTTTTAGGGTTTGTTGCAAAGAGAAGGGAGAGAATGAGACAAAGTAAGAGACAAAAAAATGAGAAGCTTGTAGGAGGAAGAAGAAAAAAGGGGGAAAGAGGTTGTAGTAAAACGTCAGGTCGTCGTTCCCCGAGCGTATGTTTCCCTCACGAAACATATATTCTCTGGAAGCAGTGGGGGAGCTTTATTCAACGCCATTTTCCTTGTCCTCCTATTCGGTCGTAAGAGACCACGAGAAGCTTTTCTAGTTTATACAATCTCGTGTGTATATATATACTTTTTTTTTTGGACGTATGACCGCTATGCATGTGTTTATAAAAAAAATGTATATAGCGTAAAACTTGAGCGCAAACGGGGCTGTTACTTGTTCCGAGGGCTCCTATATACCTCCTTGTTATCGCACCCTCGTCGTCGTGGTCGTTCTCGTCGTTTGGTAACTCCTGGTGAATGTGGAAACGCCACCGAATGACTTCAACATCTCGTCGTTTGGGTCTCAGTCATTTTATAAGTCACTTTCGTGCATAATACGGCGCGAGCCAACGTCATAAAGCGAGACAAACATTTTTATCACGTTTTTCCAAAATTTTTTTTTGGACCTTTTATACTTCTTTTCGCTGCGGTGAAAAAAATGTTACAACAGCATGAAAAATAATAAGTTGTGATGAGTTACAAA
Organism: Campoletis sonorensis; assembly: GCA_013761285.1. Classification (NCBI taxonomy): domain Eukaryota; kingdom Metazoa; phylum Arthropoda; class Insecta; order Hymenoptera; family Ichneumonidae; genus Campoletis; species Campoletis sonorensis. Next base: position 1,368,866 of record JACEOJ010000073.1, read on the forward strand.
CATTTTTGTTCCGTAAATCGTAGGAGTTTTTTTGGTTTCAACCTTTTTTTCAACAAATTTATTCATAAGTAGGTCAACAATTTTTCTTGTAATTATGGTCGCAAAATAATGATGAACTAAGAAACAAAAGTTTAAGTAATCGAGTTAATACGTCGAGTTTAGTTAGTTCAGGTTGAAACTTATCCTGACTATGTTCTCCAAGTTTCAAAACGATTGTCTACACCGTTTCCTCAAAATTCTTAAACGAAAAGTCACTTTTTAAGTCAGAGACATGCCTACGCCGGCCCTAAACTTCAGTTTTGTGCATAAAACAATACGAAAAAATGTAAAAAAGGTTATAAAAACTGTCAAACCACTCAAAATATCATGACAATTATGCCACCCAGAAAATGAAATAATTCGTCTACATCGTTTATTAATTATTCATTTTTTTGTCAATGAAAACGATCAATTTTTCAGTAATCATGAAATTTTAATACGAAATTTTGTTGTGTCAAGTTAGCGCTTTGCTTGAGAACAATAGAATTTCCCCCCTGATTTTCCCTAAAGATAAGCTGAACCATTGCATTGTTTGACTTGTACCGAAACTCTATTTCGACCATGATTTTTTAACTTTATCAATTCTGATGAATTAAAAATAAAATATAAAGTTGAAAACTCCATCTGCATCTCGATTTTTACAAACCACCTCGACGTTGTTGACAACTTTCTCCCTTTCTGAACACTTGTGCTCAAACAACTTGTTTAGCTTCGTTACGAATTCTCATTCAACGTGGTCACAGTGACCATGAGCAGGCCAAGGGTTCGAAAGTTTCACTCAAAACAAGGCGAGGGTCTTAAGGGTCCCTTCCCTCCATACATACATACACAAAAATATCAGAGAAGCCAAAGTATCCGAGAACGAGACTAGCCGACGAGACTTTTGCCCGGGGGAAGATTTTCTTGAAAGATTAAGGGATCTCTCATTATACGAAGGGGTTTGCAGAGCGTAGGCATTCAATCTTTGTGACTATCAATCTGTCTTATCTATTCAGTCTTGGTGTCTGATGCTCAGACCGTCTAGGAAACATCAAGCCCTCTGAACTCTCAGCAATTTGCTTTTCTCAAGTCAAATAAATATTTGCACTCTTCTAATGAATTCCGTACGAAAGAAAAACGAACTTTAAGAATTCAAGAATATCGGATAGAAATATATCGAAAGTGTCTTCATCTCTAAAAATTTGATGCGCGAATGATTTCTTTGGTACAATTAATCAAAAAACATTTGAATTCGAATGAAAATCACAGCATTCAAGATAAATTCTCAAATGATCGTGAAGCACGTGAAATTTGAGCCGATTTTTCGTTAAGAAATTCTTCAATTTTTCTCTCCTTGACAGTCAATCAACGTCAATGAAAAAAAAATCAAATATTGCCAAAAGTATTTATATATTTTACAATGAAAATGTCATTGAACAAGTTTTGCAAATTATTCGAGTAAAATACGACGAAATATAAGTTGATTGAATAATTAAAATGATGTTTTTTTTTTCATTCAATCTTTTTACGTATTTCAATTTGCTCTGCCAAGTCAAATGAATATTTGCACCACTTTTCTGATGAATTTTCTTACGAAAGAAAAACGAACTTTGAGAACTCAAGAATGCACGATGGAAAAATATCGAAAGTGTCTCCATCGCTAAAATCATTTTTTTTTTTTTTTTCATTCAATCTTTTTACGAAGTTCCATATGATCCTTTGAACGAACACCGCGGCTTGATGATGAACTCACACTCCGTAAACAGCAAAAAGGGACTTTTGACAGTTTCTCCAAATGATGAATAAATAATGACAAAATTGTACGTGTATATACGAGGATAATCGGTAACGAGGTATTGAACGACAGTCTTTCGATGGAGAACGGATTTCGCCAGTGTCAAAAAGACGTAAAAGGTGCTGAAGGAGGTTAGGGCTCGGGGGAGACTGCGAGAGATGAACGAATCAAGGCTTCAGGGAATTTGCTTTTTGCATTACATTCGCGTTATCCAGCCTCCTGCGCCTGTATACACTCCTTTTCCAACGGTAATCTTAACGATTTTTCATTTTTTTTTCGTTTTCTTACACATTGGACCCTAAAATATCGCATGAAAAATGAGATTCTAATGTCCTACTTTGTTTTAAAAAATGACGTAATGACAGTAAGACAAATGAACTGGAGCTTACGATTTCTTTTCCGACGTCGGACCGTTCCTGTGTTTTGTTTCAGTTCGAAATTTAAGGCGTTTCGGTACAAGTCATACAATGGAATTGTTCAGCTTGTCTTTAGGGAGAATCAGGGGGAGAAATTCTATTGTTCTCAAGCAAAGCGCTAACTTCACACAACAAAATTTCGTATTAAAATTACATGATTACTGAAAAATTGATCGTTTTCATTGACAAAAAAATGAATAATTAATAAACGATGTAGACGAATTATTTCATTTTCTGGTGGCATAATTGTCATGATATTCTGAGTGGTTTGACAGTTTTTTATAACCTTTTTTACATTTTTTCGTATTGTTTCATGCACAAAACTGAAGTTTAGGGACAGCGTAGGCATGTCTCTGTGTTAAAAAGTGACTTTTCCTTTGAGAATTTTGTGGAAACGGTGTAGACGATCGTTTTGAAACTTAGAGAACATATTCAGGATAAGTCGAAGAACTTACTGTAGAAATTTGAATAAAATGGTTACATTTCGTCACTCGTGCCGAAACTCCTTAATATAAATTCGTTACAAAATAATAATACCGTGCATTTTAATCGCTAATTTCAAATGAAAGCTCATAATTCTTTTCCCCGAGACTTAGAGATGCAGTGCAAGACTTTATAACATAACGTTACTAAGAGAACTCGACTTTTGGCATTCACCTGGGCCAATGGAACCCTAGCACGTACGAAACGTTAAACCTGACTCTTATCTTGAACGGTGGTTAACTCAGATAGTGGACAAAAGGGGTTACAACGAACTTACATGCATGCACTAAATATATTTGTGCCCATGCTTTCGCAAGCTTAACATATGAGCATACATTCTTCTATATGAATAAGAATGATATTTAATTCGTGATACGAGTGCTGCATCTACGAACCAACATGGAAACCTGGATTTCGTTGGAACTGCAAATATTTTGTCATTTGTGATAAAAACAGAATTATTTGCGAATATTTACTAAATTTTTCTCGTCTCTGCAGTACATTTTATTGTTCAACCAAATAGTTGAGTTCTATTGCCGAACAAAAAAATAACAAAAGTTTTAATTAGTATCAGTTAATTATTTTGTTGGACATACGAGACAAAATATTTGCGGTTCCAACGAAATCTCGGTTTTCGTTGTACGGTGGCAATTTTTTACAACGAATTATTTCACTATGTCAAACATAATCGTTGCTCTTAGTTTCATTTCACATCAAATGGAACGCAGCCATAAAAAAGGCTGAGAGAGAAAAAATTGTTGATTTAAACCAGTTTTTCAACAAACCGAACAAAATTATGTCAATGTTAATGGAACAAAATTATTTATGCCAGTGTTAATGGAACAAAATATCATTTGAATAAACTTATTCATCTATTAATCCCAAAGATATCGTTGCATTCATTCGAAAATTGAGATTGAAGCAAATATTTCTTCAAAATAACCAAAAGGATTGAAAAAAAATGATTTTGTTGCAGTGATTTAGTCAATTTATTAACAAAGTGTCCACGATTGAGTTGGATAAACTAGATCCCTTGGTACTTGACAAAAAAACAAATTTAATCCATCATATTTCATTCAAAAAAATGCATTCAATTCCATAAAGGATTTTTTCTTTCAATCAACTTGATACTATTGTCATTAATTGTCATTTAATTATCAATAAATAGCAATGAGTGTACATTTTTCAATTGTAAGTATAATTTTGTTCAAATGTGTACCGAGCTCAAACGCAAGTAGTAAATTAAAATCAACTGTGAATGATAAATTAGTGGTAATTACTGAATTCCCGCAATATTCTTTCGAGTCCATCGTTTTTTCTGAGTCTCCCGACCTCATTTTTCTTTTCCTTTTTACGCCAAGGAGGACAAAAAGCTTGGGTTACTTTGGCATACTCTGTGAATCGAGACAAAGTGAAACAAAATGGAAAGCAGCCGAAAAATAAAAAAAAAAACTCACGATTCAAAGTAAAGTATGAAAAAGAATGTGAGATGAAGGCGATTGCGAAATGTGAATAAAAGTTTTTACACCAACTTCCACAATGATTTTTCTTCACAGGCTGCGAAAATCGAATGAAATATCTATAGTTTTTCAAAGTGTATACCACATTCATTTTAAGCGCATACATGAACCTCGTTTTTTATCAATATTCCAGTAATTTTTTTTTTATCTTCCATATTTCTTGTGCATACGTCGATATAAATCGAGGACAGAACGAACGTGTGTGTGCGTATAAATCATGAAAAATTGTAGAAAAAAAGAAAAAAAAACACACATTTTTGCTCACCAGAGTTTCTCAGACACGTATTCAGTCTCACAAACCATAACCATGCTTATTCGCGTTTTTCTCTCTCTCTCTCTCTCGCTGTGTAAGGCGTAGTCTCCTGATTGCATCCACAAGTCTTCTGGTGTGGCACAAATATACATGAAACTAACTTTACGAATATTCTCTTGCGATTGAAAAAGGTACGAAGAAGAGAGAGAGAGAGAGAGAGAGAGAGAGAGAGAGAGAGAAAGAGAGAGAGAGATAAAAAGAGAGCAAGATCTATAGTGACAGGGACGAGATCGGTAATAGAAAAGAAAAAGACAGAAAGAACATTTTACCGTGTACGATACGAATTTACATTCTATTGGAAAGATGCAGAGGTGGATTTAGCGAATGAGGGTGAAACGTTCAGTCTCTGCTGCACGCGAGTTATGAAAATATTCATAAATATATCTATACATGATGAATGAATCTGAATGAATCAATAGAAAAATATGTACATTCGTATCGCGTATCTCAACCTATCGGTATAAATCATTTGGCATGAAACAAAAGAGTCTAAATCATGAGATTCTCTGAATATGGAAAAATATTTGAACTTAATTGTTTAATTAATCGATAGATTCTGTAATCAGGCTTTTGTAACATTCCGAATCGCACATTATTTCTGTGCAAAGTTTAAAAATGATGTATAATTGAAAATAAACGTCGATTTGTGTTCATCCCCACGTTACAGTGAGCCTTGGTTATTTTTATCGTGAATTTTATCATCAAATTTACTCTGTAATTACTTTCGTGCAAAAAATCACGATTATACTCGAAGATTACGAGGCTTACGTGGCAAAAAAATCATCGAACAGCGATAAAAAAAAAAAACAAGGTGAAAAAATGGCGGAAATTGTGTACGAAAACTGTATGAAAGGGAGAAAACAGATCGGAGCAGAAAAAAAAAGAGCAAAGTGCATCTTATGGTAACAGAGAGTCGATGTTAGCCCGTACGTGACGTTACAATAAAGCCGCGTATCACTTGATGGCAGAATACTGCTTTTCTGCAAATTGTGTTCGTGCTGGGTTGTGGTAACTTGCTGCCATGCTTATACTCTGTAGAACTGTACTCGAAAAAAAAAGGAAACTTATAGATAGAGAGACAGAGAGGGGTTCAAAGATAGGGAATAAAAAGCGTCGTGTAAGCGAGAATTTCGCCAGCTCTTTGCTTGAACAAACATTCGTTTACTGTCCACATAATTATCACGAAAATAATCAATTAATTATGTCGATGAAATTAACCACTGCTTAAAACGATTTTGGTAACAACAAAACAAATGTAATTCTCTTTAAAAGATCTCATCAATAATTCAAACCAAATAGAATTCTGCTACCAGCAAATTTTGCCAATTTGTACCTCGTCAATTTGTACCTCGCCAATTTGTTAAACAGACTGAATAATTACAACGAAGTTTTACAAAGTTGGAACGTTCAAATGTACAAGAATTTGTTTCGAAACTATGCTACAAATAATAATAAATATTATTGATTTGTCAGAAATATTCCAACTTCGTATAGAATCGTAATAATAACTGACAGAAATCAAATAGATCACTTTTCTTTTATCTTTTATACGTGTTCATGACTTCTTACAAGCTGTTAGGATAACGCTCTATTTTTTCCAGCCAATTTGCTATTTATCCCCTCAAATCGTAAATGAAATCCCTCAACAATCAACATTTTCGTCGTCTTTTTTTTTTCTTCTTGGGTAAATCGTTTCTCCCTGTTTCTCGACGGATGAGATTCTTCGCAGACCATTTGTCATGTTAAATCTGATTGCAAAACGAATCAAATAAGAAATGTTGCTATGAAAGTGTGCATTACAAAAATACAGAAGAATTTTGAGATGAAAGGAGATAAGTTTTTATTTACGAACGATTTAACTCAAATAAAAAATTAAAAATAAAAAAAACAAAGAGAAACATAAGACGATTTTTCTTTTCAATTTAATTTTTTAATGAATCTAGTGAATTTCCAAAATAAGCAGACCACAAAATTCTATTTTCACAACAATACGAAGGTAACTTAAAATTATTTACAATTTCCAAATGTCACGTTGACATTTAGTTGCTAAAATATTTGAATCCTCCTATTTTAAATCCATATCTGCATGTCCGAGCTGTCCTTCACTCTCCAGTCGTTAATAATATCGTCGAAAAATCCATAGATTTACATTGAGTCTTAAAAACGAGAGGGAAACATGATTGATATTTGAAAACCGAAAGGTTTAAAATGACGTCGAAAATTTGATGGGTCATCCAACCTCGAGATCCACAAGGAACGATATAAAATATATTACGATAAATATCGATGGATGAGAACTTAGAGTCGATTTCGATCGATGGAAAAACGATTTGTCGAATTGCACGAAGAATCTAAACCACGAAATATAAAATAAATAAATAAACAAATAAAAACTTAACAACACCTCGTTGAGCGGTTCAAAAGGAATTCAAAAGGTCTAAAATGACGTCGAAAATTTGATGGGTCATCCAACCTCGACATCAATAACGAACGATATAAAATATATTACGATAAATATCGATGGATGAGAACGAAGAGTCGATTTCGATCGATAGAAAAACGATTTGTCGAATTGCACGAATAATCTATACCACGAAATATAGAATAAACAAATAAATAAATAAAAACTTAACAACACCTAGTTGAGGGGTTCTTCGAAATACCTTCCAATATCTAAGATCTGGCCAAAGTGGCTCGGCCTCTATCTCCATTAGCAATGAGGGTGAGAATACCTTCCACTTTTACTAACCACTTTCTTTCCCTCTGTCTTTTTCCCCCTATATATATATATGGACAAATATATATCGATTCGATTCTCACACTTTGACACACACACACATTCCCTATTCCTCGAATCGTCCTAATTCGCCCCTCGTCCTCTGCTGCTTTCAATAATTTGAGAGTCTAATGTCACAGAATCTGGTATATCGATCGAGAGTGTCTGGTTTCTGTTCTCTCTCTTTTTTCCCCTCCATTTTCTCTCTTTCTCCCATCGAGAGTACCTCCTCGATATCTGTCTGAATTTCACGACGAATTATTCCAGTGTAGACCTCCAAAATTTCCATTATCTCGAGCCCCCAAACGTTCGGATAAATGTCAGCAAAACTTGAAAAACAAAATAGTCCGAGAAAAAGAGCCATCAACGGGTTACGAAATAGACGAAAAATATCCTGCTAATCAAATTGCCAAATTATTTCTGTCATGACGTTTGACAGATGAACAAAAATAGATACAGGTGGTGTGTAAATTTATCTAAACCTGCTTCAAATTTTCATGCCATTTGGATTCTTTTTTTTCTCAAATCTAAGAAGATCGAGAATAATCCAATTCACGTAATTATCTAAAATTCCAGATTTTTTAAACTCTTTTTACTGTGTGAAGATACTTTTGTGAAAAAAAATGTTGATGTCATAGCGTTTTTCATGTGTCAATGGCGTTTTCCTTCCTTTTTCGACAAAAGTTATGTCTGTAATGAAACTCTCATGAAGCCAAGGTCACAGCTATAAAGATACAAAGTTGATCGTATGAGGGGCGTGGTCGAGAGACAAATTGACATCTGCAAAGACGAGAGTTTTGGGAAAGAAAGAAACAAAAGAGAAAACGCGAGAGAGAAAGAGAGAAAGAAAGAGAGAGAGAGAGAGAGAGAGAGAAACAGACAGAGAAATGCTCGTGAGTAACCGAAGTCAGTAGTTTCATGCAAAAGGAAAGGATCAGGGGGGCGTAAGTATCGAGAAAGGTTAGAAGTGGGTTGGTTGGTGAAAGCAGTGATGTTGCGGTAGCACTGAATAATGCAGTATCGTCGCTTCTCGCGAACGTCTCTTGTGTGAAAAGAGTTTCAACCCCTTTCTGTGACGATCATTCTCGACCTTATCAAATCGTTTGATCGTCACTCATTTGTCACTCATTGGATGCATTGTCGATGCGTTTTTTGGCTACATTTCCGAACACTTCATCGTGGACTCTGTAAAATTTTCCATTCATAAACTCTTCCAACTTTCGACAAATTCGGATATTTCAAAAAAATGTCTACCTTCGTCTCAATTTGAACGTCGGACCAATCCGAAAATCGAGGAATAAGATTGGAGCGTCGATTCTTACGAAGAGGCAATCGCCGAAAGGATAAAGAGGAAAAAAAAGGGTGGCAACGGCCAAGAAGCGCGGGATAAAAGATCAAGATTTATATATACTCGGAGAATATACGTAGCTATGCAATCTCTATTCTCTTGCTTCCTCTTTATCTTTCTCTTTCTCTCTTTCCTTCGCCCGCAACCGAGACGGCGTTTGAATAATGCAGACTGGTGAGGCCCGCTTAAAACAGATCGGTATACTCTCTTACTTTCCACACTCTCGCCCAACGCCTCAAACCTCCCCACCTCCTCCTCCTCCGCCTCCTCCTCCTTCTCACCTTGCATTTCCACGCTCCTAACCCCGTCAAGTTTGCAACCCCATCGCCAACCTCCTTCTACACCCACCTTCTCGTACAACCTCTGGCACCCCTAAGAGAGAACGAACTAAGATTGATTTTAGATTGAGTGAGAATTTGGAAATACGTAGTTCGCCTTCGCGCCAGGCATCGTTATACAACGCAGAATGCTTCCACAGCTGCAACTTCACGCTGCTGTACATCAACAACGAAGAAAACTTCCGTATACACGATAATTCTTCACGCAATAATAATTAAGGCAGTTCTATCGTGACATTCTTATCGAAAAATTGTTTTTCAGTTTTTCTCACATACAAAATGATTTGCGGGCATAAAATAATAAAGAAAAGTTGTTAGTCATTGACTAAAGAACAACATACTCCAAATTCTAGGTCATCCAAGGTAATATGTACTTGCTGTATAATTACAAAAATTGCGAACACTTTTTTCTTTAGATTTTTTTGAAAAACTAAATGTAGCTTCTTTGATGGTGCATAAAAATGTATGCAAAGTTTTAGGAGGCTTCATCATGTAGGAGCCAAAATATTTATTAATGAAAATGAAACTTTAAACACGAGCTCTCATGAGAGACTATCGAAAATTGTGATTTTTACGAATAAATATCTGAACGTTCTGCTTGATGAAACCTTCTAAAATTTATTACACACGTGGATGTGCCATTAAAGAAGATTTTTTCCAAGTTTCCAACAAAATCTTAAGAAAACGATGTAACGATAGAACCACCTTAATCAATTGGACGGTATGATTAGCGTGAAATAATTGCTGGAAATATTCCACTTTCATTTTCCACTTAATCACTGATTTTATTTTATCGATAGCTCTTGTCACTTTCATTTAAATAATTGAGTCCATTATAAAAAGCAGATATCAGGCTGTGTCACAAAAGTGGACGTTTCCTCTTGAGACTTGAGAGTTGAACAAATATGAAAAGTTCTCAATAGATTTTTGAGGGCTAACCGCGACGTTGAGTCCAGGATTCAGGATTTTATTCACGATTTTTTTCACAGAGGCTTGAAGAACAGACTAAATATTTTTAATGACACCCGAGCACAAAGAGTCCAAAGAATTGACGAAAAAACAATAGATGAAAGAAAGACACTTTAGCAGGCCTGCCATTGATCGAGCACCGATTAAGGGTGGAGAAAAAATTGAAAAGCAGTGAAAACAACGTTTGAAATTTTCACTGCGAGTGACACGAGCACGCTGAGTGTCCTTCAAGGGCAGTCTCAAGTGTGAATCAAAGATCAATGCACGTGTCTTTCGAAAGGTGCAGACGACAAAGTGTCCTGCGATCTACATCACCAAAGGACATCGTCCAAACAAAAGCACAGAATTAACAAATCTTTCGATGAGAAATTAACTTCTTTTAATGATGATTCACGATTTCTTGGGTTTTTGAATCAATTCTAATTTTTTATCTCTATTTTTTTTTGTTCTAATGGAATTTGATTGTTTGTTATCAAAAACAATTTAATTATGTAATTATCAACTGTAACGAAACTCTCAATTTATTTGCAAAATTTCACCACCATCGATCCTCGTGTAAAAACAAAGTAGATGTCGTTATTAGAGAATAAAAACACGACAAACCCGCACACATTTCGACGAGATAATAATTGCTGTTGATTACGATCAATTATTTCTTGATAATGAAATTCTCGTTAATTTCGGAATAATTATTCGATCGTAAAAGCATAAAAGTGGCGATTATTCGTATAACGGATCCTGGTAATTAATCATCATTACTGACCAATCATTAATTCGTGCATTGGATTAAAAAATACGCAAATTCATTAATTATAATCGAATTATACTAAAAAAAACTGATATTATCTTTTATTTCGTCAATTAAATTTCGAAGTTTGCGGTTCTATCTAGAGACGCGGCAGCGTCTTGACGCCAAGTATTAAAAAGAAAGTTTGAACGGCCAAGGCAAGTCGCGCCGCGTATCTATACTCGATTAAACTTACGAATGAAAATGTTTGTAAGGGTAACAGTCAGGTCAATCTGACGCGGTAAAGTGTTCGTTAAGTGGTCGCTATCGACAGTCATATTATTCCCAACGAATTGACAGGACGCCAGGACACTTGAGAAAGAAAAAACATCCCCTTTCGTTGCGTGAAAGGTCCGTATAATCACCACTTGAGGTCGAACAATCAGAGGTCATAGAAAAAAAAATAAAACGGATGCTCTCGAAGGGACGAAAAGCATGAAGAAGAGTCCTCTCACACGCTACACGACGCCAAAGAACTCCGAAGCTTCTGTATTTATTCTCCCACTCGCATGTCGATCCGTTTCTCATTTCTACCCCTCGCGACTACTCTCGTTCATATGCTTCACCCCGGCTCATTTTTTTCTGCACTCTCATCCGTTCGCAATTTTTTTTTCTCCTTCATTCATCACGACAACAATAAGTAGCCTTAAATAGCTGCTATTATGGATGGAGGCGTATTCAGAAGCTTTTATTGGGAATGAAGACTCATAGAGAAGCAGTTTTATAAACAAATATTATCTCTATGTTGAAATAACAATGAGACTTTATTTTCAACACAATTATCAAATAAACTAGGATTCAAGGACTACATTTTTATTACTAAACCTCTTTCGACAAAAGAATTCAAATGTTCACGAATCAACACTGTTGAAGGTTTTTTAATGAATTGAAGCCTTAGGCCAGCCTAGAGTTTTCGAAAAATCGATTTTTATTTTGAATGGTCTCTTAGGACCTCGAAAATTATGTCCCAAAAGATTATGGCTGAGAAAAACCTCTGAGTACTCGGTTTTCGAATTTTAGTACAAAGCCGTCTGATCCGCAGCGAGCTACTCAAAACTTTGAACGCGTTTATCTCAAAACTGCATTTTTTAAGTTGGCCGGACTCATAACTCAGACAATTTTCAACCGATTGGCTCGAAATTTTGAATATATCTTTGAAAATACATTGTCTATGGAAGTCCCTAGGATTTTTCCTTTATATTGCATAGTTCATTTATTATTAACACTTATCTGACGATTTTCTAGGCAAATTTATCACTTTCCACTTTAGAAGTGCATCATTTTGTACTGAATTATGTGCAAATATGACAAATTATGACAAACTTAATTAGAAGCGTATTATAGAAGACGACAATTGGACTAGCCATCCCTGAAGCTCGATGGGTCCTTACACATCAGTGATTTTATACCCTAAGCGCGATGGTCTATCACGAGCCCTTAAAAGCTCGTTTTAAGGAACTACCTTCAAAGTTCGTATTACCTTTCAACGATTTCTGAAGCCTTTCCTACACTAATTCCATGTGTCTCTGTTTCTACTTCTCCCTCGACCAGTCAATTAATTAACTGTTGTCTATAGATGTGACAATGAGTAATTAATTAAGGAAGGGTATGATCATTACGATCAGTTCAACTTTTGGATTTGGGTCAAAACAAATTTTGACTACATCATTCAGATTGAGCACTACGTCATGCAAATGTTTGAATTTTCAATAAAAATATGAATGACACTGACAGCTGATGCAGTTCGAAAACCTAACATCACTTTTTACGACTCTCGAGTCGTTGATGTTATTCTGCAGTTTTGATTTTTAAAACATTTATTATTGTGACTGATTGGAAAAAATTATTATGGAAAATAGAATAGATGAGGGTATTTTTTTTTAATTCTCTCTTTCTCTCTCTCTCTCTCTCTCTCTCTCTCTCTCTTTCTCTCTCTCTCTCTCTCTCTCTGTCTCTCTCTGTTGACCCGGAGGAACCGGAATTGATGGATAATCAATAATGATGAATAACTTTGAATTCGTTGCAAAGTTCACTTAATGTCATAATTTGCTTTCGTTGGCTCATCAATACAGTAATTATTGATTGGATCGTTGAATATTTCATAACTGACGATATAATTACGAGCCACTCACGAAGCATTTGATGTGAACGAGAACGGTATATCGAACATCATTTAATTTTCACATCGGTTATTCTTCACCCACCCTCCATTTATTCTTTACCAAAAGCTGCCTAGTGGTATATACGTCCGCAAAGTAATAGGATTTTTTATGAGATATCGCGTGACTAACTAATAAACCATCTACGGATAATATTTTCCTCAACTGTCATCATGGACATCTAACTTCTGAGGTTAAAGATATTATGGACTACCAGAAACCTTCCAACCCTCGTCTATATCTTTGGTTTTTCTTCCATTACCTTAAGGTACTTCTATAGTGACATTCATATCGAAAAATTGTTTTTTAGTTTTTCTCACATACAAAATGGTTTGCGGGCATAAGTTTATAAAGAAAAGTTGTTGCAAATTGACTAAAGAACAACATACTCCAAATTCATGGTCATCCAAGGTAACATGGACTTGCTGTATAATTACAAAAATTGCCAACATTTTTTTCTTTAGATTTTTTTGAAAAACTAAATGTAGCTTCTTCGATGTTGCATAAAAATGTGTGCAAAGTTTTAGAAGCCTTCACCATGGAGGAGCCAAAATATTTATTGATGAAAATGTAACTTTCAACACGAGCTCTTATGAGAGACTACCGAAAATTGTGATTTTTATCAATAAATATCTGAACGTTCCGCTTGGTGAAACCTTCTAAAATTTATTACACACCTGCATATGACATTAAAGACGATTTATCCAAATTTTCAACAAAATCTTAAGAAAACGATACAACGATAGAACCACCTTAAAGCCTCGTACTGAATGTTATAATATTTCGGATCCATGTTGAATTAAATAAAAATATAATTTCTGATTATCTTTTTCTTTTTTTTTGTTGTTGCAGAACGTTGTCTGGGGAGAATGGTCGCCATGGACAAAGTGGTCTCCTTGCACGAGGTGAGTAACTCAATAATTTCAAATGAATACAAAAAATTGAATTTTTCCATGAATTTGGAACGACGTCAGAACCGTAACGTTATTTAAGATTGATTATTTATGAAAAACTTATTAAAACAAATAATTGCTCGTTAAGAAGATCAATAAATGTCTTTAAAGAACAAAATATTTATGACCCAAATTTCATTTTCACAAAAACTTCGTGCAGTAACTAAAAAAGAGTTTGACAAAAGTTTATTTCTTTATTATTCAGGAGTTGTGGAGGTGGAATATCGCGTCAACAGAGACGATGTCGAAGAAAACCGTGCAAGGGAAAGTCCTGGAGCGTCAAATACAAAGTTTGCAACGTGATGGTAAGTTTTCTTCCACTCACTTTTTCTTCCCCGTCCACTTAATACGATAATTCAGCTGGATATTTACAAACACTGATTATAAGGTTATTAAGCGAGATATCTGGTTCAGGAGGTGGAAAAAAAATGATGTTTGGCACTTTTTTTCCGTTCTGGTAAAAAAATATTCAATTTTTCTGCTCCAGACAAGACCAGAGTCTCAATTTTTCTGCTCCAGACAAGACCAGAGTCTCAATTTTTTTTTGTCATGAACGAAAAAATCGAAGATTAATCTTTTCGTAATAAATAATCATCGGACTCATAAGAAAAGTGGTCGCCATTCCAAATCGAGTTATTTTGATCGACAAACGATTAGTTTGAGGTCGACCAGCTGAATCAAAAATACGTTACCATCAGTAATTAACAATTTAAGCATCAAACGCTGTTACATGTCCGTTTATCAATAGACTGTGTCGGTGTTCCTCGGAAATATCTGTGTGTGGTATATTCTACAACGACTGTATGTGGTGATCCACGAGGGAGAAATTCGCGGTTAAGTTAACGTGGTAGGGCAACCAAAATCGAGTTACGGTGAAGTTGAGCGTACTGTCCGATTTGCCCATCTCTACCTGTCCTTGTAAGTCTAGAAGTTATATAACTGTGTACAAAACCGTGTCGAAAATATAATTCGGTTTGGTCACTTGAACTCATTACTGCGTAGAAATAACGTCAAATTTTGATGGATCATAAAACATGCGCTGGAGATGAAGAGCCTTAGGCTACTCTAGAGCCCGAAAAAAATAGGCTTTTCGGGAATTTTTTTTCAGAGATACTACAAAATAAATCGAGATTGGAAAAACAGGATTTTATCATACATATCGGTGACTGTTTACAATAATTTTTTTGAAGCGATTTATTTCGAAGTGGCGGCTGTGCAGCGTTTTCGCGATGATGTCTCCGTTTTTTCAGGCTCCACGGCCGGACTAACAGTTCCCGTAATTTTTCAATTGTAATGAGCCAATGAATTATTTTCGATTATGTATAATGATTGCTACAGAAGTACGAAGGATTTTTGCGATACAGTGATTTTTGACCAAATGCCGCACTTCTAAAGTGGAAAGTGATGAATTTGCATAAAAAATCGTCAGATAAGTGTTAATAATAAATAAACTATGCAATATGAAGAAAAAATCCTACGCACTTCCATAGACGATGTATTTTCAAAGATATATTCAAAATTTCGAGTCAATCGGTTGAAAATTGTCTGAATTATGAGTCCGGCCAACTTAAAAAGAGCAGTTTTGAGATAAACGCGTTCGAAGTTTTGAGTAGCTTGCTGCGGATCAGACGGCCTCGTACTAAAATTCGAAAACCGAGTACTTAGAGGTTTTCCTCGGCCATAATCTTTTGGGACATCATTTTTGAGGTCCTACGAGACCATTTAAAACAAAAGAATAAAAATCGATTTTTCGAAAAGTCTAGGGTGTCCCAAGGCCTTAATTGGTGCATTAAATTCATGAATGTGTTGACTTCACCAGCCCCGAAAGGGACTACTTTGTTCAACATATTCTTTGCCCTCATCCGGGTGTTCTCTCTTGTAAACATGGAGCCTTTGAAACTAAAGGAAGTTGACGATATCATAGTGGCTGTAAAATCGTGTGGCATACGTGCTTATCTTCATTATGATTCGTTACACCGAATAAATTCATAATACGAGACGAAGTAGAAGTGAAAAAAGGAGTACAAAACAAATTTTTTTCCGTCATATAGAAAGTTACGTGCAATAAGGCTGTCTGCGTGTAAGCCAGAGCGATATGCACACAGGAAAATTAGCATGATCTGGTGAGACTGGGAACAGGTCAGAATGAGGTTATCCCCAAGTCAGTTCTAGTCTCGACGTAGTTTCGCTGGAGAATTATTCTGGAAACTTTGTCCGCGCAGCTGTGCTCCAGAAGCTGGTTGGACGAATAAAGTTTTAGAAAGAAGAAGAAAAAAAAACAAAAAGAACGAAAGAGAGAAAAAAAATCATCAAACCTCATTTAAGCTCCGTGCAAGCCATTGTTAACTTGCTTAAACAAACGAATCAGAAATGTTGTCGGTGTAAATAAAATTAAGAAGAAAATTGCAACGTCAAAAGTAGGTAAAGTGAATGCGCAGAATTTGGTGCATCTATAAAATTGAATTAGTTTGCTTTTTGGCTCTTCATAACTCACCATTGCTCGAAACACTTCTCTTTTTTTGTTTTTTTTTTTTTTTTTTTTTTTTTTTCACTCCAGTCTCCAAAATTTATATCATCCAGTTTTCATACATGCATATACATGGAATAGTGGGCCGTCGAGGGGTAGTTTATACAACAAGCAAACCTCCCATGTGCCTGCTCTGCGTTTCTGCTTTTAGGCATATTCTTCCTCTATATCTGTATAAATGGACTCCAAAAGCTCTAATGTTGTTAACATCCACATACATATTCCGGAAATTCGCCATATTCATCCTCTCCATCCTCTGCCTCCTCCTTCTCGTCCTTCTGTCTCTTTCGATCTCTCATCATCTGTCTTTCTTTCAACCTCTTCCTCTTCCTCCTGTCTTTGGGCTCCTGTTCTCCGCACACGCGCCAGTCCCTGGAATAGACATTCTGCAGATACGAGGCTCCCGTGAGGCCGTTACGATGCAGGTGACCCGACCTACATTTCGACATCTAGCACGAATTTCATCGCCCAAACTATAAACCCCTGGACCTCCGAAATCCCTGGTTCAATGTTATAACACATCTAACGAACTTTCTGCAGCTTCACTTGTTTTAAACACCACTGGAATGTGCTGAAAAAAAACAGTAACTACTGAATCTCTTTGTTTTTACAAAGATTTTTCATTGACCTGACTGTCGAAACGATAACTTAAGAACTCGTTCGATCATTTCAAGTTTTTTCGCGACATTCATATCGAAAAATTGGTTTTCAGTTTTTCTCACATATAAAATGGCTTGCGGGCATAAGTTTATAAAGAAAAGTTGTTGTTAATTGACTAAAGAACAACATACTCCAGATTCAAGGTCATCCAAGTTAATATGTACTTGCTGTTTAATTACAAAAATTGCGAACATTTTTTTTTTTAGATTTTTTTGAAAAACTAAATGTAGCTTCTTCGATGTTGCATAAAAATGGATGCAAAGTTTTAGAAAGCTTTACCATATAGGAGCCCAAATATTTATTGATGAAAATGTAACTTTTAACACGAGCCCTTACGAGAGACTACCGAAAATTGTGATTTTTATCAATGAATATCTGAACCTTCTAAAATTTAGTACACACGTGCATACGACATTAAAGAAGATTAATCCAAATTTCGAACAAAATCTCAAGAAACCGATATAACGATAGAACGACCTCAAAAAAAAAATAAAGGAACCACTGAGAAAAAACCCAAACAAAATTCATTTTGTTGGACGAAAATGTGATCAATCGAACTATTTTTTTCTTGATTCAAATGATGTAGATCCGCGATTCAACAAAAAAATAGTTCGATTGACTATGTTATCGTCCAACAAAGCCAATGTCGTTCTTTCAACGACATTTTTATCTCAGGGTTAAACTTCTGAAAAAGATTCTTGTTGACCAATGAATTGGTCATTGATAATCACTTGTTATTTTTCTACATTAAGAAATTGCGACAGACGATCGCGTTAAGAAGGAATAAAACAGAGTTCCAATAAACCGGAAGACGGTAGAACTATAGTAAAACACTTAAGAAAATCCACATCTGGTTACCTGGTTTGGTACTGCTGTTGCTTCGCACTTCTGAACAACTTCAGCCTTGCCTTGGAAGTCCTAAATCTGTCTGTTACATTAGAAACCGTATATGCTTATTATACATATATATAAATCTCGGGAAATACATAGTGTTGTTCCTTGGGGGCATGGAGTCGTATCGTAGGAACTATCAGGGTCGTTTCCAACCTCGCGGGTTTCCCGGTTAGCATTCTCCAGTCCACCCTTTCTCCAGGATAAACTATCCGGGATAGGGGTCGATGGATATCTTCGTAAACTATAGAAACCTGCGGGACTGTGTTACATAGCACGTGTACCGAATACATATCGCTATATTTTCACCAACTCCCAAACAAACTTTCCATCCCACTTTATACATTCGCATTATATTTTTATTAGATGAAATGAATCTGGTAAAAAAAAAAATGGCATAAAACGAAAAGACGTTCGATACGTGTTTTCCTCTAATATGTACAATGATGGCAAAATATTCTTTATGCTTAGAGGAGAGAAAAAAAAGAAGAAATACGAAACTTGAAGAAAAATAACATAAATATAATATCCGAAGTGTCACGCATTCTGAAATGGCTCCAAGTTTACATTTTTTATTGACACGTGTTGTTAGATTTGGGGGAAACCCGAGAAAAACAGAAACCTCAAAAAATAGTGGATTTATTATGTTTGTTTTTTTTATAAACATTGGCTACCTCTGTTTGCTCGTCATCGAAATGACATTTTCAAATGTTTCATAAATAAATTGTTTCCGCTGGTAAATTTCTTTGATAGGAGGTTCGATCGTTTCTCATGCGTTCGATAAATTTCAAGTTTAATTGTTTAAAATTCGTATGAATCTTCTTAACAATCATACTCAACTGTGGGTTCAAATTGAGGAAGTTTGACAGTTTAGAAATCGAGTTATTCGTTGTAAAATATCGTCTTTTTTCGTCACTTCCCATAAGACCTCGTGTTAAAGTTGGGATTTTAAACACTGAATATCTCGATTACCAGACGATGAAACCTTCTCTAATTTTTTACACATTACAATGCGACACTCAAGAAGATTCACTCAAAATTTCAAACAATGATCTTGGAAAAATTGTATTCGATCAATTTGCCGTTGCTTTGTACAAATTATTCTGATTGTGGCGATAGAACCTCGTTAATTGACAAAAATCTAGATGCCAAAGAAGCCAACAGCTGCTGGAGCAACCCCATTGCCATAAACTAATTAAACAATAACAGAACAATTTTGACGAAATATGCAGATTTCATGTCTATTAATTTTGGACTCAGTTCTGAATCACGATGAACACATTTTCTGGCATTTCAATAAAATTTTGAAGAACAAACTATCTCGACAAACAACTTGATCTTTCGGATCTTTTGTACATGTCAATGTTTATTCTTTTTCAAGAAAATTGAACACGATACGAATAAAAAAAGAAAATCTTGTAGTGAGCTTTCTCTCTTAGGCTGAAGAGGTCGATCTATGAAAGTATACAACATATATAGATTGTTATAGGTGTACATATTGGATGCTCGTTCACGTCTCTTACCCTCGAAGTAACCTTTTACGATGTCGCGTCCAATCGACTTTTCCGATGGTCCGCAACGGTAATCGACATTGGCGAAAGAGCGACGGTACGACTAAAGTGTGGCTAGAAAAGCGTGTGGCTCTTTGCACGCTGTATCTACAGAGACTAAATCGGCTGCTAGACTGATTTTTCTTCATCGTTACATCCCGATGGTATATTTCTTGGTGCGAAAATTTATCCCATTCCTGAGCACCACGACCTTCCACTCTGACGGCGGCACGTGTTTCGCAATAAAATCTCTTCGTGAAGAAGAGCGCGTAACCATCCAATCGTAAAATTCGATTCTCTTCTCATTACGTACCCTCACAAAAAAAACACACAAAAAAAAATTACCCAAAGGGGAAAGAAAATGTCACGAAAATCAAAAGAGAGATGAAAAGTCAATTTCTTACGCTCGACTTATTAATAAATCTCATTTGGTCTGATTATTTATCGAAACATTTCGATGTTTGACCCAATTGTCAAAGGGCTGCGAAGCAGAAATACGAAAAAAAAATCATTTTTTTAGATTTTCCCTTTTTTCGAGGGTAAAATGAAATTCGCGGTTTTCGGGATGTTCGTAAACTTCTAAACTTAAAATAAAAAACTTAAAAACTTCTAACACTTAAAATAAAAAAAAACTGTAAAAAAACTAAAATTTCACTTGTTTTGATGATCTCTGCAAAACTCTGCACTCTGCAAAAATGACTAGTTTTATTTTTATTCGGAGTCGTAATCGAGTGCTGATTCGACGTATATTTGCAACCCTCTCCGAAAAAGCTCTCGGTTTATCAATTTATAAGCACTTTTTTGATTCCCAACGAATTTTCAAACATAACGACCACGTTTTACCAATTTTTTTCCGCAGTTCATCAATATGCACATTTTGCTTTGATTATTATATTCTCATTGGAATAACAGAAACTGTATGAATAGATGGAAAATTCATAAAACGAACATCGATAAAATCGATCGTTGTGTATATAAAGCACGAATCTGTTTTATTTACAGAGACGACATTTTCTACGAGATATCGCCATGAAGTACTGTTTCATACAAAACTGTATTAGTTACGTTGAACGAACTTTTGAGGACTCTGCCAGATATTCAGGTCATCTCCCATTTCGTCATGTATTACGATGCAACTATAGACATTAAAGTGGCTTTAAAAGCTCTACCAGATAAATCGCAACCATCTGCAACATTCTTCAGCCTCATTCGACATCGACAAATAGACAGTTTTTGGCAGTAATACCAAAAGTAGATAGAAATATATTCAAGAACACCAACAGTACGAATGCTAAAAAGAATTATTTTCTTTTCTCTCTCTTTTTATGTTTCTGTTCGAGTTTCGAAATCCTTGTTCTCTTTGCCCCAATTTAACGAGGTTTTATCGGCATAATCATAATAGTAGATAAAAAGTAACGGCAGAATGATCAAATACAATTTTTCAAAGATCATTTTTTGAAATTTTGCGTGAATCTTCTTGAGCGTCGTATTATAATGTGTCAAAAATTTGAGAAGCTTTCACCGTCTGGTAATCGAGATATTCAGTGTTTAAAATCGCAACTTCAACACGAGGCCTTATGGGAAGTGACGAAAAAAGACGATATTTTACAACTAATAACTCGATTTCTAAACGGTCAAACTTCCTCAAATTTGACCCACAGTTGAGTACGACTGTTAAGAAGATTCGTACGAATTTTAAACAATTGATTCTGGAATTAATCGAAAGCATGATAAACGATCGAACCTCGTTAATAAAACGAAATGTGACTAAAAACCCTGGAGAAAAAACCTGCTGCATTTTGTTGAGTATCAAATAATGTCACATGGCTGATCAATCGAGAGATCAGAATACGAGATGTTTTTAAATTCAAAATGCATTGATTATATTACCGTTTTTATTAGACACTCGTTCGAAAAGGCAGAAAAATCAAAAATAGAAAAACAAATTGAATCGGATGTTTTATTCAGAACTGCCACGGCTAGATTTAGTGGCAGAATATTAATGATTGATTTTAATAAAATACCATATTTTCATCATTTTTTACCGAGTCCGTTTGAAAGCTCAGCGAATAAAACGCGATGAATTTACATTTTCACTTTTGTATACTCCATAGGCCTGACTCTTTTATCTCGCTCTCTGAATCGCTCATACATTCGATACGTGATGCGTACTGAGCCAACGTGTCGACCCATAACTATTTTACCAGAAGGTATGAAGGGAGAGTTAGTTGCCAAGCGGCATGACCAGAGTCATGTGTTCGGGGGTTGTTCCAGCACGTGACCAACACAAATTGGCATTGCAATTTTTGGCCGTGGATTTGGTCGTGTGGCATATTTCGTATAAATCTAATCCGCGAGCTTCCGTCACAAACAAATAAAGTCATAAATATAGGTCGATGGTTGACCGTATGATTATTGGCCTTACTGTTCGATCGGATTTAATGGAAAGGGCGAGTGCGTGCAGCGAGTAATTGAAAAAAAGTTGTAGCCGCAGGAATTTGCATCCTTTATTCAAAACACGTGTTATTTTTTTTTTTCTTCTTTTTTTTTAATCGAATGAACTGTATCGGTGATTCGTGCTTACGAAACCAGTAAATATCGAAATATATTGATCAATAACTCGCGGGAGCACTCGAAAGATTCTGTTGCTTGTATAACAACACCATCATAATTATCATGGAATCAATCGAATCGTAAAAATTGCAGTGAATTCTCCCTCGTTTCAAGTGCCAATGACCGTGATATTTGCTTGAGATATACATCAAATGTCGCAAATATTAGCTGGAAAGTTTTCGCATCGATGGTAACTGTGTACCCTTCCGAAAACACTCCATCATAATAGGATTAAATTGCACATGGATGGCCACGAGTTTACGGGTTGTTAACGTATTTCTACGTGTATATGGACAATACCGAATGACAGGAAGAGAGAGAGAGAGAGAGAGAGAGAGAGAGAGAGAGAGAGAAAGAGAAAGAGAGAGAGAATCCTGAATTTGCCAAAATGCGGTAGTGAGTAATCGAAGCACATGGTGGCAAGCAAAGTGTTAGCCTCGTCTATCCTCCAACCTCGGTACAGTTCAGACCCTCGTGATTCATCGTTGATTTTGCCTATCGGTCTGTTTCACATCGTTAGTGATCGGGCGACGTCATACCTCTTTCGAAATATAACCTCGCGAAAAGCCCTTTTTATTCCACGCCATTTTGTTAACCCACTCTAGAGTGCGTTGTGACGTCAATGGCGTTCATCATTTTTGGCATCGAAATGATCGTTACAAACGCTTCGTCCCGTTATCCTCTTCACGATTCCTCGCTGCTCCATTATTCGAATCAAAAGCTTTGGGTGTGTGTGCACTTTTTTTTTTTTTTTTTTTATCGTTTTTCAACCAATGTTACTTTCATAACAATCGAGTTTTAGCTCTCGAGCTTTCAATTTTATTCTATAACATCACGTGGATTTACATCTTGAGTCACAATATGGCATTCAGCTTTTTTTTCATTGAAAATCGGATCAGGACTTTTTTTTGTCACGTGAATTTTAGTCCTAATTGCATGTTCATTTTGTTAATTTAATCATTGATTCTCGTTAGTTATCCAACTTTTTTATATTGCATATTTTGGATTTAGAAAAAATTTAGAACCGTCATGTTTTTTTTAAGGATTTGCCATATTTTCAAACGGTTGATTTTTTAAGGATTTGCTATTTTTTTAAACGGTTGATTTTTTAAGGATTTGACATATTTTAAAACGGTTGATTTTTTAAGGATTTGACACATTTTAAAACGGTTGATTTTTTAAGGATTTTCCATATTTCAAAACGGTTGATTTTTTAAGGATTTGCCATATTTTAAAACGATGGATTTTTTTTATTACTAGAAGATTGAGAAATAAAGGAGAGTTGGCCCTTCCGCCTCGATGGATTCACCGGCTCATTTATCCTCTCGTTACGTGTTTCTCTGCCCGATCTAATATTGTACAATCCTTATATGTATACATATAGAGACACAATGTTACAGAAGTATATAGAAGCAATAGAGAGAACGGAGAGCGAACAGCAGTTTTTAGTCTGGAGACTTGCGAGACTAATGGCATCTGCACTCTACGAAATAACTCAGTTTCATCGAAAGTTCACGATCTTTTGGTGCGAGAAACTATGAAGTATCGACCATTTTTCTTATTCTTTATTTGGAGCTCTCACTTGTTACATTTTTTTTTTTTTTTTCATCGAAAATATCATTCGAGGTTAGTTTTCTTTTAATTTTATTTTTTTTTATCAAAGAAAAATGCACTGCAATATTAATGAATGAATTTAATTATTGATTGCTAAATACCTAGTGAAGAATTAATCAAAAAACTTCATTTTCCAATGAAGCAAACTTCGATATAATTTGAAAATGAAATTTTCTACTTTTAGTCCCATTTATTTTTGTAGTTATTGATCAATTCGAAAATGAATTTAATTTTATTGGTAAACTTTTTAGAAAGAAAAGACAGAGAGACAAAAGTCAGATTTTGAATGGGATACAAACAGAGATTTTACGACAGATTTTCACTGTCCACCGAACGTGGACCAGAGAGGACAGCTTTCTTTCAACAATGGTTGCAGAATCATTGTTCAGTGTGGCTCTGTTTATTGTTCAGCATTGGTTTCACGTGTGTCTGTGTTTTAGCCTTGACTCAAAACGATATTTGACTGCTTTGTTAAATCTCAGCTGAAACTGCATCGTGTCATAATGGTTCAATGGATCAATGGAGAACCTGTCAGTTGTTTCGTTCTTCCACCATACGTTTCTATTTGAAGTCGACGAACGTTGAAACTCTTGAAATTCGATAAATAAAACAAAAAAAGAAATCTTCTATTACAAATTACTAAACTTTTGGGACAACGATCCATGATTAAGGTAGTTCTATCGTGACATTCAAATCGAAAAGCTGTTTTTCAGTTTTTCTCGCATACAAAATGGTTTGCGGGCATAAGTTAATACAGAAAAGTTGTTGTAAATTGACTAAAGAACAACATACTCCAAATTCAAGATCATCCAAGCTAATATGTACTTGCTGTATAATTACAAAAATTGCCAACATTTTTTTCTTTAGATTTTTTTGAAAAACTAAATGTAGCTTCTTCGATGTTGCATAAAAATGTATGCAAAGTTTTAGGAGGCTTTATCATGTAGGAGCCAAAATATTTATTGATGAAAATGTAACTTTTAACACGAGCTCTTACGAGAGACTACCGAAAATTGTGATCTTTACCAATAAATATCCGAACGTTCCGCTTGGTGAAATCTTCTAAAATTTATTTCACTCGTGCATATGACATTATAAGAAGATTTATCCAAATTTTCAACAAAATCTTAAGAAAGCGATATAACGATACTACCTCAAATTACCTCACGATGACCAATAATCGTCAAATAGACAACATACCGTGTGTCTTTTCACTCCAATATCTCTTTCATCCTTCTCAATCCCCGTTGCCATTACTTCCTCGATTATGAAGCCTAGTTTTCTCTGCCATCTTCTGGAAAGCTCTTTCGGTTCATTGGCTCTATCCTCAACGGTATTCGAGCTTCTTGTGGTAACGTTACAGAGGAGAGGACACAGGGGATGAAACGGAAACGGGTTGAGGATAGACCGGGTCCCCGGAATTTTAATGTCCTCGTCGAGGATTCAGTCTGCCGTGAGATTTGACCCCGTTACTGCGGCATCCGCAGATCGGTTATGACGACATGTATACATACAAATATTTGTAAGGACGTGTGTTTGTGTGAGATTTTATACACACAGTCATATCCACTATTCCATCTCCCTGATGCAACCCCAAACTCTGGGTCACCAACGTTTTTCATTTTATTTTTTCTCCGCATCCCCACATCCACCCTTTGCTCTCGTTTCCGTTTTCCCCTACTTCTCGACAACCCTCCTCATAACAGATATATACACTCTTACATTTTACGATATGTAGATAATTTACCGCGCACAATATATGAAGAGAAAAACTCTGCGGTATGCCACGCAGCTCTTAACCGAAGCTCCAGAAATTCCTGTCGAATTGCACCCCCATTTTTATCCCCTTTTCTTCTAAATCTTTTCTGCACACGTGTCTCTTTACTTTACGGTTCAATTACCTACGAAACATAAGCCTCGATTGGATATTTTTTTAGAGAATTGCATAGTTCATTTGTTATCAACACTAATCTGCATTTTTTTAGGCAAATTTATCACTTTCCACTTTAGAAGTGCGCCGTTTTGGCAAAAAAATCACTGTATCGCAAAAATTGTACGTACTTCTGTAGCAGTTATTATAAATAATCGAAAAAAATTCATTGGCTCATTATGATCAAAAAATTACGGGAGCTGTTAGTCCGGCCGTGGACCCTAAAAAATCAGAGACGTCTTCGCGAAAACGCTGCACAGCCGCCACTTTGAAATGAATCGTTTCAAAAAAATTATTGTAAGCTGTCACCGATGTGTATGATAAAATCCCGTTTGGATAATCTCGATTTATTTTGTAGTATCTCTGAAAAAAAATCCCCAAAAAGTCTATTTTTTTTCTGAAAAAATTCCTGAAGACATTTAAAATGGAAGAAATCCGATGACAGGAGAACGTAATCTTTGAATGTAGTTATTAAAAATAATGTCACCGAATTGTTGACACTCGTATCTACAACTATTCTTGATTATAAAACTTTTATTCATTTTAATGAAACGTTGAAGGCTCAAAATGTATTCGTTGTATCACGTCTTTAAGCTTTTCCAGTAAATGTTCGCAGCAGCAGCAGTTCTCACTCCTTGTACTTTTCCGTGAAAACACATGAGAGGGCCATTTGAAAAAGTGTTACACCGGGCGGAAAAATGGAGAAAGAAAAAGAGGAAGAAGGAATTTCCTAAGGCATAACACTCAGTGTGGAAAATGTTCATCCGACGCCTTTTCCTTCCCCTCCGTAAAGTCCTCTGCGAACAGGCTGTATTTTGTTCAGGCGACCTCTCATTCGTTTATTCTCCTTTTTTACTCTTCTTTCGTTTACAGTTATTTTTACAGCCATTCAACTCCTTTTTTTATGCTTCACTACGGTTTCTCAACAAGAGCGTGTTGCATCAACTTAGAGAAAAAGAGAGAAAACAGGCAAACGAAGGAGAAGAGCACCAGACATCGTGGTATTCCTCTTCCTTATATATCCGCAAAGTGGTGCTCTTCTAAATCGCATCCCCCCATCCACCTTTTTCCTCAGCACCCTTAACTTCCTCACTTCCCACGTATACATACACATACATTTTATTAAATGAAAACTGCTTTCTTGGTATCATGAAAAATTCTAAAACTGTTTACCAGACTCCAACTCTGGTGGGAAAAAAGAAAAAAAAATGTTTTCCTACTTCATCGGGTCTTTAGAAAGAGAAATAATTGGCTGAAAATCTCATTCCAATCAATAATTCCTTCATTTTTTCATAAGTCCGCAAAAGTTTAAAACTTTAGATGGACTCTGATAATTCCAGGCTGGATCCGTAGTTTTTCTTGTCCATCACGAACATCCAAAGCTCAAAAGAATTGGAACTGAGGATGATACAAATGTTGGAAAAATTCTTTAACCTTCGTTGACACACTGGGTCATTTGGACCCGGACTTAATGTTTCGTGTGAATTATTCCTGATTCAGAAATATTCTCGAGAATTGCCAGCGTATTTTCACCGAAGAATGGTTTTTTCATTTCGAAAATCAACCAAAAGTTGACTTGTTCAGTTGAAAACTTTTTTTTCATCTCCCATGAAATTTTTTAATTTTTTATTTGGTTTAAGTAGCATTCTCCGTCAGTGCATCCTTGATTATCAATCTCGAAACCATGAAAACTGTGAGCAATTATAATTTTTGACAAAAATGCTCACTTTCCAAAAAATCTAAATTTTCAACCATTTTTTTAAACACCTCAATTTGAAATTTTCCGAATTTTTATGCTGCACACATGTCAAAGAATGTTTAACGTTCCCCACTAATATTTATCAATAAAAACCGACCGAAGGGCTGCTAACGACAAGCGAATAAAATAGGCTCCGGGTCAAATTGACCCATTCAGTTAACAAATTGGCAAAATTTGAGTATTTCAACGAGAAGTTAGTTTTATGAAGTTTCCGTATAAAATAAAAAATGACAAGTGTCCAATAGTTATTCGGTATTCTTTTTGTGAAAGATTCCCACATGGAGGAATAAAAGGAAGAAATTTTAGTTTCGCGTATAATGAATGCCCGGGGGCTGAGGGGGTGGTTTAAGAAAGAAAAAAAAAGAGAGATGACTATCAGACGCGGGAGTTAAGGCAGACAGCTTTTCCAGGCTTGGTTCCTGAAAGCGAAAGACTGGAAGAAACGGTAGCACGAGGGTGGAAAAATAAAAGAAAGAAATAAATAGAAGGAGAAGTGGCCGAGAGAAGAAGGAGTCAAGAACGCCCGCGGATTTGCGTTTGTTGATTCAACGCAATTAATATTCATCGTCAGGCTCTTGTGCGAGAGCAAAGAGATCCGAGAGAGTCTTGGGAAGCCCATAGTAGGGAGGAGATGACGCAGAGAAAACTTCGGTGTATGAGAAGGCAAATATTTCAACTGACTTCGCAAAAATCTTCTACCGACTGAGAGAACGAGATTAGGGATGACAACGTTCCCCAAACTTGACTCTTGATGACCACGAGTGAGTTTGCAACTTGTTAATATCAATAACATCGAATAAATATTGGACAATTTTTCATTTTTTTCTATCATCCACAATCGTTTTAAAAAAATATCAATTAAATGAATATTATTATCATTTTGCCACTTCGTATCGAATCTGCAACGAAAATTTTTTCACTGAATCACTAAATAAACATTCTGTCAAATAAAAATGTGAATAGTCAACATCAATTGAAACTGTCCAAATCGAAGCCCTGGAGGGCTAATAATGATGATTTTTTTTTTACTAGTTGTTTCATTGTTAGCGATTTAACGAGGTTCGATCGCCATAATCATAATAATTTGTACAAAGTAACTGCAAAATGATAAAATACAATTTTTCCAAGATCATTTTTCGAAATTTTGCCTGAATCTTCTTGTGCGTCGTATTATAATGTGTAAAAAATTAGAGAAGCTTTCACCGTCTGGTAATCGAGATATTCAGTGTTTAAAATCGCAACTTTAACACGAGGTCTTATGGGAAGTTACGAAAAAAGACGACATTTCACAACTAATAACTCGATTTCTAAACGGTCAAACTTCCTCAAATTTAACCCCCAGTTGAATATGATTGTTAAGAAGATTCATACGAATTTAGAACAATTAAACTAGGAATTTATCGAAGGCATGAGAAACGATCGAATTTCCTTAACTGGCATCTTGTATGAACGTCACACACTCCAAATAGCTTTGAGCTCGTGTTTATCTCTACACGGTGAATTTAATATTCCCCCATGAACGTTGATAATCTCCTGGAAAATTCGTTCAATGCAAGTCGACAGAGATGCTGCAGTATTGACATGACGTTTGCTAAAGTAGCACTTGCCTCAAATCCAGGATTAAATGTCTTTCAGCTTCCAAATCAAATTGACACGAGTACGTTTCTCAGATGTTGTCATTTCCATAGCATTCAAATATCCAACAATTAATTATAATCGTTGGATACGTTATTGAAGGATCTCAACAGTTTTGCTTCAATTAAAATCCTCTTCGAAACCATTTCCCATCATTTTACCTACTTGGTTAAAAATATTCACTCAGTTCTTCACTCACAATTGAATCCACCACTTCAATGTCGTATATTTTACTGTTATTTCAAAAATCAAATCTGTTTTTACTCCCATTTCAATGCTTTTGGAAAATGAACTATTTTGATGGGCAATCCATCAATTTGGAGACAAAGAGCCCATTGAAATATATCCACAGTGATCCTTAATAGCGCTATAAAAAAAAACGTACACATGCCTAGCTATAGAAACATTCATCAGAATTATCATATATACACAAATTTATATACACATATATATGTCTATGTTTGTATGGTAAAAGGGAAGCTGAGAGCACAACAATTCTAGTTCTAATCTATAAGAGTGCTGGGATGATATAGATGCGAACGTGTCCCGGTTTATCCGGAGCTGTTCATCGTGTGGTTAGCCCAAAACGTGCTCCTCGTTTCTACTGTTATATATATATGTATAATGTATGTATATATATATATATATAGAAACACATAACCTTAGCTCTGCCCTCGTAAAGACCCATACAAATCCATGTACCTTAAGCCCATAAGTCTGTCAAGTTTAAGTTTGGAGCTCTTCCATTTGCCCTTTAGATTTGAACCCTTTGACGTGAACACCTGTATCGAATATCTCTCATGAAACGGAATAATCTCCGTTGAGAGCTATTTGACTAGTTTGAGCCTATGAACACCATCAATAGCCCTTAATAAGACGTATGGGTTCGTTTTGTATTTTTAAAAACCCTTGGACCACTTTTCAAATCTTTATCAAAAACAAACATTTCGAATCGATTTTATACGAAGCGGAATTACACATTCATTCTGTATTTAGGTCGAATATGTTTCGAAACATTCGTTGGAATTTTTGAAAAACGTATTTGACAAACTTACTTCGAAATGTGGTCAGCGACTGATTTTCTTTTATCGGACTGTCAAATTATCGTTTTTCGTTAAGGAGGATCGATCGTCTCTCACGCGTTCGATAAATTCCAAGTTTAATTGTTCAAAATTCGTATGAATCTTCTTAACAATCATACTCAACCGTGGGTTAAATTTGAGGAAGTTTGATCGTTTAGAAATCGAATTATTAGTTGTAAAATATCGTCTTTTTTCGTAACTTCCCACAAGACCTCATGTTAAAGTTGCAATTTTAAACACTCAAATTTTTGACACATTATTATACCACGCTCAAGAAGATTCACTCAAAATTTCAAAAAATGATCTTCGAAAAATTGTGTTTGATCATTTTGCCGTTACTTTTTATTTGTGATTATGACGATAGAACCTCGTTTATTACTATCATTTATATTTTAATAACAAATAACTAATATTTTAATTTTTTTTCGAAAATTGGAGCAGTTTTGATTTGTTGAATTAGAGCTTCAGATTGAAACGTAACCTCCTGAGATTTGTGAGACGAGAGATGGTCACGCGCAATGCGGAATCGCCCATATAAACGTATGACAGTAGTATAGCATTACATACGTGCGGACGTGACACAGAAACGGACGTGGAAGGGAAAAGGTGAAACAATTACCGGGACCGCTGGTTCACTACCGGAAACGGAGAAGAGTAATGGTCATAGGTATCATTCACCGTCACTTGCTTTCCTTTTCCTCATTCATTCTCTCCACATTTCACCCCTCTTTCTCTCTTCAACTGTCACACCTATGTACTGGCCCAGTTAACTCACTACTTCTACTACTCCCATTGTCCAATGTTCCAATCCTCACTTGGGGCGTTTTCCCTCCCTTTCAACCGCAATCAAAATAGCACATGGTGCATCGAAAACAGACGATTTCCGAGAAACGCATCTGCCGCGTAAATCATCTAACGAAATTTCAAACGAGGATCAATTACTTGTTTTTTTTTCTTCTCTTTTTTCCTTTGCAATGACGTGATAAAACGATTTCAACAGAAACAGGTCATAACGACGTCGCACAATTGTATGTTTTAATCAAAAGGCTTTTTCCTCATTTCAGGAACAATCTTTTGCTTTATCAGAATTTGAATCCTTGGATGTTTTAAACTTCTCGTTGACTGAAGATTAACCAATACATTGACATACTGGGTCCCTTTGACCCGGAGCTGAACTCTTTGGCTGGCTCCGTTTTTTCAGGGTCCACTGCCGGACTAACAGCTCCCGTAATTTTTCAATCATAAGGAACCAATGATTTTTTCTCAATTGTATATAATGACTGCTACAGAAGGGCGAAAGATTTTTGCGATACATTGATTTTTGGCCAAATGGATCATTTCTGAAGTGGAAAGTGATAAATTTGCCTCAAAAATCGTCAGATAAGTGTTAATAACAAATGAACTGTGCAATGTAAAGAAAAAATCCTACGTACTTCCATAGACAATGTATTTTCAAAGATATATTCAAAATTTCAAGTCAATCGGTTGAAAATTGTCTGAGTTATGAGTCCGGCAAACTTTAAAAATGCAGTTTTGAGATAAACGCGTTTGAAGTTTTGAGTAGCTCGCTGCGGATCGGACGGCCTTGTACTAAAATTCAAAAACCGAGTACTCAGAGGTTTTTCCCGGCCATAATCTTTTGGGACATCATTTTTGAGATCCTACGAGACCATTTAAAATGAAAAAATGAAAATCGATATTTCGAAAATTCTCAGGTGACTGTAATTTGGTAAATCATTCAAATTGGTTCATGAAATCTATAAAAAATGTATTCCAACACTATAAAGTGGTACGAAAATATAATTGTTGTCTGACTGCCAAGAGGTTGATGCTACCGACACTTGGTTGATTCACATTCGTATAATAATAGATTGAAAGACATTGATTATCATTCAAAAAGTTAGGTCAAATTAGACTGGTACAAGTTTGGAGAAAGTTTGACAGGAAGCTGTCAGAATGAAGAGTTGCTCGTTGATAAGTGCGGTGAATGAATTGTGCTATTGCTGTTTGTCAGTGATCGAAAATTGAAGCTTTCGGACTTGAAATTGATTACAGACGTGCGAGCCACCAAGTGATTTTCGTTCGGAGCAGTGCGCGGCTTTTGACAGCGTGCCCTACAGTGGACAACTTTTTAAGTGGTACCCTCATCACGATAGGACGAGACCTTGCTCTTTGATCTGCCGTGGGGTACGAACGGTCAACGATCGTACGAGAACGAATGATTTTCGTCGAACGAGGAAACTACATCGTGATAGCGAGAGCATCGATAACAGCGGGCTTGTTGGTGACCACGATGGCGTTACGAATGATAGCGAAGACGAGGACAATTTCAGCAAAGAGCTTGATACCGAGGACGACATCGTCGTTCAATTGGCTGAAAAAGTTGAGGATGGCACAAAGTGCCATCAAGATTCGACGGACGTTTGCATTGCTGGTACTTGTTCGGTGAGTACATTTGTCTTTATCGAATTGATTACAAAGTCGACTCAAACTTTGACTGGAACATTGAAATGATTGTAAATATTTTTCGTTTTTTCATCATCTCGTATGGTTTTTCTTTCTGCTAAAGAATTTATTGATCGATGAACGTGACTAAATACATCGAAAATTTTATGATAACACTTTTCGACTCGAAAGTATTTGCAATTTGAGAAAAAAATTTCAATAATTGTCAAAAAAAAACGAAAAGAGACGCAAACTCGTGGCTTTTCCGGTGATGAAAAGTTACTCGAGAGTGCGAGAGACAGAAAGAGACAAAATAATGAGGATGTAGGGGAAAAGCTCTGTACAATGACTAATCAGGATGGGAACAGAAAAGTAAGGGGTTTTGAGGGGGGGGGGGGGGGGAGGGGGGCAGGCTACGTAATTAAGCGCTAAAACTGAGGTTGGTAAACGCTAACTAGCTTTGCATTATTAAAGAGGGCGTTGGAAAATCCGAGTTCTCGTAAGCTCCGTAGTGCGAACTTCCGGTGGACGTTGCTCATCGTCCGGTAGTTCCGGGCTCTTCTCTCCTGGAAAAAATATCCTCGTGGAAACGAAATAAACGGTTGTCTGAACGCACGTTACAGATGCATAAATATATGTACACAAATCCGTTTACGCCACAAGATGAAGATCGTTGTTGTGTTTAAAATAAATTAAAAAATAGAAATAAACAAACTTTGAGCTAGAAATGAGGATTAAAATAATAATTGAAAACAGCGAAATCGTATGCGAACGAAAAAGACTTGTCATTTTTTTCAAAAATATTAAAAAATAATCCAAAAACTCAAACTGTTTTTCTTCGCTCAGTGGAAATACATTTTATCAAATTGAACGTATGACCCAAAATCGATTAATTAAATGATTAAGACTGTCTGGCGACAATTACGTTCGAAAATTGGCTCTGTGGTTAATTTTTAGAAACTCAAATATGACTTTGGTATTAATTTCATAATATTGGTTGTTAAATTTAATGAAAATATAAAAATATATGATTTTTTCGGAAAAATGTTTAATAAGAAGTTGAGAGTCCAAGAAATAATGAACTTTCCCTCATATTTATGGATTCACATTGAATTTCGTCTCGTCACAAAAATATTGGTTGGAAGCAACAAAATTTAATTCGGTCGACAACATTTTTTCCAGTCTTTCGGTTAAAGTCGGAAAAGTCGACCTACAGGTTCCACGTAATCTCACGTTTTATCACTATTTCGAAAAAAAAACTGAACATCGACTGCCAGGAGAACGTGACCAATTAAAAAATATCGATTATCGAAAGCAGAAGTCATTAAATGGGAATTTAATTAGAGCTACGAGCGGTCTAACAATAGGTCCGAAAAAAAAATGGAGAAATGATATCATACTACGATATATATTTGTTCTTTTGAATTAAGGAATTTTTGTACAAATCATACAATGTAATGGTTCAGCTCATCTTTCGGGAGAATCACGGGGAAATTATATTGTTCTCAAGCAGAGCGCTGACTTCACACAACAAAATTTCGTACAAAAATTACACGATTACTGAAAAATTGATCGTTTTCATTGATAAAAAAATGAATAATTAATAAACTATGTAGACGAATTATTTCATTTTCTGTCGGCATAATTGTCATGATATTTTGAGTGGTTTGAAAGTTTTTTATAACCTTTTTTACATTTTTTCGTATTGTTTCATGCACAAAACTGAAGTTTAGGAATGGCGTAGGCATGTCTCTGTGTTAAAAAGTGACTTTTCATTTGATAATTTTGTGGAAACGGTGTAAACAATCGTTTTGAAAGTTGGAGGACTTATTTAGGATAAGTCAAAGAATGTACTGTAGAAATTTGAATAGAATGGTTGCATTTTGTCACTTGTACCGAAACTCCTTAATTCGATATTGACGAAATCTATTGATCCACAAGGTCTGAAAACTTGTGTCACACCACTAAAACTGTGTAACAGATCCGTAACGTTGATTTTTTTTGCTTTTTTTCTTTGTTTCCTCTTTCTTTATGTCTGTGAATTTCAATCGTGAGCCAGAAAGTGGGCTGCGACATGAGGGTGGGCAGCAATAAGAACAAAGATTCATGCGGCGTTTGCGGGGGCAACGGTTCGAGCTGTCAGCCTCAATACTCTTGGAGTCTCGAATCGATATCCGCCTGTTCCAAGACATGCGGCAGTGGTGAGTCCATTTATTTTTTTTCTTTTGTATATACAAATGTAAATATTTGAATATATCTTAATATTGAATCAGAATAATTTGAATGTTAGCCAATAAATTAAATCGAGAAACAATAAAAATCGAATAGCTCTTTTTTTTTTCAAATTGTACTTTTTCACGATCGAGACAGTTACGATTTTGTCAAACGAGGAAATCCGGCAGAATTATTGATAAATTGAATTTTCCACGAACCACAGTCGTTTTAATCAACATGTAAATTGTCTTTCACCGTATTTTGTAATTACATCAAATGAGAATGATAACACGAAATCATAATTGAAATAATTATACAGGTTTCAATAATGATGCTTTATTAAAATTCTAAATTTATCAAACAACCATTAAATTTGATCGAAATTTATTTCTCAATCGGTCCAAATTGATTAGACGTTAATACGCATGTGATTTTTTTCTTCAATTATCCATCAATTATCCAAAATTCATTTCGTTTAAGGTTTCAAAATGGCCATGCCCGTCTGCAAGTCTCCGGATGGCGATGTCGTCGAGGATTTAAATTGTGATCCAAATTCCAGACCTAATAAGACATTGTTGCCATGTAACGTTCATCCCTGCTCAACAAAGTGAGTACAAAAAATAATAATAAATATTTTTTCATTTCGTATGTCATTCTAAACCCATTAATTTCAATCATTGAAAGTTTTACAAGATCCAGAAAATTGTCGTTTTAAATTGACAACCAAATCTCTGCTGCATTCTCTTTTAATACGAATTTTTAAATAATTGAATTGAATTTAATTTTAAATAATTCAATTTAATTTAATTTTAAACGATATTAAAAAGTAATAAAAATTGAATAATTTTAATACAAAATTCTTCTGTATTAAAATCGTTCAATTTCGCCTTGGACAATTGCATATATTTTGATGATTTCGATGATGAAATATTTCTAACTTTTTGGTGATTGATAAATCATTTGTTTTAACGTATTTCAATAATTTTTATTTATTTTCTAACGTCAGTAACGTAATAATTTTGTCTTTTTCAATATTTCATTTCATTATTTCGTGTATTTCTCGAATATTTTATTCTCCAATTTTTCGATATTTTTCTGTTCTACAAAATTTGGAAAATTCAACAAAAATTGTGGCCTATGAATTTAGATATTCAGGTGTAGATACAGCAAAGAAGAAGAGCCTCGTACATTACGAATAGACGATGTAATATATAAAATACAGAAATATATATATTATGGACTCCAGGGAACTCGTGGCATGGTGAATCCTAGCAAAAGTCGTTTTTATGAATTTTCTATATTCCCAGGTGGATTACCGGTGAATGGAGTAGGTGCAGTGCAAGCTGCGGTGGTGGATCTAGAACACGACCGATATTCTGTACCGAAGAAAACGGAAACGAGACTACGAAGGTAAGGATAAAAGAAGAAAGAACGAGGGTGTAAGAAAGAACGTATCCATAAGTTTGTGAGAAAAGCTAAGAGAGGCATGTACAAGTATAAAGATTGAGATGTTGGTACAAAAATGTGGGAAAATGTGAAAATATCGAGTCAGAATATATTTCCTTTGAATTTACTCTATTTTTGCCAGACAACATTTATTTTATGCAAATTATTTCGTTACTTTTTCGTGTCACACGATGATTATCCGAATTTTTATTTATCATCGATTAAATCTTCAGTCTGGATGCAAAAGTTTGTGTCAAAAGAATTTAAAAAGTTTGTTGGAAAGGACGATAATTTAATTGAATACTTTCAACTTAATAGTTAGAAACAATAACAAAAATTTTGACATTTGAACAGTTTTTTTGACAAATTCATAAACTGTCAGCCAAAGAAACTGTTGAGATGACAATTTTTTTGTTATTATTGATAAATATTTCGTTGCATTCGACTAAATAATCGTCCTTTTCAACAAAATTTATTTCTCAGTGTAGAATTTTTTTAAATTTAGCGATATTTACGATTGAAGTTTATTCTTTCCATATTTTTATCGGTTCGAACAAATTTTCTGTCCCAACAGCTACCGGAACACAGATGCAACGCGATTCACAAGCCTCGCTATCAGGAAACGTGCAACACAGTTTCGTGCCCCATGTGGGAAAGCGGTCCCTGGAGCCAGGTAAGATTTAATTAGCTTTGGACAAATTTTATCATCGTCATTATTTTGTTGTTTGAATGTTCTAAAAAAATCAGCGATTAATTACATCGGAAAATCGTGGTAGATAATGATTTAAAAAAAAAGAAAAAGAAAAATGTATTTTTGTTTTGAATCGTTTATTTCGGTGAAACCAGGCAAATAATTATTTTACGATGATAAAATATTTTTTGCACTATATTTAGTTGTCAACTGAATGCCTTTGACAATTAAAAACCCTCGAATTCACGATTTTAGTACTTTTCAACGAAACAGTCAATATTATCAAAATTTTAAGAATATTTACATAAAGAATTTGTCTACGTGATCAAAAAAATTCAAGTCGAAAAACTGTGTTCGTCGTAACAATCGTAGCTCTTAAAAAAAAAAAGGGTAAATGAATTTTTGTCGAAAGTTCAATTAAAATTGGCATAAAATATGAAATACAATAAAAATCGTAACGTAATCAAGAGAAAATTGTTGAAAATTCTGTCAATAAAAAGCAGGGATTGAAGAATTCATTTTATTTTTATTTTTTCTCCCCGGAAATAAGACATTTTAGCGAATTACGGAATCCCAGAAAATTTGATTGAGGAAGATGTGATGTTGCTGGTACGAAAACATCAGGATTAAATTCTTATTCACCCTCTTTGACCCCAATTCCGCTTGGATGTTATGTCTGCTAAAAATGAGATGCGTAAAATTGCGATGAACGCTTGAAGGGAACGACAGCGACGAATAGTCGAGCGGATGAAAGCTCTCTTTTCTTTATCTCTTTCTCTAAATATTCTCCTGCCCCTTTTTCTCTCTTGCTCTTGCACAAGATTTTGTATTTATCTATGAACCTTTACCGGAAAATCTGAGTGTTTGAACTCTTGGAACGAAACATGTACACGTTGAAAGAGTGTGAAACATTTCCACGCACCCAAGTAACCAGAGAGAGAAAGAGAAAGAGAGAAAGAGAGAGAGAGAGAGAGAGAGTAAACCGAGCGCGATTTATATTTCGACCGAGAGAAAAGGCGACGCTCCGTCTCGCATGTGCATGCCGAGATACCACCAAACTCCCGAGATGCTACACGCTCTGTTGATTTCTAAAAGAGAAGCGAACGACCGTCTGGGTTGCACGAATGGTCTAGTGATCGTACAGTAAGTATGGCGCCAGGGACCAGCCTTTGGAGGGTGTACGAACTAAAAAGCTGTACAGTCATTGGCATTTTTATATTTCATTCCTTTTCGTACTTTCATCTATAAAAAAACAGTCTGATTACCAAATTAATCAAAATTTGCACCACTTCGTCATTTTGTTTTGTCAGCTTTCTAAGGCGGTTCGATCGTTTCTCATACGTTCGATAAATTCCAAGTTTAATTGTTCAAAATTCGTATGAATCTTCTTAACAGTCAGACTCAACGGTGGGTCAAATTTGAGGAAGTTTGACCGTTTAGAAATCGAGTTATTAGTTGTGAAATATCGTCTTTTTCGTAACTTCCCATAAGACCTCGTGTTAAAGTTGCGATTTTAAACACTGAATATCTCGATTACCAGAGGGTGAAAGCTTCTCTAATTTTTGACACATTGTAATACGACGCTCAAGAAGATTCAGGCAAAATTTCAAAAAATTATCTTGGAAAAATTATGTTTGATCATTTTGCCGTTACTTTTTATATGCTATTAAGATTGTGGCGATAGAACCTCGTTAAAAACTGGCAATGTTTCAACTTTTTCTTAAACTTCGAAAGATATTTCGTTGCCAAATGATTACGCGTTAAAAAATCAATGAAGAAATTTCAATTTTAATAGACTCCTAACATTTTTATTCTGCTGTCAAGTTGACAATCATTATTTAAAAAATTACATATACACTCTACGTTTACACTTTTATTCAGCCAACAAAACGGTAGTTACAGACTTTTTTCACCGTGTAATTATGCCCATGTACTATTTTGCCAACACTATAATTTCGTCCTTCGAGCAACATTCCAAATTAGGTATTCAAATTATAGTTCATTTACGAAATACACTTATCGAATTATTATCGTCTTGGAAAATTGACAATTTATGGGTTTAGAGAACAATGATTTATTAAAACAATCCCCCGCAGACTAAAGATTTATTTTATAAAATCGATTCGAAAACTATTATCGGACTAAGCTCCCGATAATCCGAACGAATTCACACGCGTTTGCACTTTTTTATAGACGAAATATTGAGCCGCTGATAAAAAATCATGTAAAACTTTTTTCGACATTTAATGGCCAACGACTGTAGGATATACTCAACATTCAGGAAACTTTACGAAAGAATGAAAAAAAGATGTTTTACATTGAAAAGAAAGACAGAGAGAAAGAGAGAGAGAGAGAGAGAGAGAGAGAGAGAGAGAAAAGAGAGAGAGTAAGATGAGAAAAATAGGAAAAAGGAAGAAAGGTTGAACCGGAAAGTTGTGGCGAAGGAAAAGAGCCAACGGTACTACATCAGCGACCGACATCAAACAGGACAATTTTCTCGTCAAATAACTCCTCCTCCTCCTTCTCTTTACCCTTTCTTCGTGTATAAATTCCTCTCCCTGCTTCTTCTACCCCAACGTTCCTTGACACGTTCTTGGCGCAGTTTCTATGTACGCCCTCTTTCGCCCCCATCGACCCTGTGCTTTGCCATCACCGCGAAGAATCGCGTGTAGCAAGTAAACGAGACTCGAGCAAAGCGAGAAGGGGCCAAAAGATACGAAGATTGGAGTAAAAAGGGCTTTGCCGAGATTTCCAACCGAGCAAAATAAGGGATGACATTACTTCACACGAATTTTCCCATTTTTCTCTCTCATTCGACGACCCAAACCAAAATAATATCCAACCCAACACACCCAATTGGAGATGAAAAGTATTCACGACTGTCAAAATATTAAACTAACGTAAGTGGAACGTGTTCCAGCCTAAATGAGATTTATGAGTTAAAAAATAATGTACTTCGCTTAAGGACTTTTCACCAGATTCAAAAATCATTTTTTTCGCTCCAGAAACTGTCTTTTTACAATTCTCAATATAAATCTTCGTTAAATTGAATTTAAATATCGTTTTTTTCCGAAATTAGTCTTCCACTGCGTTGAAAACAAAATAAATAATTCATTGACTTGAAAAAAAAAGAATTGCCTCTTTGGCTTTTTTTATTGAACAAAACGTCTTCATTTTCAATGCATTTTTACTAACTTTTTTAATACGAAAATTGAATAAAATATTTGAGTCGCTTTTTCATGGGCTTGCTATTTTGTTATCTTTCAAAATTCGGAATTCTCGATCGTGTAGCTGTTCATTAAATGTTTTCGAATTTCTTTGGTTTTTTCAATGTCAAAAAATTAATTCCTGATATTTTTAATACAAAAGGTCTTCAATGATTCATATTTTTCGTGGCACTTTTGTGTGACCCTGGAGAAACCCCTTAAAGAAACGATTTATACTTAAATTTCGAGCGGAAACTTCGAAATTGCCTGAAATTTTCCTTCAACAGTTACAAACCCGAGAATTTCGTTGGAACATAACTTTTTGGTGAAAACGTACCTGTAAAAGTT
Source organism: Campoletis sonorensis (assembly GCA_013761285.1). NCBI lineage: Eukaryota > Metazoa > Arthropoda > Insecta > Hymenoptera > Ichneumonidae > Campoletis > Campoletis sonorensis. Next base: position 1,409,352 of record JACEOJ010000073.1, read on the forward strand.
GTTCGAACATTTTTTATGATCGCGAAGTAAAATGAAGCAGTGATGAACTTTGTAAATAGTAACATTTCTATCTTTATTTCCTCGTGCGACCAATTTCGCGAGAAGTAAATTCATTTATGTTGGCGATGTTTCATGGCTCGAATGCGGGGCTGAAATCAGTCTTTCAATTCAGAACAGATTCATTTGTACAGTCAAATTTATTTTCGTAATATAATTTTTTATAATCCATAAAGAAAATAGTCGGAGACTGCATCAGTGGATATTCAAGCTTGCAAATAATTCTATGACTTTTGTCCACTCGCACGATGCATGAAAAGTACGAGGCGTCAATGCACGAGCGATGAAACAGACATTGTGTTTGTGTGAACCAACGTGCAGACAAGTAGTACGAGTCGATGGAGATCAGACGCGCGGCCAAAGTAGTAACGGCGCCGTATTGTCGCGTCAATCTTCCCACGAGCTGTTCTCCATTCTGTGTCGAGATTTGTGAAAACTCGTGATATTCCATGCACGTTCCGGAGTGCGATGAAACTGAATGTTTAAATTCAAGGAAACTTTCTTTATTTTAGATTATGTTACACATCAATTTCGCGTGGAAATATTTTATTGATTGGCTGGAGTTTCGTTACTTAAGGCCTTAGGACACCCTGGAATTTTAGAAAAATCGATTTTTATTTTAAATGGTCTCGTAGGACCTCAAAAATGGTATCCCAAAAGATTATGGTCGGAAAAAACCACTCAAGTACGGGGTTTTCGAATTTTAGTGAACACTGCAATTTAGTGAACACGTAAAGATATTATGAAAATTGTTTTTTCAATAATTATGCAACTAAAAGTGTGTGTTTCATTTATTTATTGTTTACACTAAAAATAATGCTATTTATACTTGAAAATTTATTGTCACTCTTATTTTTTACTCGACTTTTTCAGAGAATTGGTTTGTTTTTTTTTTTTCTATCGCAAACGGTATTCAATTTTTTTACAACCCTGGTACTTGGAATTTCAATGAAAACGTATAGCGAGAAAGGATTTTCTGATCCTGTGGCTCTTAAAATAAACTATTCCATTTGCTCGCTTTTACTTTCTTTTATCTTTTCTTTTATCGCTCCGAAACTTTCTCTCTTTTTCTCGGTCGCTCTTCGGTAACATTACAACCACATTTTTCTTTAAATTTTTGCCACCTCTTTTTCTCACACTCAACCAATCCGGGTTGCATCATCCCTCACTGAAATGCAACAAATCGAAAAATCGACACTAGGTCGGACTCGGGGATTGAAGAAAAAAGCCTTCAAATGCATTATTCATGAAACCATTATATGCGATCGTATCTCCCGCTCGGGGAAATATATCTACAAACAGCTCGACATTGGGAAATTGGTTTTTTCAAAGCTCATAGAGCTCAGGGACAAAATAAATGAATTAAAATGATACAAAATTGAAAGGAATTGTAGTTCCTAAATAGAAACATTTTTTTTCAGCATAAAACTCATAATTACCGTCTAATTAAAAAAAAAAAAATTAAGTGTTGAACAAGGAGAAAAAAAATCGTCAATTTTGTTTAATTTTATGAATCATTTGTTTATTTTATTATATTCCTTATCGTAAAAAAAAAAAAAATTGACGATTCAAAATATTTTGACGTTTAAAAAATATCACGTGGTCAGATTCGATCTTTTTTCTCTCTCTCTCTTTTCATAAAACTTTCTTTTACCCTACACGAGAATAATGGACGAGAATAAAAGCAACGTTTTGCATGAAAGATGAAAAAAATTGAAAAATGTTTATACAGCAACGGCGAGCTCAGATCTCAATCATCAATATCGTTCATCTTTTGTGATCTCCCGGATCTCTCTCACGTCCACATCTTTCAGCACTTATTTGTCTGCGTTCTTTTATGATTTACGATTACCGAGCCTTTGCTCAGCGTTTTTCTTGAAAAAAATTCTTGTCTTGTATGATGCAGAACACACTTTCCTCCTCCGCAGCAGCAACAAAAAAAAGCATCGATATTTATATTGCCAGAAGATATGCTTTCCGAACAATGATGATAACAAATTGATATAAAAAAGAAGTTCTTTGATGCTACGCCGCTGAGGCGAGTATTCGCTTCAATTTTAATTTAATTTGCTTGATTTTCCTTCGGAAATATTCTGCACAAGTGAAAAGTTTTTTTTTCATATTTCAAACGAAAGAAATTTATTCGAGATTAAAAACTCAGTCGGAGGGAAAAATAAATATTTTCGACTTTGATGCAGTGTTTTTTGCAGTAAATTCAATTTATTTCCACTGAATAACTCCGTTTAACATTCAATGTAATAAGGATATTGTGCACCAACCATATTCGCTATCAAAATATTATCAAACCTGTAACCAACCTCAAACCAATATTTAATCGAAATGTCCATTTACTCGAATCAAAGAAAATCCGAGCACGAATATTTTCATGCTTTTATTTCATTTATTTTTTTTACAAATCACCAACATTTCATGCTTTCATTTTATTTTTTCCATTTTTTCAATAAGTAAATATCTTCGTTTCCATCAAATTCGATTCAAGAGTTTTGAAATTAAACAGTAAAGATATTTAATCGAAATGTACACGCGCCCGAATCAGCGACCCAACCATCGATGTTTCTATCCACAATTTATTTTATTTTTGAATTAAAAAACACTAATAATAATTGCGACAAGAATATTCGATTCAAGAGTAAAGAAATAATTTATATTTGAATAAAAATAATAAAACAAATGAAGACAATAAAATTCCATGCAAGAGTAAAGGAATAATTGAAATTTGAATTTTTGAAAAAAAAAATTAAGACAATAATATTCGATTCAAGAGAAAAGAAATAAGCAGACCGGAAGACAAGAATATTCATGGATTTTTATTTCTATTGCAAAACGTACAGAAACACCGATGATCCTGAGCCAAGCGAAAAAACATATAGTGGTTGAAAGCTCTTTGGCCTGACCCGCCTCTTCCTTTGGCTCCTTTGGCTCCTTAAAGCACTTTGCTTCATCGACCTTTCTTCTCTCTAACTGTCTTCCAAGAAAATCGTACGTTTTACCAAGTACGCATACACTCGACTACGTACATGTATGCCCGAGGGTACTTCACTCTTTACATAAACGCTTCTCTTACTTTATTGTATATATAAACCCCGCACGGAGTATTTCATCACAAATTCTACATCCGACATTTCTCAGCACAAAATCCTAAAGCATTATTCATTAACTTCATCATTCACCGTCATGTTGAGTTACCAAACACGGTTGAAGACACAGGTTTATAAAAAAAACAGTCGACGATGTTCCCAGGTTCGAAATGGACCCACGCCACTTTGCGAGATCATAACTTACGGTAGAACGGCTATTTTTCGAGACATTTTTTTTGAAAATAATCGTACAACTCCCGACTAAGCGAATGGTTCAAAAGTCAATCTTGTTGAACGATTTGTTTCGCCGTAATTGAAGGTTTCATTAAAAAATGCAAAAACCTCTTAAGAAATACGATAATAATGTTTTCGAGGTTCCTTTTTGTTGATCATTTCTTTTTTTATTTACCTTTTTGACAGATCAGTGACAGCTCCGATGTTTTTTCTATATTCACGTCAAAATTGTCCATTTTTTTTCAAATTTGAGTTGTTGCAATCAAGGGGAACCGATTTTTGTAACACGCTGTGTAATTCTTATAAAAAGTTTTCGGCATGCGAAGGAACTGCTTACGCGAGTTAGACCACGAAGTAAAGCTTGAGGCACGTCGAGTGCTTTTCCATTTTCTTACCATTACGTCACTCCTCTTCATGTTTCAAGCTCGATTCTCTGCAGTTTTTGAAACGCGAGTGAGTACTAAGAAACTCTGAAGAAGAAGGATCCTTTTTCTTCAAATTTTGTAAACTCATGCTGCACTCTCACTCTTCCCTGTTTTTCCCTTTTTTCTTGAGGCGCTTGTAAATATCGCTTCGAGGGAAAAAACGGAAAGAAGATTTTGCGGCGTTACATGCTCTATATGAAAAAAAAAAAAAGACAAACAGATCAACGGGGGCGAAGATCGCGAGGGGATAAAATTGATGAGATTATTTTATCGAGGCTAAAAATCGTTGGAATAGAAAATAAAATAAAATAAAGAGTCACGAAGCTTTGTAAGCGTTGTTACTAATGCATGATCCTTCACTTTCCGTTATTTTTCAACCGTGAAGCAATTAATTTCGTCCAAACGCTCGCACAACCCTTTTTTCGTCGATACTCTTTCCCATTAGACGATTTATTTTATCGTACTTTTCAATTCAAACCGAAATTTTATTCCTTTTCTCGGAAACCACTGAAAAAAAACTCTGACAAAAATAGAAACTTACGGATTTGTTCGAAAATCGAATTCTAATTCGCTCTCAACATTCTTATCAATTTTTTACATTTTTATTTATAAAATGTTCCCGTGAAAAGAATTCGGGAAATTTGGGTAAAACATTCTGACAAAATCTTTCAAGCTCAAACGATTTTTTACGAAGTTATTCAGGGCTTTGTCCATTTTCGTTTTTTTAATTATTTTCAGTGCTCGGTCACCTGTGGCAATGGAGTAAAATCAAGAACAATCGAATGTCGTGACGCCGAGGGTCGTGCGAATTCTGACTGCGAAGCAACGGAACGCCCACGTGACGAACAAGAGTGCAAAACTGGTGTGGCGTGTGTCACCTGTGAGTTTAAATTTAATATTCATTAGTGGTATCTTTTTTATGACTCATCAATTTTCGAAATTGTATGCAAACGTCTGATTTTTTTGAGAAGAAAAATTCTTTTCGACCATCATCAGTTCAAATTTGTTCGAAATTCATGGAAATCTTATTTCAATAATATTTTCTTGGAACTTTGAAGATTCGAGCGAAATCAATCAACCACTCATGCAACCGTATCCACCGCCACCAGTTCCTGAGAAATTAATCGATCAAAAAGTACCGGCAGAATCGACGTGAGTGTATTTTAACTATAATTTCTAATACCACGGAATTGTTGTCGTCAATTCTCATCAAATGTATTATTCAAGGGGTTTCGGTAACGAAATGTAACCATTTTATTCAAATTTCTACAGTACGTTCTTCGACTTATCCTGAATATGCCCTCCGAGTTCCAAAACGATTGTCTACACCGTTTCCACAAAATTATCAAATGAAAAGTCACTTTTTAACACAGAGACATGCCTACGCCATCCATGAACTTCATTTATGTGCATGAAACAATGCGAAAAAATGTAAAAAAGGTTTTAAAAAACTGTCAAACCACTCAAAATATCATTACAATTGTGCCACCAGAAAATGAAATAATTCGTCTACATCGTTTATTAATTATTCATTTTTTTGTCAATGGAAACGATCAATTTTTCAGTAATCATGTAATTTTTATACGAAATTTTGTCGTGTGAAGTTAGCGCTTTGCTTGAGAACAATAGAATTTCCCCCCCTGATTCTCTCCGAAGATAAACTGAACCATTACATTGTGTGACTTGTACCGAAACTCCTCAACAAATTGTGCAAAAAAAAAGAGATTCCTGCAAAGTGTGAATTGAATTTTTGAAAATACTTTGTAAAGTGATCATTTTTATTTTTCTTCAAATTAGATTTATCGCCGATGAGTGGTCATCGTGCAGCGTAACTTGTGGCGAAGGAATTCGCCACAGAGAAGTTCATTGCAAAATATTTCTCGAGTTCAGTCGAACAATCGCTACATTACCGGACAAACAATGCGCTGGACCAAAACCACAGGAAACTGAAAAATGCACAGCCGAACCTTGCACCCCTTTGGACAACAGTCTTTCATACAGAATCGACACGGTCGGCGACAGTGGCTACGAGGAATCAAACCTCATGGATTCTTACAGATCATCCTCGGGCGCCGGACTCAGCAGCTACGAGAGCGACGTCAAAGTAGCACCAGGAAGTTCCGTGCAAACGACGTACTCGTGGCAAGAGGCTGGTTATACTTCTTGCTCGGCTACGTGTCTGGGAGGTCAGGATTTTGTCTTTTTTATCTTTCCCAAAACAAATTAATACGTCAATCAACAACAAATAAATTAATTAAATAACAACAAATAAATAAATGAAAAGCAATTAAATAATTAATCAACAAATTAATACATTAATTTCCATCAGAATTTTTTTCTCCGGAATTGTAAACTTTAAAATTGATTTTAAAAAAAGAACAGTTTGTTATTCCGGCCTGAGAATTTACTGAGCCATCGAAAAATGGTTCTTAAATTCGGATGATTAGGAAAAAAATCAATCGAAAGGCTAGAAAGTTCGAAAAATGAATATTTAAAAAAAACCTGCAAATGGTCATAAATAAAAATTCTCAGTAATTCTGTATGGGATGTGCCACGAATTGTTAATTTGTTTCAGGTGTTCAAGATTTGATAATAAATTGCGTGAGGGACGACGACGGCAGAGTAGTGATGCCTCTTCTGTGCACGAAAGAAACAAAACCAGAATCGAGGATCAGGACCTGTAACGATCATCCCTGTCCTCCTCGGTGAGATATTTCAAATCCTTAAATGATTATTTTTTAAAATCCATTTTTTTTTTTGTTCAATTCTCAAAATCAAGTATTTTTCAGTATTTTTCAACCGATTTTAATGCAATTCGTCTCATTTTCTTCCTCGACTGATCCTCTACGAATCCACCGCGTAGATTTTGTTCAAAACTTAATCGTTTCACTGTTCCAGTCAATTGTCCATTAAGCGAAAAAGCTTTTTCATAAATAATTTCTAAACGAATGAACTTGAAAAAAATTTACGTGGTGGGTTCGTAGAGGATCAGTAAAGCAACAAAATGATCCCAGGTGCATTAAAACCGGTTCAAAAATACAGGTTATTCTTTGAAAAATCCCAGTGAAAATGTGTCACCATGGAAATTTGCATTTGTCAGTTGATGGTTTTGCAAAACTATCGTTTTTAATATATTTCCACATTAATAAGACACGGTGGAAGATAAATTTACTAACAATACTTTTAATTGGTACGTTTGACTTGGTCTCAAAGCGTTTTGAAAATTTTTGACAGTAATTGCCTTAAATGCATTCAAATCGGTGGCACGTGTCCCCAATATTTTTAACGCTCGTTTACATCAATATCTAAATATATTTACTCATTTATTTATATATTTATTTATTTATATGAATATGTTATGGTTTTAGATGGAACTACAGCGACTTCTCAGAATGCAGAAGTCCCTGCGGTATCGGTATACAAACCCGGGACGTCACTTGCATACACGAGGTTGCTAGAGGACCAGGAAACACGGTGGTCGTACCGAACCAGATGTGCAAACCTCCACCACCGGCCGACAGACAGCATTGCAACGTTTGGGACTGTCCTCCCAAGTGGCAACCAACCGAATGGAGCAGGGTAATGACTTCAACAATCTATGGCCACTACTAACCGTTACTGTACATACTCTGTCCCATTATTCCAAACCAAGCCCTATTTACCTCTTCATTCAAAGATTTATCGATATTTAATTAAGTCTCGGATTGACAAGTTTATAAATAATGGTCGTTCAGTCCCGGATCATTGCATCAGTAAATATTCATTCAATTAAAATTAAAACGTGAAGATCGATAGTAGATTGATTACGAAATTATTATTTTTGGGTGTCTTTCCTTCTAATTAATCAATTAATCGAATAGAATTGATCAATCTTTAGTTTTTTTCTTTTTTCTTGTTAAATAGTCAACGAAATAATGGTTTTCTAGATTTATGCAAAATTCTGTTTCCTTTTCACGAAAAAAAATCAATTTTTACGTAATAAAAATTGACCGAAATTCAAGATTTTCCATCGGTTTAATTCGATTATCCAAAAATGATGAAAAATATTGAAAAGAATTTGTTTTGCAAATTTTTTTTATTCATCTTGACGGGTTTTAATTTGTTTGTCAATTTTTTTTTGTGTTTAGTGTTCAAAAAGTTGTGGTGGTGGAACAAAAAGGCGAAAAGTCTCTTGTGAACAAGTGATGGCACAGGGTCACATCCTGTACAAATCAGATCGCGATTGTCCGGGCAATAAACCGCCCATTGAAAAGCCGTGCAACACGAGATCGTGCCACGAAGTTAATTCGGGTGTGCAGCCAACAATTTTAACAGTAAACATGACGTTTATACAACGCGACATCGATCAAAAAGTTGATCTCAAAATTGGAGGGAGTGCTACAGTTTATCCGGGAACTGGAGTCGTTAAAATTCGATGTCCAGTCAAGAAATTTAAAAGGTAAAATAATCTCATTGTCGATAAACTGAAAAAAAAAATCATTTGAACAAAAAATCTTGAAAATTGAAATTACCTCGATCTTTTTTTCCAAGAAATCAAATCGAATGGACAAAAAATGGAGTCGAGTTACAAAAATCGAAAAAATACAAAATCAGCCGAAAAGGAGCTCTGAGAATAATCGACGTTACTTACACGGACGATGGAACGTATGCGTGTTTAGGTAATCGAACAAATTATATTAATTTTTAATCAGTTATTAATTAATAAAAATTGAGAACGAAAATAAACGATCAACAAATATAAATATCAAAATGGGCGATTTTTGAATTAATTAATGAAAATTTCGAATTTTAATTTAATTAATTAACATTTAATCAAAGTATTATTTCCCGTGTGTATATTTCTTGGAAAATTTTCCAAACAGCAGCGAATTATTCGCGTAAAATATTATACAATCGATCGATTTTTAATGATTCTCCATATAAATTAAGGAGAAAGAATGGCTGGAAATAAAAATGAAATGAAATGATTATTCAAATGTTAAAAATCGTTATTTCAAGGAAATTTTCCATTCGAACTGGAACAAGACTTCCTGTGTGCAAAAATAAATTTTGTTAAATTTTCAACGCGAACTGATTCAACGTAATTCGTGTAAAATATTATTAAATGAATGACAATAAAAATAATTTGTGAGGTGAAAAGAAGGAAATGTTGAATTCGTGAAAGAGAAATGGAGTAAGAAAAATCTTTTATTTATTTTCTCAGCTGGTCAATCCCACGCGGAAACTCGATTGATTGTGAACAATCGACCGAGAGAACAAATGAGCAGCGAGGAGATATTACGCTCTGGGAATACGTTGCATCATCGTCAGAACGTCAAGCTGCACTCGTCCCCGGCTAATTCCGGGGAAAATTTACAAATCGATCGAGCCGGTGAGAAAAGTCTTTTATATGAGAATTCTATTATTTTCCACGGTATAATTGGCTTTTAATGTCAAGCTTACGATAATAGAAGTTTTTTTTTTCTTCTTTTTTTTCGAGAACTAAAATAAAAAGTCATTATTTTATGTCCACTTAAGTAAATGAGCGTTTATTTATTATGACAAATACGACTAATCGCAAAATTTTTATTCCGAGATATATTTTCCATTGCTCAGTATTTGAATAAACAAAACGAGATTTTATTGGATAACAACATTATTTTAATGAATTTTTTTTTCAAATGAGATGCAAAAATGATTGGAATCTGAATAAATTAATTAGATAATTAAATTATTTTAATTAATACCAAAAAATTGATGTTAATTTCAAAATATCAATTCCTCGAGCTTCTTTTTATGTTTTTATTCTACCAGCACCAGGTTATCAGGGAAGTTTTACGTTTGGCAACGACGATTTGAGCCACGAGGCAAGACCGGACGTTCCACCGTCAGGAAAACCGACGAAAAAGCCACGAAATCGTAAAAAACCAAAGCCCAGCGTTGGACCATTGGATTCGTCGATGGCTCAAGGAGAATATTCCGTCACGTCAGTCAATCAGGTAATAATACATTTTTCACATATTCTTTTTTCCCTAAAATCGTTGAACCGTGTGTTTAATTCTAACGAAGAGAAACGTGGAAATAAAATCGATGAAAATAGCAAGTGGACCGGCGAGTTCAACGCCTGGTGCAATTAATCGTTTAGGGAGGACGAAATTATTTATTATTCGTTTTCCCTGTGCATTTATCGCCAATCGACATTTTTAATCAACGAGTCAATCAATCGATGAAATACAAAAAGTTCGTCACACTGTGTCATGGGCGGTTGCAATTAATCGACGATCCTCAATCACTCAATTCACTTTTTTCCTTCCAAATGATAAATCATTTGAGGGGTTACTATGTCCAAAATAGTCGGAAATTCCATTTTTTTTAAACTACTTTTCGTTTCATAGTTGGCACGATAACTCGAAGAGTTTCCAACAATTTTTTGATTTTTTTCACTCCGAATCGCAAACATTCTTTTATCTGCAGTCTGTGGATCGATTTTCTTGATTATTTACTCCATCTAATTATTATAAAAAACTAAAGATTCAGATTTTAGCTTGAAAACTCATTTGAAAATGCTACAATTTATTGTTTTATCGAAAAATCGATTTTTTTCCAACCCACTCAGCCCTCGAAATAAAAAAAAAACCGATCGCTAGGATTTCATATTTTCTTTTCAATTTTTCTGTAAAATTTGGTGCAAAAATCATGTCGATAATTTTTTTTTCACCTCAAAAATCATTCGATAATATGTAGTCGATATTTTGTTGTATTTTTTTATTACATACACGTTGGAAAAAAAATCCTGAATCATCCTAATGTTTTTGGGCACCGGTAACCTCTTGATCACTTGTTGTTAGTCCCGAGCAGGAAAAGTAACATTTTTAATCAAAAATATATCGTTGATAAAAATACAAAAAAAATATTGATGGAAAAAATGTATTTTTAAAAGTAAAAATTTGGTGAGGCTCTTAACGTTATAGTGAAAATGGAATTTGTGCTTGTTTGCATGATTGAAAAATGATTTCTATCGATGAATCACTAACGAAAAAAAAAAACTAATGTACGAATGAAGAATTGAAAATGATTATTCCCTGTATTCCTTGTCTCGTTTCGCTTGGATCCACTAAATCTATGGTCTGGTGATGGATATTTTTATTATTCTATGGAATAATGAATATTCGGTAAACACAGCCCGGATACCAAGAATCCGTTGAATCAACAGCTTCGTCGGGTGCCTCGCAACTCAAGCCACACTTGAGTCAGCTAATCTCGAGTTTAAAGGTGAGGGCTTAATTGCGTCGAGACCACCGCACGACCGAAGCTTCTTTTTTCCATCAAAAAAAAACATTCTCTTTTTTTTCTCTCTCAACTTATTATTCTTCATCATTTGCCAACGTTTTTATTTGTAATTAAGTAAAAAATCAAAAGAAAAAAGCTTTCAAATCTGTCTACAAACTCATTCGTTCAACAGAAAAAAATATGGGAGAATAAAAAAATTCTCGTTCATTCGAGAGAATAATTATAAATCTCATTAACGAATTGCTAACGAATGGATTAACTCCCTCGCACTTGCATGACGTTGAACTACAAACTCCAACGAACTACCATCATTTCTTGGCTGCGATAACAATCGTCTTCTGTTTTTTTGTTTATTCTTTTATTGACAGGCCAAATTTATTTATTTCCCTTTAATCCTCTTATTTATTTTTTTCTCCATTTATTTATTCATTTTTTTTCTTATTTATTTGTTTATTTATTTATTTACGAAGTGCGAACCATCAAATATTTTATGAAGAATAGGGATGTCGAGAATGAAGTTACAGTCTTTCTATCCTTGGTTCGAAGAAAATGTATTTATTTTTAATAATATTCATGCTCCATTTTTAAACCCACAGCTGGAATGACGTTAAAATATTTTTGCATGTCCACCTTTGGTGTTGTGAATGCATGCAAATGTTATTTAGGGAATGGTGTAGAAATTTATTGACAATAGTAATAAATTTGATTACAATTGATTGTTAAAATATTATCATTTGATATTAGATGTTTATCATTATTTATCGAACGAGAACGATAATTAGAAAAACATTCAAGACGTTGAAGTGTTGATTTTTTTCTGATTTAATTACAAAATCCCAAAACAATTTCGAATTCGAAATTTTATGAAATATCTTCGAAAAAAATCAAACTGCTTTATTTTTGCATGGTAAACTTTTCTGCATCGAAAATGTTGTGAAGTAAATTTTAATGAAAGTGTCTAAAGTGTGTAATGAATTCTATTCTAGATTGATTGCAAATTCTATTCAGTACAACAATGATTTTTTTTTTTACAACAATTTTGCGAATATATTTTTGTTTTCTGTGCAATATCAACTGGAGGAACTTTCTCAGAGTAACTGGCTTGAAAATTGTCGTTTTTTCATTTTAATTCATGAAATTCAATAAATCTAAAAAAAAATCGTTTATTCAAACGGATCATCAAGTAAATTCTCAATTTTCCGAATATTCTACTCTTGTTTATTTTTTGCGCCTGAAAATGGACGTTTTGAATTCCTTAAAAACTAATTTAAAAAAAATTACTTGAAAACTGTTCTTTAAAAATGTTTCACCGTTTTGAAAAATGACTTTTCGATAAAAATTAAAGTTTCGAGTCCCCACAGCTGGTCAAATCTTTTTTTTTTAAGGAAGCCTGCAGCGATCGTACAACTTTGAATTTCTAGGACAAAGTTCAGAAGCATGTTTACAAGAGTCTAGATTTTTTTTATTATTTTACACTGAGAACGTCCCTCAAAATTCTTGAAAAACGATGAAAAAATGGTGAAAAGTAAAAAAAATGGAATTTCCAACGACGTGCCAGGCGTACTGGCCATTCCAGGGCGATTCGAGCGGCCGTGGGCACAGGATGGTTCCACCGATGGCGCTGGACGATTCTCCAAAAGCATCTGCGGCTCATGGCGAAATGGATGAGTCATCGGAAAATGATCTTCGTTACGAATCGCGGGAGCCAAATTTCCGTATATTTAGTGACGAGACTGTAATCCCGGACGATTCTTTCGGGCCCGACGAGGAGAGAATATTCATCGACGACGACCCTTACGACCTGGATGCAGCATTTTTCGCAATACACAAAGAAAATGCTCCGATAATAACCGAGGATAAAAAATTGAATAATTTTATAAGTTCGAATAAAAAAAATGTGAAAAAAATAGTCGACAGTAGCGACAAGAGTCTCGATTACGTTGAAGAATCATTGATAAAAACAAAGTTACAAGATCGGCGAATAATCGACAATTATCTTAGAAATCAACGAGGCACTGGTCGATCGGATTACGAGAAAGAAAAAGTGATGAACGAAAGAATTCATTCGAACGAAAAAAAGGAAGAAACGACGACGAGAAATCTCGTTTACGAAAATCAAAGTGACAAAAAACTTGATGAAAATGATGAAAAGTCACGTGAAAAATTGATCGACCAAAAAACTACCGATTCAGGCAGTTTTTCGTCCAGTCAAAAGATCGAGCAATCAACCACCGTCCAATCGACTGAAAAAAATTACGAAAAAACACACGATCGTCAGTGGCACGACGGAATCAAAACTTTTACGATCGAAACATCGAAAAACTTGGTCGATTCCACGACAACGATTCTGCCCAATGAAGTCGTTAAGAGGGAAGGATTTTATGGCTCAGAATTGTCGTTGGACAGTATCGAAGGCGATGAATCTTACGACGGCGAATTAAGCAAAGAGATTAAAATAACCAGCAGGGAAAAAAATCAAACGTCAGGAGAAAATGGACATTTTTCCAAAAATCTACGCGACTATGGAAGCGAAACGATCGGCAATGAAACCACCAAAGACGATAGTTCCGCAGGTGGAGAAATCACCAAAGAAGACGATGTCATTGACAGCGAAGATAAATTATTGCGTCCACACATTCATGAGAAATCGTCATTGAGAGATAAAAATTCTGATGATACCGCCGCAGCTTCCTTGGCCTTTGAGAACAAAGATTCGTCGAACGAGACTGCGATCGGTGGATCGATGAATATTTACAGTCACGGTTAGTTGTTATTTTATATAAAAATTATATTAAAAAATTCCTTTTCACGTCAAAATGTGGAAAAAATCGTGTTTCAGGAACAGCTGATAATTTGACGTTTGAATGGATCACGACCGATTGGTCCGAATGCTCACAGACTTGCGGAGGAGGAGGCTTTCAGGTATCATTTTAAAATCGACTTTTCTACGACAACACAATTTCCAAATTCAAAAAGTTCCCAATTCGACAAAAATCGACCTTTTTCGCTATTTTTCATGATAATGATTCTATAAATTCATTAACTCGTTGAATAAACAACCAAATTCTTCGATAAAGATCGAATAATTTTTTATTTTTAATGCTCAAACGGAATTTAGAAATTCTTCTAAATGCAATTCTAATTGTTTTCAACATCCAATCTCTTTTTTTCGATTTTTCCGTAAACTTTGAAATAATTGACCAAATTATTGTTATGGGTGTTATAATAACTTCAATTTTCAATATTTTTATATATTTTTTTCTTTTTGTTTCTCATTTACAAAAAAAAACATGACGAAGTTAACAAAGAAAAAAATTGAGAATTTTGACCGTTTCTGAACGACTACAAAATTTAAAAAACTGAAATTATTAGATTATTCTTCAACTTATATACAAGTTTAAAAAAATTGAATGAAAAGTGAAGTTTTGAACGTGATTGTGTTGAAACTACGACGTTAATTAAAAGCTACGTTCTTGGAATAATCTTTCAACACAAAAACCATTGTTGTCAATGCAGATGAGAGGAGCTCAATGCACGGTACGACCAAGCCATCAATCTAGTAACGCAACACGCGTGATATCAAGAACAGTGATCGGAGCTTCGCTCTGCGAGGATGCAGGGTTTCCAGTTCCACAAAAAGTTCGAGCCTGTGGAGGTGGTCGATGTCCCCAGTGGCACGCGGGTGAATGGACACTTTGTGAATCTTCTCGATGCTTTAATTGGAAAACAGGTTTGTATGACAATCTAGTACAACTATTGAAATGGAACGTTTCAATTATTTGATGCGAGGGAGAAATGCACGTGGGAGGCCGAAAAAAGGTCATTTTTGCGAATTTTTTGTAGGGAAACTTTTTGAAATTTCGGACTGGGGTTCGAACCAAATGAAAGCTTATACTTTCAAGAATATGTTTAATTTTTTTTATTAAAAAATATCAAAAACATATAAAGATATCTCACGTTCCTTGGAGCGCTGTAAAAAAATCTTCCTACACGGTAACCACTGCCGTTTGTTCAAAAATTATCCGAAAAAAAAATCCAAGAAGATTATTAAACTAGATACGACAATCCAGAAGATGTCATTGCCGATTTTGAAAATATCGATTTATGACAAAATGGCGAACGTTTGAACATAAGTAACGATTTTTGGGCCAAAAATTAGTTATTATTTTGGTTATAAAAGAAAAAAAAACTAAGCAACGAAAAGAAAATACTAGGACGATCAATTCTCATTTTTCACAATAAATCAATACTCAGACGAGACGACGAAACGTTACGATTTTTCGTTGCAGCGATGCAGAGACGAGAAATAAGCTGTCGATTGACAGGTGACAGCGATGGCGAATCTCAAAACGTTACGATACTCGATTCGAAAGAATGTGACGATGGAATTAGGCCTCCTCAGCGTCAAGAATGTTACAATGACGCTTGCAAAGGTGTCTGGAGAGTTGGAGAATGGTCCGAGGTAAATTTTTATTTTTGTCTCTATACTTGATGGCTGATGAAATAGATTAATCATTCATTTATTGGAGCAATATTTGTCATTAATTGTTTTAATTAATTCGGGATTTTAAATCAAGTATTCAACAGTATTTTGTATTTTTTATTGATTATTTATAAAAATTCGATGATTTAATGAATTGTTATTCGGATAATCTTATGAGATTATTTATAATAATTCGATATTTTTATTCGAAATCCAAGTGCACAGCTTCGTGCGAAGAGGATGGGATAAAATATCGAATATTGCAATGCGTTTGGTTCGGTACAAAAAAACCAGCAGGAAATGCATGTCGAGATCTTCCACGACCACCGGTTATGAAGACCTGTAGAGGACATCCTTGTCATCGTACGTCAGGTGAATAATCCTCGATGTATATCTCGATTTTTTATTAATTCAACAAGTTACATTTTTTTCTAATTGCTATGAATTTATTTATTTATTTATTTATTTATTTATTTATTTATTTATTTATT
>JACEOJ010000073.1:1425418-1519435 GCA_013761285.1 Campoletis sonorensis
ATTTATTTATTTATTTATTTATTTATTTATTTATTTATTTATTTATTCATTTATTTATTTATTTATTTATTTATTTATTTATTTTAATGTTCTAGTTGTTCAACTAAGAATAATAATAAAATTCTACTAGAAAAATAATTAATAAATTTCAGAGGAATGCAAGGACCAATCGCAATTATGCAATAAAGTAAAGTTGATGAACATGTGCGGTGTTCCTCTGTACCAGAAGCAATGTTGCGAGACGTGTCGTTAGACACCAGGAGGATTTGAATAATTGCAGAAAAAAAAAACCACCGGTAATTTAAAAATCCATGAAACTTAGTTAAAACAAATTAAAAAGAAAAGTAAAACAGTTGATAAAATAATTGAACGAATATCGGTGAAACGAGGGTGGTGAACGTGACGGACGAAATAAACGACAGTATTGACCATCGTTGGAGATTTCATAAGTATATGTGTGTATGAACTGTATTATATGTGTGTATATATTCATATATTCAAATATATTAAACCCTGGGTTCCTACTCGGGGTCATTTTGACCCAAAAGGCAAAATCAGGCTTCGGCCCAAAACTAGAATTGCACTTTTTTTTCAAACGTCAACAACGCTGTAACTTTTCGTTTCCGGAAATCAAGTCTCGGACCGTTCGCTTAGTCGGGAGTCGTACGATTATTTTGAAAAAAAATGTCTCGAAAAATACTCATTCTACAAATAGTTATGAGCTCGCAAAGTGGGTCAATTTGGCCAGATAGGAAAAAATTACAGTAAGAACCGTGGATTTATATATTAATATAAATATATACACAAATATACGTCAATATAAATATTATACAATTATTTAACGCCCAATTAAAAAAGATCGGTACCTCAATTATTCGCATTTTTTGTAGCAACAAAATGACAAAAATTCATACACAAAGAAAGAGTGACTAAAGTCAGAGAGAGAGAGAGAGAGAGATAGAAAGAAAGATGAATAATTTATTGTTAAAGATAAAATGAAAAGTATTGGAAATAGTTATTAATTAGGCACGTCCTGAAAGGATCATTTTTATGATTATTATTATTATTATTATTATTAATAATAACTGCAAGGCACTTTGACTACGTTTCGTCACAATGAAGTCTTTGATCTCGATGCTCGATCGTGAAAGAATGCTTTTATTTATAATTTATTTAATATATTATAATTTTGAAGGAAAAAACAATATCGTCAAGTTACTCGCCCATTCCTAAAGATTAAAAAAAAAAACGTAAAATTGTTTCTCAAGACTGAAAGGGTAATTTTGTAATTTTAATAGATCATTCCGCTGGAACAATTTTTTAGCAACATTTATAATTTATTGTTATACTCATAACGAGAGACTTGGTGGTTCGGTATTTTTTATCGAGTCGTCAAATTATTGGAAGCATGCAAGAAAAAATCTCCATATTTTTTGCTCTATTTATTGAATTTTATTTCGCGATTAATGATGCTTTGTTTCATTCATCAATTTCTTCCTTAATGAGAAATAATATTGATCGTCACGTTGTCATTGTAACGATAGAGCAAAAAATTATAATATTATCCTAACATTAATAATGTCACAGTATGAATATATTATGATCCGCCTGGTAAAAAACAAA
This sequence comes from Campoletis sonorensis, assembly GCA_013761285.1. Lineage (NCBI taxonomy): Eukaryota > Metazoa > Arthropoda > Insecta > Hymenoptera > Ichneumonidae > Campoletis > Campoletis sonorensis. The sequence continues at coordinate 1,427,042 of JACEOJ010000073.1, forward strand.
ATAAGAACAACAGTGACAAAAAAAACACGAAAATGAAGGAAAATGAAGAGAAAATAAAAAGGAAGATATGTGGAAACCACCTCTCAAGGAATCGTAATTTTTAAGCTGATAGATTCTAAGCAATAAATTATACGTTTAGGTAATACGTAATACGATATTTTGTTAAATGCATATTTAGTGACGAATGACTGTTTCGTGTCTGATTGAAAAAAAAAAACAAAACAGAACAAAATAAATAAATAAAAATAAAGAATATTAAAAAATATGAAGAATTATGAATATAATACTGGGAACAGGAGATTGAAGAACGAGAGAAAGAGAGAGAAAGATACAGGGAAAATGAATTTATTTCTTATGCTGTAATATTCATTAAAAATTATTTACTCTCGATTTTCCCAAACAACAATTTCATCTTGATGGAAATTATATGAATTTTCTCTGGTCGATTTTCCTCCTGAAATTCTATTTGAATGAAGTTTTTGTCTGGGAAGGTGGGAGTAAAAATAAATACAATTTAATATTAAACACAAAAAACTATTGACGAATGGTCAATATTTGTGCAGAGCATTGACGAGCCTTAAGTGAATCAAGTTACTGATAAATCATGCAAATAAAATTGATGATCGAAGCAGGCAATTAATACAATTGCATCGCTTTTATATTTCCATGATTTTTCGGTTACTATACTCCTCGAATATAAATGCATAATCGATTATAAATATAACTGAATATTTGATTTTTCGTTGCTACTGGCCTCTGTACTTCTCGTTCGTGAAATTCCAATTAAAGATCATCGGAGAATTTCACCTAATATTGCACATTAACGGTGGTATACATCAATTAATATTAAAAAAACAACAACAACAACAAAAAGAAGAGGAAACAAAACAAATAGATAAAAATTGGCTCACTGCGACACCTATGTACTTAAAAAATGGAGAAAATTAATATTTTAAGCACCACACTGGGTCTGTGAGACCCAAATAAAAATTAGATGTATGATTAATTGATAAATGATTACTTTAAAAACTTCAAAAATCGTGTAATCAATAACATAATAATTCTGATTAATTCTCATTTTTTAATTAAATTTAAAAAAAAAAACGTTTTAATTGACTATTTATTCTGGAAATTATTATCTTTTTGTACCAGTTGAATAAAACTCCGGGTCACACAGACCCACGTGTCGTGAAAATCGAGTGGCTCATATATATTCTCGGGTTCAAGGGTCAAATGGAATAAAAATTAGTGAAAAGTGTTCGAAAATGGAAAAAAAAATTAACTCAATCTTGCACTTACCCTTATTTTTTCCCAGTGTAAAAGCACACGTTTCCGCACACCCACACACGAGTTTTATGGAGAAAAGAAATGAGATTAAACAGAAAATAAATAAATATGAAAAATATATACGAATACCCAACGATTCGCAACGACTACAAATCGCACTGTAACTGTTGAATGACTCAAAAATATAATATTAAATAATAAATAAACTGGAAACTTTTGTATATATATACAATGAATAAAACACATTGCCGCTATGTAAAATTATAACACACGCAATATCGATTACACGAAGAGTATTATTATTATTGTTCACTAAATCTATATGTAAATATGTAACTGCCTACATAATAAATAATAATAGTTATAATATTAAAACATGAAAATAAATACAAGAGACGATGTATATCACTGCATAATTGACACGATCTTTATTTATTGTTTGTCCATTGTCTTACAAAAAGCTTGAGCTTTCACCTTAAATCCTACGTCCTAAATTTAATATTGATCTTGACATTAATGTCAAATAATTGACGAATTTCCAATGACAGACTTCCTCGAAATCTTTTGGAACCAGAAATCTTAATTATTTTTTTAATAATATTCATACTTGATTACATGTGCAATTTGTGCTGATTTCCTATCGTAAAATGGTATCAAATTCACAATTACTTTCTAGGAAACGATGAGATCGTGCAAACATGAAAAGAAAAATTTTTGTGTCAATTTTGATGCTTTTTCAAAACGGTCATCATCATGTTTCGAAAAATGGGAAATACATTTTGAAAAAGTCGATCGTGAAAGAAAATCGTTTTCTTGATAATTTTGATGAAATAATGTTGTTGTTGTTGTTTTTTTTTTTTTTTTATAATAACGACGCCAATAGCTTCATTAATTTTTTTGTCTTCTCAAATGAATAATTTTTTTTCTAAAGATACAACATACTTTTCGGTATAAAAAATAATAGTAAAAAATTGTGCTATTTTTCGCACGTGGATGTAAATTTTATAATTAATATTATTTATTAAATAATTGACGGTTTATTATTGCTTGACTTTTCGAATAACAAAAAACTTTGATTCTGGAAATCTGGATTGAATTCACATTCGAATCAAGCTTCAATTTTGAGCATTAATTGGCTTGGACTTCGACGATTTGATCAAATTTAAAAATACTTTTGATTCAATTCTTATTTTTAGTAATTTTTTCGAAACTTGAACTTTTTTTCTTCGCTTCTCATGTTTTTTTTTTAACCAATTTAATAAAATCTACCTAATTACTTGAAAGTCGTCGGTATTTCTACCCTTTTCTTTGTTTTCCTTTGACGCGGATGAAATTTTCATAATCTAATTAAAATTTGTTCGTCTTTTGATCTTCAATTAAAATATACACAATGGCTAGCGACGCCGTAGTAATGATGATGAAATAATTAAAATTTTCTTCACGAGCTCCTCGGCTCTATATAAATTCGCAGAAGTCGCGCAAATCAATAAGATACAAGGAAGATTACGGAGCTCTGCATCTTATCTAATCATTACGATCTCGGTATTCGAGAGATTGTATGATTCAATAAGAATCGAGAAAAGTTAAATGTAGAAAATTAAAAAATAATAATAATAATAATGTATAACAAAGTTTATGACACAAGCTAAAAATATCTCTTGGAATTAAGGGCTTGCATACACGCAGATAAGAGAAAAAATCGATTTAAAAAAAAAATTATTCGATATTGTCACACTTTTTAAGAATTCACTAAAAAATTGATATAAAAAATCATTGGATATTATATTTTTACGAATCAATTCACGAAAATAGTTGTAAAATTTAAAAAATTTATACCTGGAACTTCAGCCAACACTCTTTTCCTTAATTTTCAAATTATCTTCAAATCGAATCGATAACTTATCGCAACTCTGAGGAAATGAAAGTTCATCTTGATTGCACAGATGCCCACGAACATCAAAATACTTTTTGTTTTCCAAATAGTGTGTTTTCGAAAAAGGTAACAATTCTATGTCAAGAACTAAACGATCAATTTTTATGAAATTTGTTATTTTTACATAAGTAACGAGTCTTTGTCAAGCCTCTTCAATTAAAATATCACAGTTTTTAATTAACAAGTAAAAAAAAAATTGCAAAAAAGATATTTTTGTTTCGAAATTTTGCAAAAAATTGTTTAACAAAAACAAAAGTCAAAGCTATCGTAATTTTTTATTTGTTCATGAAATTTTTCACTTTTATTGGCAACAATATTAGTTGCTAATAAATAAAAAGTTGTTCCAGTTGACAATTTTTCTTGAGTATATAAAAAATGATTAAAATTGACTCCATTTTGTTTAGTATTTCTGTGTACATAAGCCCTTAAATAAAATTACTGTAAAAAATCGATTCGAGCATTATTTCGAGAATTATTCAGCCTTTTTGTCGATCAATGTTTCCTGGAATATTAGATAAGGCAGTTCCAGGCAGTGGATTAAAATATAATTTGATCAAATGTCAAATTAAACGAAACTGACAAAAGTCTGTAGCATTTTATGAATTGTCAAGGCCCCAAATGAGGAAAACCTCTTCGTCAGTCATGGGCCATAATTTTTTGATAATTTCCCATCCAGGTTTCTGTGTGATGAGCAAATATTCGTTCTGAGGATCTTGCATGTAAGAGTAAGCACCAAGAGTGACACTTTGTGCGATTCTAGCACATACACTAATTCTCAAAATGCTTTTTTCGATATTAGTCAACTTTTGGACACTCTGAAAACCCTCAATTACAAATTTAGCTGCCAATATGTCTCGGCTTTGAATGATCATGTAACAAACAGAAATAGCAAGTTCGAAAATAGTACAGGCTCGATGACAGTCCCCAAAATCGATAACCGCCACTACTTTTTTTCCTTCTGAATCCACGAGAATATTTTGTTCGTTCAGGTCCCCGTGAATAATTCCCTGTTTAAGTTGATCCGTTACAGACAAAACTTGAGTCTCGAATTGCTTCACAATTTCGAGTATGATTTTTCGATCTTCTTCATTTTTTAACGCGAACACGTAATCACGAAGATTTGGCACTGCACTCAACATCCATAAAAACGTACGTTTCTCTATTGCCGGATGCGAAAAATTCGACAACGTGGCCCCCACACGAGCTACGAACTGACCAACGTCTCGCAGCAACGTTTGTGTTAAAGGAAATGAACGAAGTGTTGAACCTTCTTGGAATTCCAAAAGACGTACCTGCAGTTCATTACGAACAACGGTTTTGCTTTTACAACCAGTGAAACGATTTTTATTCATTTTGCTTCGATAATTAAAAGGAAACCGAATTTCCAACAATTTTTACGAAAATAATAAATTTGTGAGATAAAAAAAAACAAAATATAATGAAAACATCAAAATTTCAACATTTTCTAGAAAAAGTTAAAAACTCATTGCAATGATTAAATTATTTCGAGAACTTTTTACACCATCTTAAGGGATTTTTTTACATTTTTTCCAAGCTCGAAATATTTTGACAGGATATTAGAAAATTGTGAAAGTTTGATTGAAACTTATTATCGTGAACGTAAAATATTTTGGGCTAAAGAAAATATTTCGGTCGTTTTCGATCCTATTTTAAGGTTTGCTTTCGAAAAAATCGATATTGAGAGTCTCGAATTGAAAACATCCAAAAAACGACACTTGTTTTTCAATTGATGAATAAATTAGATAGAAATAAAAGTAAGATTTGTTTGATAAAAAATTAGCATTAGCTGATTAATGAATTATGATGTTTTTAAAGAAAATTATAATATAAAATAACAAACCACAAATCCTTCGTTAGATCCAGTAGAGATTTTTTCCACAGCAAAAAAAGAGCCTCGTAGATTTTTGACAGGAACAGTGCACCGGATGTTTTGTTGATGAAGAAAAAGCATGATTTCATTTTGTCCTTCGACCAATTGAACGTTCCGAGAATCCAGTGAATTAAGAATCTTCAAGACATAGCCATGTTCGTGTAAATTTGTGACGTGAGGATTTTCGTACGATTGTTCACAGATGACGTGATAATTTTTGTCGTCGTACGCGTTCAATTCGGTGATTTTTTTCACCTCAAATCCGTACAAACGACGAACTAGTTCGATCGCTTTTTTTTCGTCGAGTTTTGGCTTTATTTCTTGTCCGGGAGTTAACATACTTTGATCAGCCATGATGGCAATTTGTGTCTGGAAAAAAAGTTCTCAAACGTACACACTCTCGCGAGAATATCAAAACAAAAAATAGTCAACAATGAAAGTCAACGTTCGCGGTTGAAAGCACGATTCGATACTGACGATTGAACTCGAGAGAAGATACGAAATCGTTTGACGGAGAATATCCTCAATGTAAATATTGTGAATGAAGTGTAGCTGCAATCAGATGATACTTTGATCAGACGATAAAATAAGCTCGTTGACATTGCCAGTGACAGTTTTCACTGGCACGGCTGAGGGTGTCAATTCAATTCCACCATTTAATTCCTTCCGGCCCATAATCGTCGACGAACAAATCATAATTTCGTTTCCCCTTGACATAACACTGGCAGCAGTCCTACCACTTTAGTCGCGTACAACGAAATGGATTTCGAAGAATTTAGTTTTCGAACAAACGATAGAAAACATCTCATTAGAACACAGGTTTTGTTTTGTTTTTTTTTGTCTCGTTCGTCATTTTCTAAAGTCGCACTAAATCAAGTATTACACCAGGACATTCTCTAAGTCTACTCAAATGCTATGAAAAACTCTCCCATTAAACACTTGTACGATAACTAGCAACAGAGTTATGACGATTCACAGGTTTCGATTTTTTAGTTCCGAACAATCACAGCCGCGTGGAAATATCGGAGAAGAAATGCTCCCACAAAATTGGAAAAGAGAATAGTGTATTGCAAAATCTAAATAATACGATGGTAAATGGAGTCAAAAACCATGAAATTTTATCGTTCGTCGGTAAGTTACCAGCATCTGATACAAACGTACGTCCGATTCATGGTCATCCCAGACGAAATAAAAACCTCCCCTGAGTGAGCCCCACAAGCAAATAAATTGACTTTTCTTTTTTTACAAATCTCTTGGGCGTCGAATCTTGATTCTCACTTTTTAACGTTGATATAACGCTGAAAACGATTTAATTAATATATTCTTTACCGACAAACGATTTCGCGGTTGTTGTCGTCTAGTTAGCAGTGGCTGCACTAAAAAACATGGTACACTACTGAACAAGGCTAACTGAGGGAAAAAAACTCAGGGAACGTAAAATCTGGAAAATTTCAACCCGATGAACCGTCTGACGGTAATATACCGACTGAAGATAAATCTTTCGTCGATGTGCCGGCTTTGCCATCATCAAGAAGCGAATTATCCGAACAGTTATCATCGGACGATCGTGCGTTGACGATTTTGTTGAGGAAGAAATCGACACTACCGACGAAAATTTATCGACATTGATAACTATTCCAAAATCTATTTATAGCACTGGTTTCCGTACGTGCAAAGATACTTTGCGAGAGAGAAAGAGAGAGAGAGCTGAGAATGAAAGCGTGATACACACATCGTGAGAAGCAACGAGAGACATACACACACATGGAACGTTGCCGCGCATACAAACATGCAAGCAACACACACACATTTAGAAACAGGGATGGCGAGGCTTCGCAGCCAGCTCGATGACCTCGTCCCGCGTACGATAATAATTCAATTTTATTGATCGACGTCGATAAACGAGAGTCGCCGACTAGCCAGCACGTTAATCGACAATTTCGAGCTCTCGGCCCTTCGTGTTTATACTGAATAAATAAACACACAATAATAACAATCAAAATAACAATTGTCAAAGTACTTTCCAGCGTAATGAGAAAAAATGTTACAGGAGAATCGAATACAGTGCTCGAGTCAAGAGCACTTTTTTTAGGTTGGTTTTTCCATTTAGAAGCCTTTATTTCGGTTATCCTTTTTTTTTCTTTTCATTTTATTTGATCCCTCACAATGAGTTTGAAGAAAGAAAACGATTCGACGTAGCGAACAGACGCGGAATGGAAAGATGAACTTCTAAAAAAAAAAATCGTTCGTAATGGAGTGAGAGAAAAAAAGAGAGAAAGCTCAATTGCGATCAACGTTGGGAATCCAAACGGTGGAGAACGAGCGAGAAACGTGGCAAAAATGGCGTTCGTTGAAAATGAGTTTAGAATGAGACGAGACGAGAAACTCGTGCCTGTATATATATACATAATGTTGCCACTCTTTCGGACTCTCTTTCACTCACTCTCTCTCTCTCTCTCTCTCTCTCGCTCCGTCTTTCTCTCTCATGTGCCCTGGCGACGAGATAACCAAACGCTGCTTGAGCACACCCATGGAAAGTGCTCGTACGAGTACGAACATGTTCTTCTTGTTTCCATAGCTCTATATTGTATTTGACTATATACGTTTTATACGCTATAGACCGTCATGTTTGTATTGTGTCTTTTTTTTTATACAGATAACAAGCGTCGCCACCCCTGCCGGTTACAAAATCCAAGCACTTCAATTTTCGAACCTTTTTTCGAGCCTCATAACTCGAGAATACAAATTCAACCCTTTTTTTACAAACATGGGTCACTCGGACCCAGGGAGACGTTTTGGATCTCCGATTTTCTAGGTTTTCTCCCGAATGCTTGAATTTTGCAAATTATTTAACAATTAATTCATTTTTTTTACTCAAGTTCGATGCAGAATTGTTTAAAATTCATAAAGGAAGACAAATAGTTGAGAAAATATTGATTCGCCGCAGAGATAGTCGGAATCAAAGTTACACGAATTTCCCTGATTCTAGCGCCTGAGTTTTAATCCGAAGTTCCGCAAATTAACGAGGTCAAAAGAAGAATTTGTACTTAGCCTCGTTTCTATTTAGACCGGAAGTTGCCGAAAAAGAGATCAAAGAAAATTAAACCCGATTGATTTACGTTCCATGTCAAACTATTTTTTTTTTTTTAATCTTTATATTAATTTCTTTACATTTGAAAATAATCTCAAGGGTATGGATCAGTTCGTCCACAACGTTCGTCTAATCCGAATGAAAAAAGGTTCGAGATCATTTTTGCCATTTTCCCGCGTGGGCTGAAACTTTTTTATCCCGATCGGTGGAATGGTAGAGAATTACTTGACTTTCAAAACTTCAAGGTCAACTGGACTGACGATTTCGTACCCTTAAGCTGAAAAATTCTACAGTTACAAAAACACATGCTTTGACAATAAAAAAAAGCTTCAGGTCTGGTGTGAAAGTAAACAGTCAAGTGAGGTCAGGTCAATACTGAATATCTACACTGTATCAATAAACGACTACTGCGCCGGATCCGACTACGATCGAGTTTACAAGAACTGTGTATATTTTGTAAGTTTTCGTTGTTTTTATGGCACAAAAAGCTCGACCGTGAAGATTTACCCACGTTTCCCAGGAACTCTTGTACAGGAGAAAAAAAAAAGTTTTTCGACGAACAATAGAAAACTTACAGACGACTCATCGCCGAAAGAGACATTTTGGGAGAGGAAAGCGCGAAAAGGAAAACATAACAAAACAAAAATAAATATTTTTTTATTTTTTTTACATCAAAAGTTTCAATCTCGTAGAATTTTGTTGACTTAAAAACTAAAATTTTCAGAATAAATCCAATCGCCCACTTTTACTACCGCTTTTTATGCCGATATACACGTTTTCTCTTTATTTGTATCTTTTTTTATTTCGCACACTTCTTTGCAGTCATCGCGCTCCGAGCCGTGGAGATTGTCACGGAAAAAATCAGAGTCCAACGATCAATGCTCGTATTAATGGTCCTTAGTTCAAGTTCTCCGCGTTATTCAGGATCGCGATCCGAATTGGAAATCTGTTAACCTTTTTGCTATCAGCTTTCCTCCTGAAGAGTTATCAATTTTTCAAGTTTCAGGATAGACATTCTTTTATCGCGTATATCAATGGAACGCTTCGAGATAGAGCAAAATACTACAGGGCCAATGTTGAAGAGCATCAAATTTTCTACAAAAAACTCTTCAACAGCACGTTTCTATCTCCAATAGTTGGGTTCCGAACACCAATCGAAAAAAAAGTAACGCACATTCGTGAAAACAAGACGGCCCTTCAATCGGTTCAATCGGCCCTGTGGACTAAACTACTGGAGATAGAAAACTACCTTCAAAAGCTTTTTCGTAGTAAATTTAATGCACTACAAAATGAGTCCTGTGGAGTTTTGCTCTATCTCCAACCGTTTGGGCGCTATGGACAATAAAGGAATTCTCCACATTAAATTCCGACTCGAAATTATTAAATTTTTGACTCGAAATTAGGCCCTGAACTTAAGTTTACATTTATGACCATTGGCCGTGGGACACTGAATATACAGATATAGAGAATCTACCGTGGTGTTTAGTTACGAAAATGAACACGAGTGGCGTTAGTTGTCGTCGTCGGCGTTTACCGGGCAAATATCTCCCATGGTACAAACTCCATAAGTATATTATTTCTTCCATACGTGTGCATCAACGAAGCATTGCAGCGGGAAGCCGAGGTGAAATCTTTTTGCCAACGCGACACAGGGGAACATGCATACATGCGCGTCCACATAAACACTCGCACACACCATACGAGCCCGCCGGTCGACCTTCTTCCGCAAATGTAATGGAAAGTTGTGTGCGCTATTTCTGGACGCTCTAGTGATCCGGTCGTGCGGCGGAATATCATTTTCATGACTATCGCGTTGGATCGTATGTGTGTATGTATGTATAGAAATAAAATTTCGAATTGGATACGAAGAAATGCTGAATCGTCGAACTAACGAATTTGATCATTTGACAAACAGTCCGTGTACAAGGTCAGAAAGCTTCGAAGCTAAACAAAACTTTTCCAACCACCTGTATGCACATTTTTACTTCGTTAACATGTATCGACTCCCTCAATATATATATAAATATACTGTGCACATGACTTTTTTTCTACTACGATCGAGTTCTGCGGAGTGTGCATGCTGATCGAGTAGATAAAAGCTCCGAGCGAATAGACAAATACCAGCGGCGCCTAAAGCCACGTGCTAACGAAAAATAACGAATTTTTCGAAATTATCTCACATCCATCAACAGTTTTAACATTTACTTCATTTGTGCTACGATTCTGCACGTGTTGACCTAAATTTTATCTTTATCGTTCGAACGGTCTTATGAAAAATTGCCTTCGAAAGTTCGAAGCGGGCTCAGCCCTGTATAACCCCCAAAATTTGTTTGAACGAACTTGTAAATCATCTTTTTGCTCCAAAAAAACGAAACTTCGAGTAGAATTGATTCAAGAGCTAAAGAAACGGTTAATTCTTTATTCACGGCGTTGGTATTAAGCGGTACACACGAGACTATGCAACCAAACTACTATGTCAGCCAGGAATAATATAGGTTAGGTTCTCATCGTCGAAATAGCATCCGGTTGGACACGCGCGCAAGTCCAGCGGCGTATGCACACATACAAATATATATGTATACATATACGAAATAAATTGCGAATATATCTCGAGGAACGTAGCGCGAACTATATAACTACAGTGTGATTCCAAGAGTGCCTGCCTGTGACTTTTATTGGTGAGATAAGACGTAGTGGGTAACTATAATGTAAGAGCTTTTTCATACACATTTCGAGATTGAGTCCTTAGTGAATTCCATAAGACTTGAGCAAAAGATTATTTCTCCGTGGCGATGTTTTCACCGTTTTTTTCGCAACAGATACGGGGCAAAGGACAAAATCAGAGTAAAATAATAACGAAAAGCACGTGCATGTTAGAAATCTAATTTAAAAAAAATAAAAAAAACTAATCTAATCGATAAGTTTGGATGATGAAAAATCCTCCACCATTACGATTCCTCGAAGCCGATAAAACCGACACAATGCTCGTGCAAAAATGTTCAGCGAATCCAAAAATAAAAAACTGTTTCTAACCAGACTTCTAACGATGTAAATCATTCGCGATAGAAGAAGTGTTTCAAAGCAAGGACAAATGTTCCAATTTCTGTTCAATTCTCTAGGTGTTTGCATAAGTGTGTAAGAATATATACACGTTTTTTTCGCTTCTATTCTCTCTACAAATGTATATATTATCACACGATTATAGGGCGTAAGTGTTTGGTTCTTTTTTGGTCGTACCTGTTCTCTCAATTTTTATGAGTTTGCTTCAATAGAAGATAAGACGAAATTAATCTTCTGCATCGAATTCTCTTCTCCCTTTTATTCCCTGATATTTCAAAGAGATTATAGTGAGAGATAAATAATAACTGTAATAACTATTATTTTTCAAAATCGTCAATGTTTCTGTGACGTAAAGCGCGGCGAAGTGGTGTGCTTCGTGCCATGGAAGAGAGGAGTATAGAGAAATAAAGAGAGAAAGACTGCGAATAGAGTGGGAGAGAGCGAGGGAGGGGAGGAGCGGGTGTAGATGGTTGAGTATAACCCTCTGTGTCGGGCGGCGAGGGGCGGGGGGGGGGCGTAGAAACCAAAGTCAACACACACACGTAACTCGGGACACACATACGCGGAGCACACATTATGGGATAACGAGAGAGACGGATGGTACAGTGAGCATGCGCAATAGGGAAATAACGAACGCGGGTTTTCGTCCCTAAAAACGTTACATCTGCCTGGTTTTTGGTGTCTCTTCACCTGCTCCCTGTTCAACAGCAGCTGTGGTTGCTGTTCCTTACTCTTATTTTCTTCTCTCTTTTTTTCTCTCACGGAATACAAAAAATTATAAAAATTCATTTTCATACCCTCCTGTTTATTCTCTCTGACTGATGGCACGTGCAGCATATCGCATACACGTTTACAACGAAGACAGAAAACGAGAGTCAAAAGATGAAAGTAAGCATCGCCGGAGAAACGATTTAAAAAATGGGAAAATATGTATATATGTATATATACGTGTTTTTTTTTCACTTTTTAAATCATTTCCCCATCGATTACGTTTGTATGCGCGTTCGTACGTAAATGTAAATATATATACGTGCACAGGCAAGTATCCCCAGAGGACACTTGGGTAATTGACCGGGCAGCACACGCGCTTGTCCCGCCCAATCGCGTCCTCATTCAAATTCGAAATAAAAAGGCGCTAGGATCAACCTCGCATTTTCTTTCTAATTGACGCAAAATCATGCTCTCAATCATTCTATTACTTTTTTTCTCCGATATATTTGGAAACGATTTGAGGAAAAATTGTGTCAACAACAATTTTATTTTCGTTCGTTTGCCTAATTATCTTTCCATGGAAAAATCGTGTTTTCATTGTGACTCATACGAAAACTCTTGATTGTTTCTTATTTATTTATTATAAAAATAGATTAACAATGGCGCCACTCGATAGTATTGTGCGGTATTAACCAAATAGAGCACAATCGAGGCGTCCCGAATGACGAAAGCAATAAAATCTTTTGTTGCTCCCGTTTTCACCTGTCTGCCACATGTTAAATAGAACAACGTCGATCTATAACCAATTGGTGAAAATACGCATGCGCCAAATGCCACGTTTTGAACGAGCAGCATAGATATCGGAAATTCTGGCAGCCAAGGTAACCTTCGGTAACACCATGAAACACGTAGTTTTAGTCAAACTCCATCGAATAATAATGCCCCAGTTTCAAAAATCCCATTTGTTTGAAGAATAAAGCTAATTTTATTGATGTCCTTGAAAGGACCTTCAAAACTGCGAGATTCATTATTCGAAGGCTCTTCCCATGCTACAAGATTTGTCAACAGAGTCCGCCTTGCGGTGAACTCGCAAAACCGAACAATTGACACTTTTATTATGTCGTAATTCTGAACAAAATTTTCTAGCTGTCATTGTCTTCGTCAAAAACTAAATAAACTGGTTCAAACAAAGTTTTATCTACAGGACTCAAATAAAATAGTTCACTTCTACAAAATATCGTACGAAACTTGTGTCTCCTTTTCACGTATTTTCCCATAACGCCGACGTTCGAGGCAACGAAGAGAAACGACATCGGCGATAAACCGATACGTGAAAATTGTTCTTTCGAACTATGTGCAGACTCGAGCGTATCGCGTTTGTAACGTATTCTCTTTTTCCTAGATGCACGTGCACACCATAAAACAAAAGAGAATTTAGTATATATTTAAACTGTTGTACATATCAATGAAATGCCCTGTGAATATTGCTGCGATCGAAACCGGTGGCGCTGCCGGTAAACACGCTGCTAAGGTTCAACAACGTCAAGCACGTGCATCGATCATACAAACCGATTCGCGTGTAACGAACTTCGAACACTTCGTCCACGGAGCTGAAGGGCGGTGAGGGAGGGGGGGGGAGAGGGAAGGGATAAAAAAAGATTTGTCAAAAACTTTTCGATTTGACAGTATTACTCTTTATTAAATAGTATCACGAAAAAAACGTCCAGGAATCGACGACATCTTGCAAGTGGAAAAGAACGTTTCAACTCAATTTGAAAGGTGCTTGAACCCTTCAAATGCATTTTTCTTCGACGTCGTGGTCTCGCTAACGGTAACCATCGTATCTCGGTAACTCAACGACCGGTCTCAATGAAATTTAGAACAGTGAATCTTTACGCAATTGTCTACTCTGTATCGTGACTGTTTTTTCAATTTTTCGAAATTCATATCGTTTTATTCTTCCTGATGAAAAATCAACAATATTCTAGACAAAGTCTCAATTTTCTGTTCAAAGATTCTAACATTCTGACCTGAGTACATTAAAAAAAATCGTCAACAGCAGAGAAAAAATATTCGCTTTACGGTTGTAAAAATAATAAAATAATAAAATCACCGGATAACCATCGATCACCCAATTGTTTCAATTGAATTTTTCATTCCCATGAACACCGATCAAGAAAAAGTGTAAAACAAATGAAACCCTTGGGCGTAGCGAGCCTTTGAGCTTTTTGGCAATAAAGAACAATGCATCGAAAGTAAATTATTTTTCTGAGTCAATAAGTGTCGAATTGATAGATCAAAAGTTTGAAAAAGTTATCGTAGTGTTTTTTTTTTCAGTTTCTTCAACTTTGGAATTGTTGATGAATTAGATCGGCGTCAATTATTTAAAAAAAAGAGATTTGAAAGGGTATCGTATTTGTCATAAAAAAGATATCCGTCGAATCAGCAACCCCTGTTTCTTCCCCTCGGTAGAATCGTTGAAATAATAAATATAATAAAATCCGCAATGACGAGCGTGTTCATACGTGTTTTTAACACGGTTAGTACATCCACACGAACATAACCATAAAAAAGTGTATATGGATTGGAAGAAGATAATACGAATATACGTGATGTCAGTTCAAATGTACTTGTCCCGAGAAATGACCAAGTATTTTGTTTGTCTCTTTTGCTCTCACGGTGGAGAGAAAAGCCTCTAGTAACATGGACGCGAATGGTGAATATAAGAGAGGTCGACGCAAGCGGAGAGTAGCGTGTAGCGCGCGAGCGAGCGAGCGAGCGAGCGCTTGAGAGACTTTCTGAGTGTGTAGTGAAGCAGCCCTGCGCGCACACCTTTTAATACATGCGCCGGAAACGATGCCGCGCACGAAACTTCTAGAACATTCCAGCACCCCCCTCTAGCCACCGTCTTCCTTCTCCCCCGCCCTCCCTTCGTTCCACCGTTCAAACGAGGATTCTCGTAACACTCACATACACACACACTATAATACTCGAGAGGGGGCCGCCCCCTAAGAAGATATCAAGACACAATATGCAACAAACCGCGAAATATTTTGTCCCCCCGGTGTAACAACGAGAAAATGAAATTTCCCGCTGAATTAAGCGGTTACCAATTCGATTATAAATCTTCGGGACACGCGTTGATAAAATAGCGACGAGATCGTTTCCGTTCAAACTATTCGCGGCTATCGTTAGTAATACGCCGATTTTCTCTCACAAAGCTGCGAGATTGGTCGATTAGAATGAGGGAGGGAGAAATCGGCGAGATACAAGCGATCTCAGCGTTTGAGTGAATTTTAAAAAATTCTACAGTCGAAATCTATAATTTTCTTACAAAGTAATACTTTTTTTAATGAATTCGCAGAAAAGCTGAAATCTTTTCGCAATACTTTACGTACGATTCATAGTTTAAAATAATATTTTTAGGAATAATACGAGGAATGATTTCGTAGTCATTTGGCAATTGGTTTTTTCACAGCGGCTTTGTTGAACGCGGGTAAACAACGTTAAATCGTTTTTGTATTTGATAGTTAAAACTAAAATAAAATCTACCGGTATGCGCAGGCTTAGAGTTTTCGTAGATAGAGGTGGTAGTGGTGGCAGTTCGAAGCGCCATCTACAAACGAGCGGGAAAGAATAAGGTTTGAAGGCCGCCGGCCGGAGCGAGCTGCCGCGAGTGCGTCATTGGCGAGAAAGGGGCCAAAGGGCGAGAGGGGTGTTCAGGCGGGAAGGCGGAAAGGGACGAAGCGGGAAGGAGGGGGGAGATGGGTAGTGGATCGCGAAGGAGGGAGGAGAGGGGGACTCAGGCGAATCCGCGTTCGAGTCCCTCTGCCATTTGCGCGTCGGTAGGCAGTCGTACTGTTACTCTCTCCGGTTCACTCGTCGCACAACCGTCAACGGCTTTACACATAAAAAAAAAGAAAAGAAAAATTTTGACTGATTCTTTTAAAATCACGAGTGCACGCATTACGTTAATATCGTGTTCTTCCGATTTTGTTAATCACAACAACAAAAAACTAATCAACAATGGCAGACGTCGAAACAAAGTGAGTACACGAATTAATAATAGTTTTTTGTTGTTAAAAACTTTATTTTGAAAACGTGTTTCGCCGATATATACAAAGTGTGATACGATAACAATGGAAAAACAAACAAACAAACGAAACTGTTTTTTGGACGCCGCGCCGAGGTGATCGTTGCGTTGGAAATGAGAGAAAAAAGAAACCACGCCGCACGCATTTTCAAGCCGACGCTATTGTCAGCGCGTCTACCTTCGGTTACGTGTTTCCTATCGCGAATTATTTTCTATCGTTCCTCATTTTTAACAAGTTTTAATCATTCAATTTTATAAACTAACGCCACGTGGCTTCGTTCCGATGTCCTGCGTGTTATTTTCAAGTTTTATATTGTGTTGATGCACGTTTACATATATATCTACACAACAATGTATAGATATGGATTCATGAGCGCCAAAATTTTTTCGTCCTTTTCTACGAGCGCGAGCGTGGTCAATGCGAAGCACACGCCGCCGGATGGAGGGGTGAAGCTTTCCCACCAGTTTTTTTTCGATTTGACGCTGTTTATCTTTTCTTCATCCATTTTACGTATTTCTCCATCTACGAAGAAAAATTCATGCTTCAAAGCGTCCGCGCGGGGTTTTTGTTTTTTTTTTGTTTCTCTTTTCATTTCACGCTATTGAAGAGTCGGCAACTTGGCGGCTTTATCCGCGCCGGGAAAGAAGCGTCGACCGGCGAGAAAAGAGGGCCAATGGGGTGGGGGGACGCCGCGCGTTCGAGTTATTTTCTGCCACCGGTCTACGCGCCTTCACACTCGTGTGTACATACGCTATATATATGTGTACGATTTATTGTACCACCGACTCGAACTTCAGTCTATATCCACTCTCCCTTATTATTATTATTTATATTATTATTTAGAGCGGTTATTTGCACGTCTCCTGGACAACCGGCTCCCGTGGACATTTTTAATCTCTCGCGCCTCGTTCGCAATATATGCACGTTTTTTTTCCTTGAAAAGCGATAACGACTTGGCGGGGTCGATTAGTTGAAAATAAAAAGATTTCGAACGGAAACTTTTTTGCATTTGTTTATGTTTTTCTTTTTTTCGTTACCCGGGATATTTCAATTCAGGTCGTGTTCTGTTTGGTTTTTGTCCGTGTGTACACAAATTTACACGCTATTAACGACACACACACGTTTATGGCGAGTCCTCGACTGGGAAAAATGAGGGAGAGGGAGAATCGAAGGACTTGTTGAAAATTCCTCAAGTAAATATGGAAAAATAAACATTTTGTTGAAGACTGTACGGTTTGAGAGGGAGAGAGAGAGAGTCCGAAAGAGAACGGCCGTATAATATCGATCCGGACGCCGCTCACCGACGCCGGTTTGAACGCGGCAAACAATAAAGCCGTGCCGGCGTCCCAAAGCCTCTCTTTCCTTTACTCGCTCTTTATCACGTACCGGTGTACTCGCTATCGCTCTCTGATAAGTTTTCTATTGTTTTTGCAAGAAAATAGACCATTCGCTAAGATTGTAACAAAATGTCGAGCATTGTGGGCTTAAAAATCATAATTTTCGAGCGAAAAACCTCCGCGGCGTCTCTGTTGCAAACGAAAACAATGCGTGTGTTGAGCGGGAAATTCACGAATCGTACCGCGCGAGCGCGACTACAAAATCGCGGGAGCGACGGGAGGCGGGGTTCCGAGATCAAAGAACACAAGAGGGGACGATAACGTCTCCTGATTCGCTGAACCGTCCTTTTTTTTCTCTCATTCCCAACACCGCGGAAGGGGAAGACGCTCGATTCTCAGAGATGGCGCTGCTGCACGCTTTGCTCATTTACGCGGAGCGTACAAACTTTTCTTATTCTCTCTTTCGCGCGATATGCCCCGAATGTCATGCATTTTTTTTAGATATTAGTGTCATACTCATTATTTATAACCGTGACGATCTCGAGACGCCATAGCACACGCGAAGTAAACGCGTAGGTGCTAGAGAAATTAATATAAATTCGAATGTTCCGAAAATTCGCAACTTTTTTTTTTTTTTTACAATAAATCAAATTTTAGCCTTTTTCTATAATTCTAAAAATTATATAAATCATGATTCGGTTTTTCTGAACAATTTGGCAATAATTATTTTATAAAACTCGAATTTTCGTCGGCGTAACCACCAAATGTCAAGTTTTTTCTGATTAATTTGTTGAAATTTTTAAAAAACTTGGAAAAAAAAAAACTTACAAATATCAAATATTTTAACATTATTTAAAGGCTTTTTGGTGATAAGAATTTTTTGTTCTTGAAGTTAAATTCAATTTTTCTTTTTTATTTTCTCCAGGGAAACCAAAGTCGTAGCCTCCCCGGAGAAGAAGGTCGTAGAAGAGGAGAAGAAGAAGGTTGTTGAGGAGGCGGAGGAAGTTGACGAAGACTCGAGAGCATCTGAGAACGGTGACTCCAAAGAGGCCAAAGAAAATGGCTCTGCGGAGGAGAAAGATTCTGATGAGAAAGAAGCTGAATCGACGGAGAATGGCTCCACAGGTATATAAATATTCAATAATTTTTCACTAATTAACAAACTATTGGGAATCGCTTACGATGAAAAAAAAACTCTCAAGTTCATCAAAAATTAAATAAAATATTGCATTATTCGCGCACGAATCAAAATAAACGTCCACTCAAGAAATAATCCCAAAAACTTGCATGTAACCATTTTTTCTGTTTGCCAGAATGCAAAAAAAACCTCGAAATCTAGTAACCAAAATTCTTGAATTCTTTCGTAATAAAAATGCTTTCAAATTTGGACTTGGAATTAGCCAAAAATAAAATAAAAATCGTGAATATTTAAATTGAAATTTACATCAAAATATTTCTTATTTATGTTCGATTAAATTATTTATTACATTTTTATTTATAATAGAATTTCAATTTATATAAACTCTTAAATGATAAATTATTAAATATAAATTATTAAATTATTGAATTATTAAATCATTAAAATATTAAATTATCAAATTACTGATCAGTAAATTCTAATTTACATACAATTAGAAATAAAATTATGATAAAATTTATATAAAAATTAGAATTATTCATATAAAAATGAAAAATCGATGTGTTGGAGGAAAAAAAAATGATTTTTAAAACAAAAAATTCTAGACACACCAGCAGTCGATGCTTGCAGCATAAAGAGGAAATCAACGGCGGGAGTAGAGGTTGCAGAAGAGTCAGCGGTGGACGGAGTGAGTCCAGAGAAGAAGGCAAAACTGGATGAGAAGCCGGCGGCGGTGGCGGTCGAGGCCGAGAGTAACGGAGACACGGAAACCGCGGCCTAATATAATCTCATCTCTTGCCCTCCTCCTCCTTAGCCCTCGTTCCCTTTCCCCTCGATTCCCAGTCCGCCCTCCAAGAAGACTCTAAACATAATATCCCAGACCTAATTCTACGAGCAGTTTCACAGTTCAGATCGCGAATTCAGACTGCGAGGGGCCGAAAAATTGATCGAGGTCGAGAAAGTCTGAAGAAAAAGCAAACAAACAAACAAACAAAAACCATGAATTGAAATAAATGAAAAAGGAAAAATCATAAAAGAGGAATGAGAAAGAAAGCGAAAGAGACACTCGAGAGAATGAATAATAATAAAAAAAGAGAGAAACGAAGAGCAAGAGAAACGAGAGAGGAAGAGAAAGCTCGATGGACGACAGCGACGAAAATCGTATTAGAAAAAACAACAACAAGACAAACAAACATGAATAGTATTATTAAATAAACAACAAAACGAAATATATTTCACATTAGATTGACACAGCTCTTAGTTTATAACGAATTTAAAACTCTCTAGCCAAATAAACTTGCTCTCTTGCTCTCTCGGCCCCTCGCTCTCTCTTTTTCTCTCGAATTCATCTCTCAATCCTCGTCTCGTGCTCTCTCACACGTGCTAACCACCCATTAAAACACATTTTACCTGTTACATTGTTACAATAAGAAAAAAGAAAAAGAAGAAAAAAAGGAGATAAAAAAGCTGAGATTAAGACGCGATATTATAAGTATAAACATATATTTGTAATTTGGACAAATTACCCAACTTCCGAGTGATTTTTTCATCATTTTTTTTCTTTCTTTTCTTTCGGTGTACACCTTCGTTCGAACATTAAATCTCACGAACGTTGGAAAACTATATATTTAAAAAAGGAATATCAACAAATAAATGAATCTCCTCGGTCGCGTATCAGTTTTTTCTTTCTTTTTTTTTTTTTGCACTTCGAAAACTAAGAGAAACAAAAATATTAAAAAACACCTCGACCTAAGTAGCAGCGCGATATCGGCGGCAAAAGCACTTATTTTTTTTTTTCTTTCTTTCTGTGAAGTTTAAGTACATTCCTGTATTACAAATTTGGCGAATCCCAAATATATCTTTTTATTACGAACGACTCTGTTCATAAAAAAGAATTAAAAAAACAACAAAAAAAAAAGAAACAAATAAACATACGAAAAAAGCATTTAAAATATTTTGTGCGTCGCTGACTGTACGAGAAACTATCTGTTAAAAGAAAACAACAAAATAAGAAGAAAAAAAACACTGATTGTAGATGACGAAACACACAAATGTAATATTCTGCTTCGTCCGTAGGTGTTCTGTGCTTTTTTTTTTCTTTTCTTTCTTCGTATTATATATTTATCATATAGAATCAATCTTATTGTATTTCGGAGAGGAATGAACGAACGTACGACCGAATCTGCATTATTTACCGTAGAATCGATGTACAGACACTTACAACATTGAAAAACAAAGAAAAACAAAAACAAATGATTTAAAACAATAAATAAAAACGTATACGTTTAATGTACAAAATTGAATTTCACCATAAAATCCTTTGACAAGCACTTGACGTTTAATGTTGATATTTATTTTTCATTATTACATCAATTTTTTTTTTCCAATACTCCTTTCGCATGAACGTCGAAAAATTTGATCCACTTCTCCATTTTTTTCATCTTAATTTACATTCTCACAGTCCTCCAAGTTATGCATTAATATTGTTCATTTCCATTATTTTTTCCTTCATTCGATTTTTAACCAACTTAAGAACAGTGCAATTTGCAGCTAAGGATCCAAATGATATGAAAAATAACTCGATATTTTCTGATTTGTGACGTACGATTTAACGGATGTTGTTAATATTACAGGAAAGTAATTTAAATTGAATTATTAATAAACGATAACGAGAAACTTGTGTGACCAACGTATTTATTTTTTGTTGACATTTTTCCTGCTTTCGAGCTCTACAGATGGATTTTTTAAAAATTTTAGCGACAATTTGAGTTAAATCTGTCAGTCGTTCGGTCGGTAAAAATCCTACTGCACGGTTTTCTCAGTGCATGAGACTTGATTTTTTAGCGAAAATAGGATTTACACGTTCTTCTCGTTTCGTCAGAGAACAATGTGTAACTTTTATTTTTCCCGAAATATCAAAGATGTCAGAGAAAAGTTTGTAAATACTTTGCATTTGTCTCTCTTGCACTCATTCAACTGGTAGATCCCCTTAATTAAACTTTGGAACATGGGTCTGGGAGACCCCAGTTCAAACATGATCCAGGGCCCAACTACAGCTTTTTGCAGCCCTGTTATAAGCGGGGAAGCCCCGGCCGGTGAGATTTTAGTAACCAATCGACTGGCGAGTGATTTCTTTTTTTTCTTCTCGCCGTTTTCATTATCAGCGTCGTGACTCAATTCTCAATTCAACCGGCAGTTGGGCAGGAGTCTTTGTACGAGATTTACGCACTAGCTGGACAAAGGACCATCGAAAAGAAAATGGGGACTGTTGCCAAGAATTTTGGATACTCTGGGTGGACGTTTTTTGTCTTGTGTTTTGTTGCTGCGACAGCTTTGGAGTGAGTTTATCATAACAGCTTTAAAGTCATTTGTGAAACTCGAATTTTCAATTCAATCCACTTATTTATACGAAAATAAATGTTTTAAAGGAGAGATAAGAATTCGTAGGCGATTGATCACGACTGATACGCACTTTCTGTCTCAATTCTCAATTTACCATTTTATCTATTTGTTTTTTTTGTCTTTATCCACAGTTTCGACATTTACCGGCATGTTGAAGTCCCAAGAACGAAATCTGAGAAGTCCGATTCTGTCGTTCTCTACAAGTATATGAACGTACGTATATTTAGATGTTTTTAAATGAGAGAATATCTTATCTGCAGAATGAAACTTCGAACCGTATCATCAACGAAGCATTCTTATTTTTTTAACTGGAATTTAAATGTTTATTTAAAAAAATATTTAATAAGACACAGAAAATGTTGATCGTTTCTTTTCGGGTAAAAAATCTCGGAGCTTTTGACCTCTACAGGGTCATTCGTCTCCATAGTGCATTGTTCGTTTTTTGTTGCCCAAAATTTCAATTATCAATATCGCTTAATATTATCATATTATTTTACTAATTTTTAAACGATGAAGTGAATGAATTTTTTTTTCGTTACTTTTGTTCCCTGTTTTTATTGCATTATTCAGTCGCTCCATGATTTTAATCATTGATTTGTATGATTTTTTCGATAACAGGCCGAATATTACAGTTTAATCGGGGTCGGTCAACCGAGCAAGGAATTTAAAGTAACTTTCGACACGACCTGGGGTGACACTTGGCTACCGTCTCAGCATTGTTCATACATACAAGTTGCCTGCTGTAATTATTTCGTGAATGGAAAAATAATTATAAAGTGACGTAAAAAACATGCAGAAAACTGCGATTTTATTCGACTGCTCAAAACTTTTCGCCGATCGGCCATTTTCGATGCTCATCACGTTTCATTGTAAAGCTAAAGAAAATGTCCTACAAATTACACCATTTTTGTTTCTTTGGAATTCTTCGAATTTTTGGGAGCATCAAATTTTCAAAGCAATCGAAATTTTTTGGTACACTTGGTTTGCACGTCATTTTATTTTAAGAATTTTGGGCTCACAAACTTAAACGTTTTATGCACGTAAAATTTTAGTACTTCACACCCGATATGACAGCACAAAATCGTCAACTTATCAAGTCGATGGTCGACCTTTCGAACTTTCTAACAGCGAAATTTCGCTCAAAGGATTTCTGTCCATGGACAATTTCCACGTATGCCAAAATATTTTATTTATTATACAAATTATTATGCTGTTTTTATCATAAATTTTATCGCGTTTTATGATTTTTTTTGTTTTCGAAAACATAATTTAGCTGGCTCACGTGGAAGTATGGAATCAATCGTTTGTGGAAATCACAAAAATGTCGAACCTTCCATTTTTAACGACGAAAGCGGACGGAATTATCGGTTTAGGCTTCGATGCTTTGAGCTATGAAAAAACAGTGCCGTTTTTTTATAATCTTGTCAAACAAAAAATCGTGGATGAACAAGTTTTCACGTTTTATATGAATCGGTAAGACTGTCATAACGAAATAATCAGGTTTTTGTAGCTTACGAGGGAAAAAATATTAGCTATAAAACAACATTTATTTCGTGCTGAACTAATGAGCTTTTGCACAGTTTTCGAGCCTCATTTTAATTGCAAGTTTGGCGAGGATGCTCTGATTTGTTAAAATTTATTCCATTCACACTTTTCCTCTCGCAGGAAAACTCGTTATTTATGCTTGTTTTGAAAATTAGGGACCCGACAACTGAAAAAGCTGGAAGACTCATTCTTGGAGGAACAGATCGTTCCTACGCCAAAGGAAATCTCACTTTTTTTCCTGTCGTTGAGAAAGCATACTGGAAAATACACATGGACAGGTATAAAAATTCTGCAAGTCTCACATTTACTTCAAAATCTTTTACAGACAATTTGTCGGTCAGTCACTGTCTTTTTCTTCGACTCGGTTGAATTTTTTTGGAAACTAAAAGTTACGAAGTTAAAGTTCTTTTATTCATCGGAGTAAAATGGAAATTTTGCATTTTTCAAAATATCGAGGGGCTCTGAAAAGATCTGAATTCTGAATATTTCCATTATTTTTTAGAGACGCTTGATACTTTGAGAATTAAAAATTGAGGAGTAATTATGATTTTTCAAGATTTTGACTTTATTTCATTTTTCTCTAGTAGAAAAATATTATTGTATCTCCAAATTCTTCATTTTGAATGATCAATTAAAAGTTTTCAATTTTCACTTTTTAAGAGTCGAGGTAGGAGAGACAAACAACACACACACTTTCTGCGAAAAAGGCTGTGACGCAATATTTGATACGAGCACTAATCAAATAATTGGACCGGCTGCTGAGATTGAGAAAATCAATTATCTGCTAAAAGCTAAAGAATTTTCACCGACGTGGCCGTACAGATACATGGTAGGTTTGATTTTGAAGGATCATTAAATTTAGAAACATTTGCTCAAATATTTTGCTATTATTTTCCAGACTTGGATCAATTTTGTACGATGTAATGATTGTATTTTTATTTTGTTATGAATTATCAATTTTTCTAGGACTCATCAACTTTGTACAATTCGCGGAATTTCAAATCAATTTGCTTAATTACAATAAATAAATTGTCTCTAATTATTGCACTAATATCCTTAAGGTTGATTGTCGTGAATTCGCTAAATTGCCGCACATACATTTCATACTTGGTGGAAAGGATCACACGATTGAGTCCAAGTATTACATTCAACACGTAAGTTGCAACAAAAATTCAATACAAAAATATTGAAAAAATGATATAAATCATGAAAATTGATTTCATTTCTAACTTCATTTAATTGTTCACCGGAAAAAACTAATTTCTTCATTTATTTTGATTGTTCTTTCAAAACAGTTGACATGGCAGGGTTTCACAATCTGTTTGTCACCATTCACGACGAGCAAAGAAAATTTTTGGGTCTTGGGGGGTGCATTTTTGATGCAATTTTACTCGGAATTTGATTTTCAAAATGGCCGCGTCGGTTTGGCAGAGACAAAATTCTAACCTAACGAATATATAGACACTCAGCAACGCTATGCAAAAACGCTTATTTTTATACCGCTTTCTTTGTACGAATTTGTAACGAACAAATATATGTGTAACAACGAACAAATATATGTGAGAACAAATAAATATACGTTCATAAAAAAACAATGCTTCTCTTGCTCTTTTTTCCCTCGTTTATATTTATCTTGACCGCAAAATTCATCAAGTTCAATGACAAAGTGGACAAAGTGCAACAGAACCTTCGTTCTGTGTCAATTCAAATGCGCACTAAACGTCGGCGCATGCGTCACGTGACGAAGACGAGATCAACTAATTGGTGAATCACGAAATCTATCGGGTGTACTTTCCAAACATTCAAATAATTTTCATTATTCTCTTACGACTTTTTTAAGAAATTATTGATTATGATCTGCAATTTTTAAAAACCAGTATTTCTATTGCGTGATCTATTCAAATTTTCAATAGATTTCTACAAGAAAACTCGAACAAATGTTCGAAAAGAATCGTTGGATCATTTTGACCCGGGGCAACGCGCAAACCATTCGCTGAGTCAGAAATATTAATATTAAAAAAATACATTTTGCAAAATAGCCATACCTCCAAGAGTTTGAGACTAAGTTGTCGGGGTCTCAAAGATCCCATGGTAAATGTCACACGAAATAGTAATAACAGCACACCGTTTAAAACCGATCACCCAGTATACAAAAAAAAATGCAGCTGCGATCAGCGCCACGGACGCGAAGCGGCGACACTGTTTACTTTACCGTGATTTTGCGGTATATACACTTTCGTTCAGCGATGACTGGCTGAGTTCGAGTTTTGTGATCGACGAAGAAGCGGCGAAGATTGTTAAACGAAATCTTAGTAAAAGTTATAATTCGAACAAAAGTAATAATTAATCAGGCAAGAATGTGGCGTATTCTAGCGTGGATCGCCCTCTTCGGAGCCGTAACAACAGCGGATATTTTACGGTAGGAAAAAAACAAACAGTTCCGTCGTCATTAATTTGACACGTAATATAAACCCCAATTATACGGGACTTCGAGGCATTAAGATCACGGATCACGATGTCTGTTCCCAAGTCAGAATTCTCCATTTCAGAAAAAAATATTGCAACATTTTCACAAAAATACGATTTTGGATACAAATTATATTCTCTATCTCGCAATGGAACAAAAAATTAAAACACTGTAAATAAAGAGAAAAAAAACATCCCCTCGTAGTCGGCCTTTGACCAATTTAATCTCGTGTTTATGTTTTTTACGACGATAACACAGTTACTGTTGAGATTACTCCATGATTCGTTTTACTTTCCACTACTTCGACTTTAGTGTATAACTTATTATGCTTTGATAAATGTCAAATACATTGACCGCCTGACCCAAACAAACCCAAACAATCTTTTGTGATGATATCTCATACTTTCTGTCATTACTGATTCTTTTTAATTACGGTTTTTTTTAATCAATTCTGCCTAATGAGAAACTGTTCGTTAGAGGTTCGAGATATTTATGCTATTTTTGTGTTTACTGCTTAAACGGTAGGAGTTAGAAGAAATGTTCACATGAGCAATCTTGTGGAGCATAAAATTTTAGCTCATCCATTCTAATGAGAAATTTATAATTAATAATATTGAAAAACAAGGGTCCTTTCAAGACGTTTACTGCCAAAACAGTAGCGGATAGCACAAAAGTTCACAGGATCAATCTCATAAAGCACAAAATTTACTGAAAAAAAGTCTGTGAAGATACTTTTCTATCTTCACTAGTTTAGATCTGAGCTCAGGTTCAATATGCACATGAAAATCGTCCCCTTTGCGTTGTCTAAGAACCTTTCTCGATTTTTTAAGAAATTTTAAGATTTTTCTAATTATTAATAATTAATTATTAATAATGGAGATTTTCCTAAGAAATTTATTCGATCCTCCGTCGAAACTGAACTAAAGAAAGTGGGAAATTATGGCAAAGAACTTCTTTGTAGAAAATTGAAACCGTTCCAATGACACGAACAGTAGAAGAATTCTCCAGCTTCAATTTTGAATTTGCAACTTAAATTTTGATCTCAAATTGAAGTTCATTTCTATGACTACTGAGGGAGTTCAAAAAATGGAAGTCCATTCAATCCGTTGTCTTTTGTTTCTCTTTGCAGTGTTCCGGTGCACAAAATCCAAAGTTCTCGGAGAAAATTACAAGAAGTAGGAACCGACGTAAAACAGCTTCGCATGCGCTATGGCAGTGAACCGACACCTGAACCGCTTTCGAATTACATGGATGCTCAATATTATGGTTATATAACCATCGGCACTCCTCCTCAAAAGTTTTCTGTCGTTTTTGACACCGGATCTTCCAATCTTTGGATTCCGTCGAAGAAATGCCACTTCACAAATGTCGCTTGTTGTAAGTTCCACACCGATAACGACAAGTTTATTTTCCAAGTCAATAAAAAAAATTCATTCGATAATTGTCCTTGCCTTTTTTTCAGTGCTCCATAATAAATACAACAGCAAAGTCTCCAGCACTTACAAAGCCAACGACACGGAATTCGACATCCACTACGGATCTGGCAGCCTCTCAGGATTTTTGTCAACCGACGTTGTTAACGTATGAACATTTTTTTGGAATCAATATTTTTCTTTGTTCTTCTTTTTTTAGTCTAAATTCAAGTTTTCTATTTTTCATTCCTTTCTGGTTAAAAGTGAAATGAAAATTTCGACTTGGACGGTTTTCCGGATCTTCAAATAAGAAATAAGAAAGAAAAGAAAATTCTGTAATGTTCTCTTGGGATTGAAAGATCTGTCATTTTGCGGAAAAAGCAGAAACGAAAATTTGAAAACTATTTTAGTTTTGTCTCATCAAATTTTCCATCATCATGGATAACAATATTCTGTTTCAAACAAACAAGAAGTTTTTTCAATCGTTCTTTTTAATGTAAAAAAAAATGTACGTTTTTATTTTGGAACGTTAGTTTTTTTCTTTAAATTCTCTTCGTCTCGATGCATGAAAGCTTCGAAATGAAAAAATGATGAAAAATCATAAGAATTTGTTGTCCATTACAGATCGCAGGTGCTAACATCGCGGATCAGACGTTCGCCGAAGCAGTGAGCGAACCAGGTCTTGCCTTTGTGGCCGCTAAATTCGACGGTATCCTTGGAATGGCGTACTCCCGAATTGCTGTGGATGGTGTTACGCCACCGTTTTACAACATGGTTAAACAAGGATTAGTCCCTCGGGCGATATTCAGTTTTTATTTGAACAGAGATCCGAAAGCTGAAATTGGTGGGGAAATGATACTCGGAGGTTCTGACCCTGATCACTACAACGGAGAATTTACATACGTTCCGGTCGATCGTAAAGCTTACTGGCAATTCAGAATGGACAAGTGCGTTTCCATCTTTTATTTGGCTATTTTTTAATTTTTATTATTTTTTTATTATTTCGAATTAATATGTACGAGCAATTTTGATATTTTATTTTGCCAATAGAATGAAAATCGGGGATAAAACTTTCTGCGAAAACGGATGTGAAGCTATCGCCGATACGGGCACTTCTCTGATCGCTGGACCGGTCAAGGAAGTCGAGGAAATAAACAAAGCCATTGGAGCGACTCCCATAATGGCTGGGGAAGCAATGGTACGAATAAATGATTATCTTTCGAAAAGTCATTGAGGCTACGTAAAATAACGTAAAAATAACGATTTTTACTTAACGGGACATTTATTTTGTAGGTGGACTGCAATTTGATCCCTAAATTGCCGAAAATCGAGTTCGTCTTGGGAGGCGAAACTTTTGCTCTCAGTGGTGAAGACTACGTTCTCAAGGTATCGTCAATTGTATTTTTTTTTTTTTTTTAACTTTATGTTTTATTCATTTTTCATCCAGTGTTGATGGTATTCCTGGTGAAAAAGGGGAACCCGTTCATTTCCTTTTTTTAAGATAGTTCTATCGTGACATCGTTTTCTTAAGATTTTGTTGGAAATTTGGGAAAATCTTCTTTCATGTCATTTGCACGTGTGTAATAAATTTAAGAAGGTTTCACCAAGCGGAACGTTCAGATATTTATTGATAAAAATCACAAATTTCGCTAGTCTCTCAGAAAAGTTCGTGTTAAAAGTTACATTTCCATCAATAAATATTTTGGCTCCTACATGATGAAGCCTCCTGAAACTTTGCATACATTTTTATGCAACATCAAAGAAGCTACATTCAGTTTTCCAAAAAAAGCAAAAGGTGTTTTTTGTTCCTTTTTTCCTTGAATATTCATCGTTGAGCAGAAAAATTGAAGCTTTTGGCAGTTGTGTTGCGAGTTTTATTAATTTTTTTAACGTTATTTTGATGGATGTCGTTTCAGGTGACGTCATTCGGCAAAACAATTTGCATCAGCGGTTTCATGGGCATCGATATTCCACCGCCCAATGGACCACTTTGGATCCTGGGAGACGTCTTCATCGGACGTTTCTACACCGAATTTGACATGGAGAAAGATCGTGTTGGTTTTGCAACTGCAAAATAATTCACCTTTGAATCTTATTACGATCGATCGATCGGAATGAATTAATTTTTACTTTACAAGAGTCGTCGGAGCTGCTCGTACGTTGGGCTCCCAATGCAATAGTTTTTTTCCAGGTTCAAAAAAAAAAACGTATTTTTAAACGTTCCATCGACTCTTCCACGTTTTAACTGCATTGTACATTCAAATGTTGAATATTGAGATTACTCCGTTATCTTATCGATTAATTCATTGTGATAGAAATGAAAATACAAAATTTAACAAAATACATCGTTCTTTGTTTTTATTTGTTCATCGAAACATTTTTCCTCCTCAACTTAGACGTTTTATGCATTTTTCTTGAGTAAATAATATGATTTCAACACCGTCACTAATTAAAAGAATTATTGGTCATTTGCAATTCTTTGAATTGAAAAATTCCATGATTGATAGAAAATCGAAGATTGTTATCATCGTATTTAAATGATGCGAAGATAATAAATTCTCTCCAATTTAGACTTTCCCACAAATGGATTTTATCTTGAGTAAATAATGTGGTTTCAACACTCTAATTAGAAATTATTTCGTAATTAATTAAACAACCTAAAGATTATGGATTTCGTGGAATAATTCAATGACAAAGTTAATAAATTTCTTCTGAATTGTATTTTTCCATAGAAGAATTTCTTCTTCAGTAATTAATGTGTCGTCAGCACTTCTACTAATAAAAATAATGATTAAACCATTATTCTCCGAATTTGAAAGTAGGATTATTAAAAAAAAAAAAAAAATGAAATGTCAACGGAAATCATCGCATGTAAAATCCCCTAGATTCGATGAAAGACAAAAAGAATAAATTTCCTCTACATTGGAGATTTCTTCACAACACAACACACGACATCAAATAAAAGTTTCCATTCGCGTCCTTCCTGTACACATTTCATTCAGCAAGGAGAACGAAAATCCAATATTTGCACAACCATAGAAGATTTTTGGCGATACTTGTTGATTATCAAACTCCCTAGATCGTCGAATGACCGCGCATTGAAAATTCTAACCTCAAATTACTGTCATATTTTTGGCACAAGAGTAAATCAACAACGTTCGAAAGCAAGAATAATTTGATGTTGCAAAAACAACTGAATTTTTTCTACGAAATTTTTACATAATTTTTTATTAGAGGATAAATATTATTGAATACTTGTCTGTACAAAACGATATCATGTTGACTAAAAAGTCAGGATTATCGCGAATAAATTTATGATTGGAGTACCGTGTATTTTTCGGATCTTAACCTCAAGTTTTGGATTCGATTCTCGATAAATAATGGCTGGAAATTTTTGGCAAAGCTCGCATCAGTAAGTAAATAAATAATTAATTCATCGGTTCGATCGAATCGTCAATTTTGACGTTTGATTTTCAGTCAACAATGGCTCCTGGATAAACAGGATTTGGTGAGAGAAAGACAACACGATCTTGCTATTTTGACCGAAGAGGAATACCAGAAATTATTCATCTTCTTCTCCTACTGTTAGTACAATTTTCATTTATTTCTATTTACAATCAGAATCATTTTCTTCAATCAATATTTTTCAGTCAATAAGCCTTTTTCTGTCTACTTTTTTTTAGTGATACAAGTTTTGGGAGAACAATTGAAACTTAGACAACAAGTAATCGCTACTGCCACCGTGTATTTTAAGAGATTTTATGCCCGCAACAGCCTCAAATGCATCGACCCGCTACTGCTAGCCCCAACGTCAGTTTTTTTAGCTTCCAAAGTAGAGGAATTTGGCGTGATATCCAACACAAGACTGATTAGCACTTGCCAAACTGTAGGTAAGTTGTATCAATGGAATACTTTATTACCATCTTTCAAATTAATTGAAATATTGACTAAAAATATGAAAAGTCATTTATGAAACAAATTGCATCATATTTTATTGACCCTTTTGCTCCAGACGAGTGAACATTTCCACAACCAATCATAATATTTTTTCAACTAGATTCAATTAATTTCATCATAATTTACAAAATGAACAATAATTTGTAACCATTATGAGCATTGAAAATGAAATACGATACAAAAAAATACCCCACTTGCTACACAGAAAAGAAATTAACTTAAAATAAATTGATAAAAAATTAATAAATACCTTGGAATTAAATTAATTAATTAAAAAATTATCCTGCGGTGTGAAAACTCATTAACTTCAAATTTTGTTAATATTTCCTGTGTAAAAACTCATCAACTCCAAACTTTGTTAATATTTCTGTAAATATAGTTTTTATTCATGTAGAAAATATTTGTATGAATGGAAGAATGTCAAATTTATTTGTCACTTTTTTTTGTCATTTTTTCAGTAAAAAACAAATTCAACTACGCATATTCTCAAGAATTTCCATATCGAACGAACCACATACTCGAATGTGAGTTTTATCTACTGGAGCACTTGGACTGTTGTCTAATAGTGTATCAACCTTACCGTCCTCTTTTGATGCTCATTCAAGACGTTGGACCTGACGATCAGCTTCTCACATTGGCATGGAGAATAATCAACGACAGTCTCAGAACTGACGTTTGTTTACTGTATCCTCCTTATCAAATAGCCATAGGTAAACAATGAAAAAAGATTTTTTCAATCTCATAAAGATTCAAAGAAATCTTCGAAATGATTGAAATTTTGTAGTTATAAATATTATGGAAAAATATTCAAATATTCGTAAGAGGAAATGACGATTCTTTCTTTTCAGGATGTCTACAAATAGCATGTGTGATATTACAAAAAGACCTGAAATCATGGTTCGCAGAGTTGAACGCCGACATGGAAAAAATTCAAGAAATAGCCCGCTACATAATAAATCTTTACGAGTTGTGGAAAACGTACGACGAGAAAAAAGAAATTCAGAGTTTGTTGTCCAAAATGCCAAAACCAAAAGCAGCGCCGCAACGCTGACACGAGGGTGAATACAATTGTCTGTACGAAACAACCGAGAGTTTGTAATTCGTTTTTATCTTGTGCGTGCATTGAACTCATGAGAATAACGAAAGAGAGGAAAAAATATGGAATTCGTATTGGTGCGGCGATTTTATGAAAATGGGGAGACGAAAATGTAGCTCGAGAGGAAAAAAGAAACTAAAAATACTCCAAAATTTCAAGATTTTCAAAAAAGTAGGAAAACTAACGTTTATTTATGTACAATGATTTTTGGATACGGTTCTCGTTACATCGAACCCTTTGAGTAACGCTTGTAAAACTTTTTTACATCGTCGTGACCTATTTTCGTTACGACCATCGTTCGTTTCCTGAAAAACAGAAGAAAAAAACTTATATTAACACGGACATTTCGTCAAATTCATTTGAATAAATCATAGGATACGACAAATTGAGATTTTTTATCATGGGACCCAAAAAACTGAATCACTCAAGAATATTTGAAATGTTTCAAAAACGACATTTCAATTAACAAATCAAAACTTTTCGTCGCATTCCAACGATTAAATCTTCAATACAACAATATCAGCGTTTTCCATCTTTTTTAAATCAATATAATTACCGATCGTTCTGCAAGATTAAAACACCAGTTGTGAGGGCGTGATTTCGCAGCACTTCGAAATCCGCCTGGGAATTGAAACCACTGTAGAGAACACCTTCGCTGAAGGTCAAACGATTACGTTCGTTTTCCCACAATTTAATCTGATCGACAATAGTCGGTGGCAATGTCGGTGGGCCTGCTTCGACCATTTTGCCATGTGCATGTTGCTTCAAATAACTATTTCAAAACGAAAACGACAGAAAAATTTTAGAAAATGAGTTAAAACAAGGATTTCGGCTTTCATATGAAAAAAGAAAAAAATACTTTTTCAAACTTCAAAAATCACCATTGAGGAACAAACTCGAACAGTGAAATTTCAAAAAAAAAATGATCGAAATCTATTTGTTAAACAAATTGGTTCATGGAAAAATGACTTCAATGAATTTGTACTATTTGTCGACAATGCAAAGTGTGAAATAAACAAAAATGTGTTCCTAAAAAATTGGACTGTAATTGTTATTTCCCTTTTTTCATTATTACTATCCACGAATATTTTTGTATTAATAAATTAATTAAAAATTGAATTCATTCATTAATTAATAAAAAATTAAATTTATAATTTTTCATTTACCTATAAACTTACCCGATTATTTGTGCCGCCGTAATTCCACTTCTCAGAGCTTGTCTGACCGAATCTCTCGTCAATATCGAGACAACCAAATTTGGAAATCTGTAAAGCATTTCACAAAAAAGTCCCAGTAGAGCAACCTGGAGATTTGAGTTGCTGTAAGCGTAGACTCGATAATTAGTCTCTACGACTATGTAGCCTTCTTTTTCCATGTCCCTTGCCAAAGGTTTATTTTGTCCAGTCGCAATGTTCAAAGCCAAACGCGTTGGGTAAAACCTGGAAGGACACATCTTCTGTTTAGAATGTTTTTATTTTATAATATTCAAGGTTTTCCTTTGATTATACATTTTTTTACCTTCCTGCTTTCCTTTTTCGCTGATAAACTAATCCAAACTCTCGAAGATGTTGCAAAAACGTTAAAAGACCCTCGGACATTCCTTCGGTGCTGTAATCCTTGCCGAGGGTTGAAAAATTCAATTGGAACAAAAAAGTGAGACATTCTACGAGGTCCAAACCTTTCGCCTCTGTGGTATCCAAATATTGTAGAATAAAGTACCACACTTGAGACGCCGTGTCCAGAAGTAGAAATTGGAATCCAGCCTGAGTTATTACGAGACTGCCATCTTCCACGTCACGCTTCATAAGACCAGCGTGTAATAATATTTTGACAGCGTCCGCCGAAATCCCTGAAATAATGATAATTATTCATTTTTTCTAATATTCAATGACTTTTGACACGACAAATGTCAGATATTGACAAAAAGCCTGTGGTTTTTGTCTGAGAAATGGAGATTGAACGGTTTCTGCATTAAATTCAAATGACCAGTAGAATCGTCTAAAAACTCAATTTTTCATGGAATTTTGCGTTTATATTTTTTAATTTGTCAGAAATAGCGATTATTTTGGATTTACTTAGCCAGTTAACTATGGATTAGAATTATTTTAGATTGTTACATAGTTGATGAGATAATTGAAAAGTGACAAAAAATTGTTTGAACAAACCTTCTTGTTGTTTTGATCCAACCATGTAATGAAGAACACATTCCCATCTCTCGATAGCGTAAGAATCCAAAAAAGCGACGTCTCTAGGTTTGCTGTCAATTTCCAGTTGATTGGACATTGTCCAAGGTTTTCCGCCTCCCAAGAGTACAATTTTGAGATTTTTTTTGAAGGTTGAATTTAAAATCCATCCTGGCAAGCCTCCAGGTATGGAAGCTTCTTTCCAAACACTCAATTCATTCAGAGCTTGAACGACTCGTTGATGTTCTTCAGCGTGTAATTTCGAGCACCACGATGCAATGACAGCCTGAGGCACCGGTTGTTCGACGAAAAGTAACCTCATAACGTAGTGTCTCGCGATAACCGGCAGTTCTCGAAAAACTGCTAAACATATCGGCGGATTATGATAAAGTCGGTTCAACACTTCTGGAGATCTCGATTTAAGATATTCGTGCAAGTCTTTGCACTTTAGTCCTGTTGATCTCAACAAATTTGGTCCTGTTTGAGAACTTGACATTATAACTCAGTTTTCAACGTAATTTCGATATTCATGTATTTTTTATATTCTTATTTTATCAACGAATTCACGCAAGTATTTCGTACACTTTATTTCGCGTTATTTTGACGTATTTGCACTGAAAGTTTTTCAAGTTTCTATTCGACTGATCTTTGTAGTAATATCGGAACAGCGAGGTTATGTGATGATTTTGTATTGACGCGAATATTGCCGCGATTGCGTTTCTTCTTTCAGCAAAGAAAGCCGCGAAATTTTGAAACATATTTTTTTTTTGCTTTGTCACAATAAAAAAATTCTTCATTGCTAATTTTTATTCGCGGCATAACGATGGGAACGTGGTAGGTGACTGACTAATCAACTTATACTAATTAGAAGTAAAAAAAAACTGTATTTCTTTCAAGGAAACATTTGATAGGAAGTTCAACGCCAACTTTATTTTCATCAGCCACTTCGAGTAGTACAATTCGTTTTATACTCTTAAAAGAAAAATAAACATTACATCAAATGAAAAAATGAACGAAAAAAAAACATATGAGAGAGCGACAATTGTTCATTGTTGTAATAACGAACAAACTCATTTAGAGAGACAGTTTTGAATGTTACTCGATCTTCATTACGTGGTAAGACCGTTTTGATTCATTGTGAGTTTTGTAACGCTGTCGGTATCACGTTTTTACAAATGTCATTCGTTATTATTATTATTATTTTTTCTTCATTTTTTTTTGTTTTTCTCTTCGTAATAAAATGTGAAATATTTTAACTATGAGGCAATCATTTTTCCATTTCGACAACTGACATTCATAAGATCACAAACGAGAGAGCTTTTTTTTTGTTTCTTTGTGTTTTTTTTTTTATATAACAAGGGTATCGTAATACCTACTATAATAATCGTATAATCCAGGCCACTCAATAAATAATCTTATAAACAGGACATCATTCAGGTGATTCATAACTGCAGCAATAATTCTGTCGTTAATTTTTTATCTTTTGTTTTTGTTGTTGTTGTTGTTCTTTTCATCTTTTTGTCGTCGTTATTATACATTTTAGTTTGTTTTTCTTCGTCGAACATACAATTTACGTTACCGTATTAAAAACTTATCTATTCGATTAAAAAATTTAAAACACGTAAAGTATTCATATAAAACCGTTTGTTTTTTTTTTAAATACCTGACTAACGATAAATCTTACCAATGAATAAACGATATTTTTGGTATCTCCATATCATTTTTTAATTTATGTTTGTTTTTTTTGTTGTCGTGTAAAAAAGACATGTAGAACAGTCTTGCTTTTGAATTTCAGGTTTGAACAACGAGTTGGATCCAATTGTTTTTTTTGTTTATAGTTAACGGAGCGTCGCATAAATTGTTCAAATTAAACAATAAGAAAAATCAATTTTGGAAGATTACGCGATAGTAAATTGATTAAAAATTAAACATACAATTAACGTATGGCTTATACACCGATGTTAATATCAATAGTCGTTATTACACTAGATGAAATGTACATGAGTATAGAAATCGCTGCGATCTTTTTATTTATTTTTTTCCTTCCTTTTAGTTTTTTCTTCTCCCTGTCGAATGAAATAAAAATATTGTCAATGAGCGTGAGTGCACCCGAGATGCTATTATTTGATGTTCTCCAAACCAAAGACGAAGAAAGAATAATTAAAAATGTAAAAACAAAGAAAATAAGAAGAATTAAGAACGAGGATGCAATTTTGGGCGTAGCAGAGACGAAACCGTTCATTGTCGATTTTTTTCTAAAAGACTTGTCGTATTTCCAGCTTTTTTTTTCTTCATATTTGTTTCTTTCGTTTTTTATCAATTTTCGAACAAATCTCTTTATCGAACATTTCATATCCGGTATAAATGTGTACATGGGTGGGAATTGAATGATTATAGAAACTCGCATTGTCGATAAAACGACCAACATTATTTTTCATTAATAAACTACGAGAATCGATATCGTCATTATTTCGTTATGTTTCTTAATTTCTTTTTCCTTTTCGTTTTTTCTTCA
The DNA here is from genome assembly GCA_013761285.1 of Campoletis sonorensis. Lineage (NCBI taxonomy): Eukaryota > Metazoa > Arthropoda > Insecta > Hymenoptera > Ichneumonidae > Campoletis > Campoletis sonorensis. Next base: position 1,464,161 of record JACEOJ010000073.1, read on the forward strand.
TTTTTTTGAGTTTGTTTTTTTTTTCGGAAAAATGGCAAGATTTGGTATTTACGAAGACATGAACGGCTCCTGTAGAGTGTTTTTTTTGTTTCTTCTCCATTTTTTTTTCTTTCAAGTTAATTACAGCTACGTTATCGCTAATAGTATACGTGGAAGCCTTCCAAAACTTGTTTTCTTTCGTTTTACAATTGTGTGTGTTTCACTTTATTTTTCTCCTTTTACTTTTTAATTATTATTCTCTCTTTCATTTCTCTTCTATTTAAAATCTTTCATTCGTTTTAAGATTATTTTTATGGCAAGCGAGGCTGCTCCCGTTTCCCACAATTCCTCTCCTTGGGATGTGAAAATTTTCATATTCGTTTCAATGTTTTATTCCTATTTAACTCCGTACTCGCTTATACGCGTGCGTATTTTTTTTTTTTTAACAATGATCGTGTTTTTTTTCGGTAATTTAACTTTTACTTTATCGTTATTTGTAATTTTTAAATGAAAAGTGAATCTCTTATCACGTACGAATTTGCATGTTTTTTTTCTTACTGTGTTTATGTTTTTTGCTTGTGTAGGTGAATTGAAAGCTCTGTGGAATTTTCTCGTTCACACGTGCTTCGTGAATATTGAGATAACAACGTTTCGGACCCGTGGTAATTATTTCGTTCATCAACAATCACTATTTGTGTGTTTTTTTTTTTTTTTTTTTTCAGATACTCATTTTCAACGAAATTTCATTCTCTCTCAATTTATCAATAGCAGTCTTTATTGGCAACAAAAAAAATTGTCATTTCGATAATTTAAAATTATCGATCAACAATTTTTTTCTAACTTTCACTCGGACTCGACAAAATTTGTAATTTTGTTCAATTGTTTTTATTCTTTGCTACGTAAGTTGATGAGATGAATTAATGAGATGAACGAGGTTTTTTTTTCAGTTTGTCAGTCGGAGGAAAAAAACTGTTTTCGTGAAAAAAATTAGAGATAAAATTGAAAAAAATACAAACGCAAAAAAAACGGGTCCGAAAAAATAGTTTTTCGTTCAATCGCATCGATAAAGATTGCACTTTTGGAAATATAATAACAATATTTCATTTGTCATTTACGCACGAAATTTACTACTCGATTCTCAAAAATCAATTTGACAATTTTTCTTATTATCAAAATAATGAATAAGAATGAAATTTTTCTTCTTTCAAAAAACCTCGTCAAAATTAATTAGAATTGCAGTGAAAACGATCACTTTAGATCGAAGAGTATAAGAATTTTTTAGCTCAATCGAAAGTTAATGGAAATTCAATTTAGAAAATGTTAAAAAATGAGCACACTTTTTGAAAAAAGGGAACGTTGCGATCTCTTTAAAAAGACAATTATCTGCTGGTTTCGATATAAAAGATTTTCCAATAGAAATTCGATAATAAAATATTAAAAAATGACATTTTTGAAAATGATTGAACATTACACGATTTCTCATTTTGAATTGTCGTCACAAATACATTCAATGATAATTGTGATTAATGTTTCAGTGTTATTTGTTTTTTTTACGGCATGTGTGTGTCTGTGTGTATTTTAAATGGTATTGATAAAACGTATAATCGAAGGGCTTATTCCAATAGCATGACTAGCGACACGTTCATCCGATGAACCGAATCATTTGCTTAAACTATAGCTTTGCCTCTTTTTCTTTCATTCTCTCTCTCGGTTTTCTTTCTCTCTGTTTTTTCTGTCGTCCTTTATATCACAACCCGTTTAATCATTAAAACGTCTCTAATATTATTTTAAATGCGTGGCTCATCACCTTATTAGAATAAGTCGCCCAATCAAATTGAATAATATCTCTTCGATTCTTCAAATCTCGCTAAATTATTAATTATTACACTAATTTGCAATTGTGCATTATTATTTCTTATTTTTTTCTTTACTCCTTCGTTTCATCTTCCTTTCTATCTCAACTCCGCGATCACCAATTTTATTTTTAGTTTTAAATCGATCAAAGGGGCGGGTTCCAAAAAAAAAAAATAACATTCTTAATTACACGGTCATATCAATTACAACGCTTTTGATATGTTTCTTTAAAACTCCTTCGCATTTCTCCACCGAGTCATCGCTACGATTCGTTGAAATTCTTATTCCTCCTTTAAATCTCGAAATTATTTAATTAAAATTCTAAAATGCTAATTCTTAGGGAATTTCAGTCTTTATTAAATAAAATAATTGTCATAAATACGGGAGAATAGAAAAATGTAAATGGCGGATGGAAATTCAAAGATTCTTACTGAACATGATTGCTCAAGAAATGGCCATTGCTCATGGTTTTGTTGTTTTCTAAAACAAAGCATGCTCTCGTTTTCATATTTTCTATGAAAATCATTATTTTTTTAACATCATTTGTCCTTAGGATTAAAAAATGAACTTCACTTCGTACTTCCGAGTGAAAAATAGAAAATCGTAGAGTAAAATAATTAAATAAAGTATTATAAATACGAGTCGAGAATAAATAAATGAGAATACATTCGAGATTCGGCGTCGTCGAGCGAGATTTTCGGGATTAACTACCTCCGAGATTCTTTCGTGCGAAAACATTTCGTTCTAATGACACATGTGTATATTTTCAGGTCAGAATTGGACGATTACCAAATATTCTTACGGAAGACAAAAAAGCGAGAAAGTCTTAATGAAATAAATATTTTCATTTTTTTATATTTTTTATCCATTTAGCAAAGCCCAATTCTGAGTCCCGTTACTGGCACGATTAAAGTTCAGGATTCTCATACGTTCCTAAAAAAATATCAGGCTTCGATAAGCAGAACTTTTTCACCGTTGTAAAAAAATTGAAAAGTTACAAAAATTAAACTATTTTGTACAAGTTTGGAAAAAGAATCGATGCGATTTTGTTTTTTAGTCTCTTTCAATGAATTCTGCGTCAATTATGAGAAAAATGATTTTAATGTAAACACAAAAAATCACGCAATTTGTTTTATCGGATCGATATTTTCGTAATGAATCGTACGGGATTTTTTTTTTCGTTCGAAAGGAGTTGAACTAAGATATGCATTTTTTTTTTTGGAACTTGGCCCTTCGTATTGTAACCCTAAGTGTCGGAACACCGACGTGTCGCGTCGTCACGTCATCGGCATCTTCGTCGTAATCCTCGTTTTGTCATAATTCGTCGGTTGTTTCTTATTTTATGATACATTCGAACGTATTTGTATTTGTTTTCTTTGTTGTTTTAACGAGATACGAATTTGGGACTTTCTTAGGTCTGTAAGGTGTTCGTTATTTCTCGATGAACCGTTGCTAAATCCTGAATATAACCGGCTAACCGTGAGTTCAATGTTTCCAAATTTTGCTTTTGAACTTTGTTGGCACTTAATGCGAGCTCCAGTTGTTCGTGAAGGACTTGCAATGTTTCACGTAAATCAGCATTTTCTTTTTGAAGAGCCTAAAAATCATAATTCGTTGATAAAATAGTTCATTAATGTTTAATCAATAATTTGACGAATTAATTAATCGTCGTGAATTTGAGGAAATAGACTCACAACAAAATCTTTATTTTTTGTGGCCATCGTAAGTGCCTTGACCTCTTCATTGCGCGTTCGCAACTCATTTTCGAGGGCTTCGATCCGCAATTTTAACGCTTCACTATTGCCCTCTGGCATTTTGCCACACTCGAGATCGGCGTACTTGGCCTTTACGCGTAAATTTTCTTCTTTGTACAGCTGCAATTGTCTCTTCCACTCGTCGACATTCGCCGTTGATTCTTGCAGAGCGCTTGTCAGTCTTGCATTGTTAGTTTTGAGGGTTGCAAGTTCAACCTAAAAATACGAGAAACAAGTTTTTTTTTTAATTATAAATTTTTCTAAACACTTTCATTGGTAATCAACGTTTTTTTTTCTTGTAAAAAACTTTTTTTCAGTAAATAATTAAGAAATTATTGTTTTTTTCGTGAGTTTAAAAATAAGACGATCTTTAAATGAATTATTTAATGATTTAAAATAAAACAATTGTTTGAATTCGTCATTACCTCCCATTTTTTCGCATTTGCCGAGCTCTGTGCAAGGGCAAATTTGAGTTTATCGTTTTCATATTTAAGTTGCATTTCGGTAGTTTGTCCTCCTTGATTAGAGCTCATTTGGGATTTTCCTTGATGCTGCGGACTCTCGGTATTTTGTTGAGCCATTGCCTGCGATCTCGCGTGGACCGCGTTCTTTAATTCTTCGTCCATTTTGACTTGACAACCGGTCATCCCCGGTAGTGGACTACTACTGACTGACGAAACGCTGTTCTGCGCCGATATCATGTTTGCATTAGGATTAGGATTGTTCGACGCTGATATATTTGAACTTATCATCGATGAATTTGGTGGCTCTATGAGATCCTGCTCGGTCGACGGCATGTAAGAACGTTGCGTTATTGGACTGACGTTTGCGCTTGTTGATGGCGTTACGGACGAGCTGTTCGACTGCAATTTTGCTCCTGCTATTTTCGTTGCCTCTTTCACCTCGTGAAACTTGTCTATAAACTGGAATAACAATAAAATATCGTCGAGAAATCAATAAAATACTTTCAACATTTAAAAAAAAGAGTTTGTTACTAATTTTGGTTAAAAATTATAATTGAAACTTGTCTAGGAACTTGGAATAGTCAAAAAAAGACTTTTAGAAAACAATGAAATAGTGCTGAAGTCACTAAAATCAAAAGTACCATCGATTTCGACAACAAATTCTCGTTAAATCTGATCTAAAAACTGAAGATCCACAAAAATCATTGAGAAATCAATACATTACTCAAAACGTCATTAAAATAGAGTGTACAATGAATTTTGCCAATGAGCTGTTATTAAAACTAGTCTTCAAACAAATATAACAATGTTTACTCTGCTAAAATACGATTCTTCGACGACTGATCAGCGAAAACGTAGAAATAAGTCAGTGACGATCCACGAAAAGTCGAAAGATCATTTTTGTTTTGACGAAAGCAAAATTGTTGGAACATATTTCACTAAAATAAGGATAATTTGGAATTTTGTGAATGTATACGAACCTTGCCTAATTCGGCTTCGGACGAAAATCCCAAGCCATAAACAGTATTGGCCCTGACATCGGACCATTGTCCAAACTTTTGTGATGTCTTTGTAAACGTCATATTAGGAGTAATTGTACTATTAATAACGGCCTGAAAACAAGAAAAACATAAAGTCGAGGAATCCACAAAAAATATTTGACACGAAAATGACCAAATGATGAATTCTAACACAAAAATTGATTGGCATATTTTTACAAACTGAAAACAGTGGTTGATACGAACGAATAGCAAGTAAAACCGAGAACAACGATGAAAAAGAAAGTGTGCATTGTTGGAGAATGACAGAAATAAAAAGATTGTAAAATACAAGAAACATTTTGAATTTCCATTGAAAAATGCAATTTCAAAGAAATATTCAAGGCGATAAAGGAATAATTCAGTTAATCATTAATAGATAATCATGCATATGCGATAAATTATGAAAAATATTCTTATTTTTTACCTTCGATCCTTCCACGGATATAATTCTATATAAACTCCTCGTAGAATCGTAAAAAAAGGAGACGGAGACAGCGGCGGTGGACGCTGAGACCCATGACCTTTTGGTCTTTGGGTCGATGTGAAAAACATGCGCTTTGCATGTGAAAATTGGTTGTTCGCTTAAAGAAATAAATAATTCATTAGTGATGAAAAAAAAGGATGATAAATTGAAAAAAGTCAAGGGGCCGGAGCCAAAAGAATGCAAAAAAAGAAAGCTGAGGAATGCTCGAGCATTCTATTTTTAGAATAGAAGCAATATAGGGGTTGGCTGTACGAGATGGACAACAAACAGGCATGACCGAGTGGAAGAACACCTCTCGTTCATTTTGTTGCTGGTTCTTAATGAGGAAATACTCGATTATTGAAGCGAATATAAATTAATCGCGCTACCTCGCTCACAACTCGAGTTTCCTTCGATAAAATAAAACAGGAAGAAAACAAAAGTTCGTATTCGTTGCGTTTTAATGTATTAGTATATAAAAAATCGTGCTTCGGAATTCGAAGTATTAATTCGGACACATTTTCTTATGAGTGACGGCAAAAAAACACCTGCAACATCGTCTTAGTGTGTGTCTGTTTTTTCGGGGAATTTCATATACATTCGGAGAATTTATTCAGGCATTTTTTCCGTCCGAATGAATGAAAATGAAAAAAAAAACCTGCAATGGAATTATGATAAAAAGTGTTTCAATATTTATTGTCAAGTAAATAGCATTTCGATTAATTGGAATATTTATTGAAGCATGAATATTCCCGAGTGCACGTGACGCGCTCGTATCGACTAAAAAATGCATTTAAATTCCCGAACAAGCGAATCGTGAAGTCAATTGTTTTCTTGTGTCTATAAAGAAAATGGATTAAAAAGAGATAAAAAAAAAGAAAAGAGCGTTCGAAATTCGATAATTGATCGGGGATGCGGCAAAGAACGTGTATAATATTGGTTGACTGGGATAACGCGATGCATATACCCTCATTATTTCTCACACATTTTCCCCGATCTTTACACGCATACACAAATCTCAATACACCCATAGAAAAAAAAGGAAAGACGTGAAGAAAAAAAGAAGATAAAAACGGGGGATGACAAAAATAAAAGGATAAAGATTTATAGGGTGTGCTTGTAGCGAACTTACCCCATCGTCTCCTTTCCGGATGTCATAAAAGCTTAAGTTTTACGCCGACAGATTCATAGATAATATATCACGCACTGTATAATCGGCACTATCCTCTCGAGAACACACCTCGCGCGCGCAACACACAAACCGATCCACTTTTCTCTCTCTCTTTAGCTTTATCCCACCCCGTCAATCACGCACTGTGCTCGGTTAACGAAAAAATAAAAAAATAAATAATTGCAACATGAAAAAAAGACTCTCGGGGAACTTTTTCGAAAGGAAGAATATTGAAATAAAGAAAAAAATCGTTCGGTGTAGATTCTTTTTATTATTATTCTTCGAAGCTCACGAAGTATTTTTTCAGAGACAAACAGATGACAGTAGTCGCCATCCGCTGGCCTTGCTTGCTCCTGTAACGATCATTAGACAACGTGAAACTAGACGAGTTTCTCTCCGCACAACCGAACAAGCACCTGCGTTTAATCGATTTTTCCCCCTCCCCGCTTAACCTATCCCTACCCTCGACCCACCGACAAGTGTACTCTCTGCCCTATACCGCCCCTGTGTGTGCTGCTGCACGTTTCACTCTCTCTTATTTCCCATTTGGATACTCTGTAATCTCCCCTTCTCTCTCTCTTTCTCTCTCTCTCGCTTCTAAATCCTCACGTACGCGCTTACCACGCAACTCCACACACTCGTATAGCTTCCTTTCACTTATGCGGGTATGCGTCATCATGTGAAATGCATTGAGAAAAAGGAAAAACTTTACTCAGAATATTACCGTTAATTTACCCGATGGTAATCTATCATCATTTTCATACTAAAATAATAAAGTTTTCCATCTTTTTCGATGGAGATTTTATAAATACGAATTGAACAATGTTGCTTCTGGGAAAAGTTGAAATGTCAACAGCAGATTTAGTTCCTATATACGTGCTGACGAATTTGAGACATAAAATCAATAGACAATTATTGTTGTTGTTTTTTTAAAATGAAACTTCAATCTATCGACGTTTCGTGCAATAAATGCAAGTTTTATTAATTCTTTTACAACAATTTGACAGAGTCCCATGAATTTTTTAAATTTCTAGTGGAAGGAACGTTAGACGCCATCTATTGGGGTCATAATATAAGTATTCGGCGTGCAAAAATTCTCTAGAAAAGGCGAGCCCCAAAAATACAACGCCAACAAACTTCAGGTTAGTCTAGAAACTTCTCTATTTTCTTAGACTTAACCTGACCTCACTTTTGCGTGAGTCAACCTCACGCATCAGTCCTATAGCTGTATCAAGTTTTATCCAGCTGTATCTAATATCTCGTTTTTTTTTTTACTACCGTTTCGCTCATTTCGTTATTTTTGTGCGACGTAAATTTAGTATTAAATTTACTCATTATTTCTCATTTCCAGTTCACGAGGGTAACGTATTTCATGAATATTCAGCCACTGTGTATTTTTGTATATTATCTCGTCAATAAACCACGTACGAAATAAATGTTCATCGTTTTCTCGAACGTTTCCAACCGATATACAAAAAACATCTGTTGAATTTCTCTCGTTTACTATCGTCGTTCCTTCGAGGCTGTTCCACTTTCTGTCGGGCTTACTCTTTCACGCCTGTCAATTTAACAACAAACATTACCGTCGAGTGATCATTTCACGTTCAGGTTTAAATATCATCGTCCGAAACTTCTGCGATACTCCGAAAAACTTCATTTGACATTTCGTGAATCATGCTGACAAAATTGTGACGAACGTTGCATTTCACTTTTCGCAATGATTTCGTTAATAGTGTAATCAAAAAATTATCTTTTTTTATTAGACAAAGTGACGTTTCAGAAACTTGCCTGTTACAACAACATCATTAATGAGTTTTTATTCTCTGAGAAAATTTATTTGTTTGTATCGTTGTATTCTACTTTTTTACAGTATTTTTTTTTGCATATAATCTTACTTGGAAAAATGGCTTTAAAAAAATGATAAACAGGATATGAATACATGAGGAATTCTTCTCAATTTGATGGTTCATTATTTACAAATATTCAACCAGCTCCAAAATGCCACGTTATTTTTACCTGCTGCAGCAAGTCTTGGGCAATTCTTGTTTACTTTTAAGCTTCAAAAAATAAGAATTTCGACTATTTCAATATGAATTTGTTTCCTATACAATAAAAATCAAAAAAATTCCACAATCTCTTTTGGCAACAATACAAAATTGTACTAATTTTGATTAAAGTCCTTAAAGTGTCAGAACTGAAAATGAAAAAGAAGTTGGAAATTATGCATCACAAATGTTTTCAGGGCTCAGATAAAACTTTTCACAACTTCTTAATCAACTAAATTTGGTTTTTATACAAAAAAAATTCATGTATAGAGAAAAATTTATCCAAGATTTGCAAAAATATCAAAGTTATGAAACCAGGAAACAACAATGATCGTCATAATTATAAATAACAATAATAATCGATCTATTTTATGAATTTATCCATAAAATCCCATTTTCCAATTAGCCTTTTAATGTTATTGCAGTCATGAGAAACGCGGTAGAAAATGTTGTCCAAACGCAATCAATCACGGTGGATGAACTGGGGACTAGTTACGAGGCGATGGATACGAGCGAGGCAGTGCAAAGCGCGGTGTTAGCAGAAAACTTGCACGAAGAAGTGCCAATTGAAATGAGGGATAATCTGGTAGTTTCGAACGGAATGGATGGGGAAACTTATGGTTTAGGGATGGAAGTGGCGTATCCTGAGAACAATAGACAAATAAACGACGAGACTTCAAGTTCGCTGGTTGCGAGTCCCAGAATATCCGAAGATTCGGTAGCTGCGGAAATTCCATTGATCGCGCCGATATGTTTGAACTCTGAGCACGATTCGTCGTACACGACTGACACAATTTGCGAGAATCCTGAAATACCTATGGAGAATATCGACGCGGTTGAAAACATGTGCGAATCCGTGATGGAGAATCAAAACTGTCCGGAGGAAATGATAAGCAACGAAGTTGTTCCTGAAGTCGCAAGATCCAGCGACTCGATCCAAGTTCAAGAAGTTCCTAACGTTGGCTCCGACGGACAGAGCGAAAGTGGAGAATGGTCTCGGACGGTTGCACCCAAACGCAATGACAATTGGGACACACTTTTTGCACGCACCACTGTTTCCAAAGAAGAAAGCAGCTCCGTCACTCCAGTTCCAACAACCGGCACCGTCGTCTGTCCTAAAAGTGTCAAACGCGCTGGTCCTTACATCCTCGGACCTCTCATCGGCACATCACCCGTTAAAAGCATCGTTCAATGCCTCGCAAGGAAAGCCAATACTGATAAATTTTATACTATCAAAATTTTGACCCTCAAAGACGACAACGAGTACGAAACGCAGGACGACCGACAAGGCAAAATGTTGTTACACGCCGAGTACTCGCTGCTCAGTTTGCTACAAAATCAGGACGGCGTCGTGCATCATCATGGATTTTTTAAAGCAAGTTTCCTTTATCCCAATCGCCAATTCGTACTTTTCTTTCCTATTGAGTTTTAAATTAAACTTATCAAATTATTTAAGGATTGTGCCCTCGAGGAAAAGAGTCTTCCTTCCGGTAGAATTTACACTGGAAAAACTAAGCGTCGTCTCTGCTTGGTACTCGATTGTTTAACTTCCCACGATTTCAATCCACGCAACGACGAATTACTGAATCTCCAGCATCACGTTATCAGAGAAAAAAAATTATCGGAAAAAGAGAGTCTTTTAATATTCACCGACACCGTGAGAATCGTTGCTTGCTTGCATAATAGAAACGTCGTTCACAGGGATCTCAAACTAGGAAATTTGGTATTGAATCGTAAAAACAGAAAGGTGAGTGCCATTTAATTGGCGAATTCGAGAACGATTCTCGTTTTGTTTATTTATTAAATTCTGTATTTTCCTTTATTTTACTTTGTTTCGTTTTCTTTTTTCAGGTGACCATTACGAATTTCTGCTTGGGCAAGCACTTGGCAAGTGAGAATGACTTATTGAAGGATCAACGTGGTTCACCTGCGTACATATCGCCAGACGTACTTTGTGGGAAACCTTATTTAGGAAAACCTTCAGACATGTGGGCATTGGGAGTCGTTTTATTCACGATGTTGTACGGCCAATTTCCATTTTACGACAGCAGTCCGACCCAACTTTTCAACAAAATCAAAGCAGCCAATTACCACATACCCAAGTAATTGTTTTTTTTTTTATTTACACAGATCGTAATTGAGTATCGACTTAAACTAAGATTCCTACTCGGGATCAATTCGTTTCGTTTATTCGGGAATCGTGTGATTATTAGAAAAGAAATGTCTCTCATAAAAATCGATAATTCATTAAAATGGAAAAAAGATTTATGCTTTTAACGTGTTAAAAAAAAAAAAATTTCATTCAATTATTTAAATGGCTTTTTATTTCGAAAATAATGAATAGAAAATAATGTTAATTATGGATTTTTTCTTCAGTGATGGCAGGGTATCCGATGGAACGACGAATCTCATAAGAAATCTTTTGGTTCTGCAACCCAGTCGCCGTTTAACAGCGGTTGAAGTGCTCGATTCGTTATCCTCGATAATCGCAACGTTCAAAGTCCCTACGGTGATTGGTGAGGAAGAACAAGTAGTTCCGGATATTAGTCTGATTGGAGAAGAAACAAGTGAAAAAAAGGCTGAAAATACTGAGACGAATACACGACCAAAACCTTTATCTGATTTTTACAAACATGTAATATTGCAGGTGAGCCAAGAAAACGAACTCAAGGGAGAAATCATTTCTCCCTTACAAATACAAAAAAAAAATTGAAAAAAAATATATAAAAATAACAAAATCAAATAAAATAATGAATAAATATAAATAAAATTGAATAAAATAAAAATAAATGAAAACTATATTTTTATTCAATTTAAATTGATATAATATTTGAAATGTTTTTTTTCCGAACAGGAACAACGACAACAAATGTTGAACCAACAGCCAACTCCATTGTTACCAAGACCGCGACCATATGGTCAAATTCCTGTGCATCGTGTGGATGCGGAGCCGAGAATGTTAACAGCAGCAGAATTGGAGCGTTTTAAATACATAATACCACGAGAGACACCGAGACAACAAGTACAAAATGGTGCGAGACGTGAAAACGTTTCGCTTCGAGTACGTGGAAGTCCGAGATTTCGTAATACGACGAATAACGAAACGCAACAAACAGCCAGACCGAGTTTAATTTCTCCAGCGGTTGCACCACTGAATCCTCACAACGCTGCACTTTTTGCCGCAATGGAAAATAATTCCGGACATTCTTCGCAATCGCACAATATTTTTCCTGCCAATTCTTTTGTCAATCGAACGAACCAATCGTCCCCTGACAATCGAATCGTCGCTGGAATCGTCTCTAATGCTCTTGGCGAATCGAACCCTACAAATAATTCGAGAATTCGTAACACTGCCTCCACCAGCGGACACTCTGCCTCGCTAAACGGACCTTCCAACTCTTCGACGAGAAACTTCGATGGAGCTTCGGCTCTGGATCGATTGTACAGTCGAATGGCTCTCGTTCGACCTCCTAATTCCATTCCCACCGGTTCTGCAAACAATGACGCTGCTGCGAGAACGACGCAGCGGAATTCGGGTAAATTTTAATAAAATCACAACCAAATGGTAAATGTGCACAATTCGCCACCTCATTCTCAAAATTTCGTTCCGGATATCAGAAACGAATCAAATTTCGTCTTAAAAATATTTCTTTTTTCCCAAAATATCTTTCGAACACTGATTTCGAAGGAAAATTGTGAAAAAAGAATGTTGGATTAATCTTTATTTTTAAATAACTAAAAAACTAACATTCCTGTCGGCCTGCTTGAAAGATTTTTCCTCTAGATTGAAAAACACAATCATTTCTTGTCAATTTATTCCAAAGAAAAAAATGTACATGAGCAAAATTTGGAGGAAATTCGTTTTAAATTTATTTCCAGGCTCTTTTCTGCGCCTTTTCCCTAAAAAGAGTGTTTTTTTTAAATTTCTAGATACTACGATCGAGTCGCCGCGGCCACTAGAAAACCCTCCAGTTCCCGAGCGTCAACCGCGAAGCGTAACAGAAGAAAACAGAGCGTCATCGGAGCGTCGTGAGCTGAGGAATCCTTCGCAGCGTATAAGATTCATAGATCCTTTGGGAAATCACCCACCGACAGATTCGCGGAATCGTAACGATTCGTTGAGAATGTCATTGGCGATAAGAGCGTGTTTATTGTCGCGAGCGATAAACAGAAATTCATCGGAAACGAGTAGAAGTACGGGATCGTCAACGGAGACGAACAGATCCGTGCCAGATTTGGAATTGCAGAGTCAGCAGAATCGTTTCAAAGAAGCGATTCTAAATCGTTTAATATCGTTTCGAGTGAGAATGCAGCAAACTCGAATCGACAATATCGAGCGTGAAATGAACGTGAGAAGTCGTTTATCCCGACTGGGATCGTCCTCAGTAACAAGAAACAACGACGATCGAGATCGTTCCTCTTCTTCGTCGAGAAGACCATCGTCACTTTCGCTAAATCGTTATTCTCCCTATTTACCAAATCCTCGCTGTCTCGGAGTCAATAGAACCTCGAATCTCCTCAACAACGGAGCTTCCACGGATGTCAACAACTCTGCACTCTTGGAATCTCCAATTAACGTTTCTACTGCTCCAACGACCAACAGATCGCCGGAAAATATCGTTCAACTGTCTTCACGAAGTCGCAGTGAATCCGATCTGCGAAGAAGACTTCCAGAACCGTTGCAAATCGATCCTCGGCCACGATGGTCACTAAATAACGCTGCAGAGCCCATTTCTGCTCTGGCCAGAGACGCCACCATTAACAATCCCAGAAACGATGACCGAGAGCAACAAACAGCTCCACAAAATAACGATTCGATTAATTCTCCTACAAATTCTCAGAGATAATACTAATTTACTCTCACGACTTATATCGTCGAGATTTTTCACAGTTTCCATCGTTGGAACCCGAACAAACGTCATTTTTTTCACCCTCAACCAAAATATATCGGCTGTTTTTGGCCATGAAATCGATCAGACTCATTCGTGAGGAACCAGAATGTAAAACTGCTAAAAATTCTGAACATTTTTGAAAATTAAAAATTGTATAGACGAAAAAATGAAATTTATTTGAAAAATCGTCTTATTGCTGGTCAATGTCTTGTTTTCAATAATGTGGACACATTATTTCGAATATTTGGTTTCCTTTACAGAAGCCATGACTGTTCAATTCCTGCATTTCTTAAATGCACTCGAATTCTGACTTGAAATTTAAAAAAACGAAGAAATTTCGTTGCTCTTCAATATTTGAAAGTTTACGATCATTTGCCATGATTATTTCATGTTATTTTCTTTCTTTTCTTCAGAATTATTATAAATTATAGAATTATTATAGTTATTCATAGATCACGTTATTAAAGTGGGTTTATTTATGTTCCTATTAATTGTCGGTTGTTGAACTATACATGCATCTAGTATTTGATAAATAAACGAACGTTTCTGCATCATAAGATTTTCGTCGTCTCGTCGTGTGATTTGATTCATTCAATTAAAAAATATAAGCAACCATCAGCCTTCGATATTTAATTTTGAATTCCATGACAAAAGGAGGGCAGCGTGTAATTTATATTTTTCTTGAAATATCGAGCTTTGCCGAAAATAAATGATACATCACTCAAATGCTCGATTTTTTTTTAATTTATCAACTTTGATTGCAAAGATTTTAGCAATTTTTTTATAATTTATTAATCAGCAATAGCAGTGATTTTTTTTTGGATAATTTATAATGAAAAAATGTATTGTGCTGAAGTGAAAATGAAGTTTTGTGATTTGTTCCTCGTGGTGAGAAATGGAACTACGTTCAAAAGTTAGTCTCCGTGTGTATGTTGTGAGTGCACGCGTGTCGCGCATTCAGAACACTTCTATCTTTAATTATCTTAAATGCAGTGTTCGTCGATGTTTATCAACAATGTTGACGACTAAAACGTTTTACAGAAAGTCGAAGGGGGGAAACATATTTAAGGTGCAATATCAATAAAAGTTTGGCGTACGTAAAAGGCTAGAATTTTGAGGTTAAACATGTGATTTTACACTCGGTCGCAGGTCGTCAGAGAACATTATCTCAGGGATGATATTTGGTGCGGTTCCGAAGCCTGCCAACGATGTTCACCGAGACAAAACGACCTTCTTCTCGCAGCAGACAATCCTGGAGCCACAAGTTCTCTTTTCACCTATCCTCACTATTTGCTTCTCGATACGAACGTAGTTTTGGATCAGGCAAGTACTTTTCGAATTAAATCATCCAATATAAATAAAAAATGGTATTTTTCGTTTAATGAATAGTTACGAATCACAAAACATTAATAATAAAAATCGACTATAAATAAACAATTCGAATAAAGTTTATATCTCAATGACTCAACCTCCAAAATTCTTTTCGCCAACAGATTCACATTCTGGAAGAAGACGTCATAAAAAATGTAATAATCACGCAGACTGTATTGGAGGAAGTGCGTCACAGGAGTTCCAACGTTTACAAAAAATTGAAAGACATTTTATCCAATCCGAGCAGAAAATTTTACGTCTTTGTGAACGAGCATCACAAGTAATTGAATATTTTGATAAAAATTTACGCCCAAGTATTTCTGCACACATTTTTGTCTAAAAACTAAATAAAACCATTGAAAACGACGCTATAATTTTGTAGAGAGACTTATGTGGAGCGTGTTTCTGGCGAGACCATAAACGATCGAAATGACAGAGCGATTCGTACGGCCACTAAATGGTACAACGTTCACTTGGCCCTGAGCGATGAAAAAACGATAAAAGTGATATTGTTGACGGACGATGCAGCGAACAAGGAGAAATGCACAGCGGATGGAATTGCCGCAGCGACAAGTCAGTAAAACATGAAAATATCTTCCAAGTGCAAAAAAACAAAAAAAAGGAAAACATTAAAGTTGAATCTTTGCAGTGGAAGAATATGTCGAATCCCTGGAGAATTCCGGCCTCCTTTTGGACAAATTGTGCAAACGAAGTTACGGCCTGGAAGGAGGTTCGCGAGAACCACTGTTTCCTTGCCATTTGACACCGGCGGAGTTGCACAATGGAATTAAAAATGGGAGATTAGTTCAGGGAAGTTTTCTGGCTTCGAGAGAGAACTTCCTTGAAGGAAGCGTCAATGTGGAAGGGATGGAAAAATTCGTAAGTTTTATTCGCCAAAATTTCTTCCAATATGCAGAAAAAAAAGAACTGGAAACGCTTCAGATAAATCCTCGATTTTGCCCGAAGCAAAAATTCGCATGAATTTCTTTTCAAATTGTTTTTTTTGTTCAAATTTTGTTGTGTTTCGTAATAAAACTATGAAATATATTTGATATTCTGTAGATTCACCTCCCAAAGCTTGGTTCGGTTCGAATTTTATTGTTTTTTCGTCTAAAGTATGGCAAAAAATTTCAGATACTGGTTCAAGGTCACGTGGGCTTGAATAGAGCAGTCGACGGAGACATTGTAGCGGTGGAATTATTGCCAGAGGACGAGTGGTCGATACCGAGTGACCTGGTGCTTCAGGATGAGGGCGAGGAAGATCCTGGCGACGTGCTCGACGACGAGAACGAATTGATTGTGCAAAAGCCCGCCAAGAAAATTGATCGCACGCCAACGGGCAGAATAGTTGGCATCATAAGACGAAAATGGCGTCAATATTGTGGCATCTTGCAACCGAATCCGGTGAAAGGCGTAAGCGTTTACAAAAACAATATTCAAGGCTTTGTGATCTAAAAAAAACCAATAATTACGCGTAATAAGAATAAAAAAAAGCATTTTTGACACTCAGTACCGCGATTGAGTCGCACATGGAGTTGAGCGTTTCGTTCCGTTTGAGAAAAGTCGAAATTACTTTTTTTCAGAATGTCCGACATTTGTTCGTACCCGCTGAGCGAAAAATACCCAAAGTTCGGGTGGAAACCAGACAAGCGGAAACTTTGGCGAGTCAACGAATAATCGTCGCTATCGACTCTTGGCCTCGTAATTCACGATATCCACTCGGTCATTTCGTACGAGCACTTGGTAACGTTGGTGACAAAGCCACTGAAAATGAAGTTCTTCTGTTGGAACACGACGTCCCACACAGTCGGTTCTCCGATGCTGTTCTCAGCTTCCTTCCTAAACTTCCATGGGTCATTACCGAAACGGTGAGTTAAGGAGGCTCGATCGTTTCTCATGCGTCCGATAAACTCCAAGTTTCATTGTTTAAAATTCGTATGAATCTTATTAACAATCGTACTCAACTGTGGGTTAAATTCGAGGAAGTTTGACCGTTTAGAAATCGAGTTATTAGTTGTAAAATATCGTCTTTTTTCGTAACTTCCCATAACGACCTCGTGTTAAAATTGCGATTTTAAAATCTAAATATCTCGATTACCAGACGGTGAAACTTTCTCGAATTTTTTACACATTATGATACGACGCTCAAGAAGATTCCCGCAAAATTTCAAAAAACTATCTTGGAAAAATTGTGTTTGATCATTTTGCGATTACTTTGTATATATTATTATGATTAATGTGGTAGAACAAATTGAAATTCCGGATTCCCTTGCCATCTGCTTTTCGTTTAGAGAAGTAAAAGTGCTAAAAAAAATGGGCGGATTCAGGAAAATTATAAAAATAGTAAATTTAAAGGTTTCTCCGGTTCAAAATTCCATGAAACTTGATTTGGTAACGAAGTTCTTAAAACCCATGCCTGGGAAATCGTTTCCTGGATTTTTGACGACTAGGCAATTTTTTTCCAAAGTTTTTATGTGACTGGATAACTCTCCAACGAAAAAGGGTCTTGAAATTATTTGATTTTATTATAATTTGTCGTTTGCAATTTAATGAAACGTACCGATTTTATAGGGAGTGCGAAAAATCGTCTCTGGCTTGCAGAACAGCTCGCATTTCATCCTGCAAACTCGCTGCTAATAATTCATCGTTCAGAGTGAAAGGGTCGTTGCTGGAACGATGAGAAGATGCTGAACTTCCGGTTCGATCATTTCTATCGATATTCACGATTACGTTGTTCGAAACGTTGTCGAATGGCAAAGGTGCTATTTCTAGCAAATCATCCAAATCCTGAAGGAGACTGTAGTCGCTCCCATAGTCGTCTTCGAATCGCGATCTGTCATTTTTTAATTCCTCGTCACTTAATTCCATTTATTTGTCAATTAAACGCAGAGTTACTTTTTCTTTTTGAAGAATTCTATTTTTCTACCTCCTTCGTCTGTGAACTGACAAATTTTGAGAATTGCTTCTTGCAGCAAAATTTGGAGGAGGCGGTAACGGAGGCGGTAGCGGAATCCTCGATTTTCGTTGGTTTGAATTTTCACTCGGTGCGGCACATATCGACAAAAATGGAACCGAAACAATCGATTTGTCTTTATCGTTTTTCTCATTCTTTCCATTCAACGATGAGTAGCTTTTCAAATGTCCCAATTTTCTTGTTACGAGTGTATCCAAGTTTTCTAATGCCAGTTGTTTGCACTTTAACGATTTAAAAAAAAACAAATAAAGTTAAAAATCATCGGTTTATTGTGTTTTCAATGGAAATTAATAGAGTTTCGATGTTCCAACGTTTAAATACCTTAACGTCAGTCAGTAAACTCTTTAAAACTTCCGGTTTGTGAGTCGATTTGACGTTCTCCCATCGTGCGAACAAAGCCTTGTCGTAAAGAGCGACGACTTTTTCCATTTCTCGAAATTCTGCAAATTAATAGTAAACAACGGAATTATCAGAATTTTTTAAACAGTTATTACAAAATGTAATCTGTCTTTGTTGGGGAATATCGACCTTCGTCGCGCATTTTGTTCAGAGTTTTTTTTACAGCCAATTTTTCTTTTTTCACGTAGCTGTGTTGAGCTTTTTGCTTTTTTATGTTATTTAACGCTGCGTTTATTTCTTTCAACATAGTTTCCAGCTCGAAGACGTCATTGTCAAAACGATTTTTCAGAATTCTGTAAATAATCAACAATTTTTTTATCATCGTTGAACATTCAACGATTTTAATGTGTTTTCATTGTAATTTGTATGAAAAAAAACTTACACTGGATACTTGTAACTCAGAAATTTTACATCGTCGACGTTTCGGATGTAATTTATGAATTTTTCAATCTGTTCACAAAGTCCAGGCAGATCTTTCAACGAGACTTTTTCATTTTCTATTTTCATATTTGCCAAATCACAAATTTCTTGACACGCCGAACGCTGTGAATCACTAGAGTCTTTTTTTCCAGGATCTCCTTCTTGGTTGAGACTCGAACTCTGTAAAATATGGATTTTTACTCAAACATTAACGTTTATTTAACCATTGAATTAATTCAACAGGATTTTTTAATATAGAAAATCGATAATTACTTGTGAACCAGGCTTAGCCATTTTTTATTTTCAAATCACCAGATCACTAATTTTTTTTTTCATTCCTGCTGAAACTTTTATCTATTACGCGAGAAGTCTACATGAGTCTTGCAATTTTTTACGTTTATCCGGAAGAAAAATTCAGATTTATTTCATGTAATCAATTTTTAACAAAATTGGTTAAAATTTTTTGACGTCTAAACAGATGATAAGCGAGACGCGGAATGTCCAAAGATACATTCGATTTTTACGGTTCAGTTTATTCGGAAATATAAAAAAATAATCAAAAAAATATCAAATACGAATTAATTGTTCTAACACCATCGTTTCAAGAAAAAATGATTAAATTCGACAATTCCAAACCATTTTTTATTTGAAAAAAAGAAACGTCAAAATCTACGAGTGTAAAAATTCGGAGTCTACGGACAACATTGTTATCGTTGTTAAGATTTTTTATAAAGAAACTTGGTTTTTTATTTATTTTGTCAACAGGACGTAGCACAACGCGAGGATTTGCGACACTTGGACATCTGCTCAGTGGATCCCCCGGGTTGTACGGACATTGACGACGCGTTACACTGTCGAAATTTGGAAAATGGAAATTTAGAGGTCGGAGTTCACATCGCAGATGTGTCGCATTTTATTAGACCTGGTACAGCGATCGATCAAGAGGCTGCATCCAGAGCAACAACGGTTTATCTCGTTGACAAACGAATTGACATGGTACCAGGTAAAAAAAAAGAATGACTATTTAATACTTGAATTTTTGATCAGTGAATAATAGTCAAAAAGTTGAAGAAAAATGGAAAAATATAGATTTTATTAATTTGTATTAACATTTATTAGTATTTATTTTATATTTAAAAATGGCAAAAATGTTCGATTTATTTCAGAATTGCTGAGCTCAAATCTTTGCTCGCTGCGTGGAAACGAAGAGAGATTCGCTTTCTCCTGCGTTTGGGAAATGGACCAAGATGCAAATATAATAAACACCAAGTTTTTCAAATCAATTATTTGCTCACGTAGTGCTATGACTTACGAGGAAGCTCAGCTTAAAATCGATGACAATTCGCAACAGGACCCAATCGCTAAATCTCTTCGGGGACTCAACAATCTTGCTAAAAAAATGAAAAAGAGACGTTACGAGAACGGGTGAGTTTACATCGAAACTTCGTTTATTTTTCTCTCCGAAAACGAGGAATCTGGAGCTGTTCCGATTCTGATCGATTTTCTTGTTCGAGAAAAAATCGTCAATTTTTCGATTTTTTGGCTTTGATTTTCTTTGCATTATTCAATCGTCGTTTTTTTTTGATCCAGAGCCCTCGTTCTAGCATCGCCAGAAATTCGTTTTCAAGTGGACAGCGAAACCCACGATCCGATTGAAGTCGAAGCGAAAAAAATGCGCGAGACAAATTCAATGGTCGAGGAATTCATGTTGTTGGCAAATATATCAGTAGCGCAAAAGATTGTTCAAGAATTTCCGGAGTGCGCCATGTTACGAAGACATCCAGAACCACCGCAGACCAATTTCGAGCCTTTAATCAAGGCTGGAAAGCATCAGGTTCGTAAAACCTTTTTCGTTGTTTTTTTTCTTAAATTAAAAAACAGCAAATAATAAAATCCATCTTTTTTCAGGGCTTCGACATAAAAACAACCACTGGAAAGGAACTGGCACGTTCGTTAGAAGAGGCCCACAAAGATGACAATCCATTTTTCAACACTATGTTGAAAATTTTGGCAACTCGTTGCATGATGCAAGCTGTTTATTTTGTTTCTGGAATGTTACAACCCGCTGAATTCTTCCATTATGGTTTGGCCTGCCCAATATATACGCATTTTACTTCGCCGATCCGAAGGTAAATTTTTCATCTGCAAAAAAAAAGAAAATACATTATTACTGTTTTGGAATCTTTAATTCTAAAAATATTCGTTGGAAAAGTGTTGTTTTTATTTTATAGAAACGTAATTTTTTGAATAAATGACATTTACTGATTTGATTTTTTTATCTGCAGATAAAAGGAAAGACTTTATTATTTTTTTGGAATCTCTAATTCTAAAAATATTCGTTAGAATAATGTTGTTTTTATTTTCTAGAAACGTAACTTTTTGAATAAATGAAATGAATTTTCAATTTTTTTCAATTTAATATTTAAGATTTTCAATTGGATTCAGAATAAATAGAAGTAAAATTAATGCAAATTCATTTAAAACAATTAACAGATACG
The DNA here is from genome assembly GCA_013761285.1 of Campoletis sonorensis. Classification (NCBI taxonomy): domain Eukaryota; kingdom Metazoa; phylum Arthropoda; class Insecta; order Hymenoptera; family Ichneumonidae; genus Campoletis; species Campoletis sonorensis. Next base: position 1,485,485 of record JACEOJ010000073.1, read on the forward strand.
CTGACATAATAGTTCATCGTTTACTGGCAGTGTGCATAGGCGCCGATGCGACATATCCGGATTTGCTGGATAAGAAAAAGAGTCACGCTCTTTGTCACAATCTCAATTATCGGAATCGCATGGCTCAGTACGCGGCACGTGCTTCAGTCGCGTTGAACACTCACGTACGTATTTTCCTCTTTTAAAGTTTTATCTACTCGAATTACACACGAAGTTATTTTAATTAGTGAATAAATTTATAGCCAAGTTCCTTGGAATTATGACACAGATTTGTATGAACGTTTTTTTCTTTTTTCTTTAATCATCTGATATTTTTACTACACAGTTGTTCTTCCGGGAAAAAGTTGAGGACGAATCAGGTTACATTCTTTTCGTTCGTAAGAATGCTCTTCAGATTTTGATACCGAAATATGGCTTGGAAGGGACGATTTATTTAAGCAAAAAGGGCGAAGTTGGTCCAGCCACGTTCACTTACGACGAGGAAGAACAAACACAGTGTTGCGGTGACATTGTTTTTCACTCTTTCGATCCTGTCGTTGTGCAACTCAGTCTCGATCGTTCGAACGTTCAGCACGAAAAACTCGTATTCAAAATGGTCAAGCCTGAGGTAAATTTGGTGTCAATTATGTTTGATTAAGAAAAAAATAGACAATATTTCCAACTGATTGAATAACTTTGATCATGTTCGCTAATTTTTTTTTTTTCTTATCCCTTCAATACGTGTTACAATTTTTTTTTATTTTATAGATTCCAGGGTTCAGCGTTCCGGCTGCAAACGCCGCGGATAAAGCAACGATTGCTGAAGTTCCGAAAAGAAAACTCGACGAAAACAAGGAAGAAACGACGACTGCGACAACTCCTGGCAAAAAGAAGGGAAAAAAGAAAAAGAAGGTGCGTTAAGGAGAAAAAAAATCTTTTCTTTACTACTGGACGCAATGTTTATACATATTTGTGTATATTTTTTGTATCAATTTCAATTTGAAATGAGTGAAACTTCAGCGTCGCTGATACAATAAAAGATACTTTTTTCATGGAGTGTATTTTTTTCAAATTGTTTATTCAAAATGGTAAAAGTCCTCGAAAAAAAAATATGCTTGTCAACAGATGGCCCTTTTACTTCTGATTATTATTTTTTAATTAATAACTCGTCTCTGAGAAATTAATTATCAATAACTCATTATTAATGACCTAATTAAATTAATTTTTAATAAATTAATTGAATTTATTATTAATTACTATTAATCTCTGAGAAATTAATTAGAATTAAGTCTCCAAGACAGTTCCTCAAACAGTCCTGTTAGTCAACTATTCGAGACTAAATTTTTTTACGCGGGAACTACGGAAGTTTAATTGTGCAAAAATCTAATTTTTACGATTTTTATTCCCTGCTACCAATAACGACTGTTTTCTAATTTTTTTCCTGAGTCTTGGAAACCCGAGAGTTTTTTCATTTTGCCCGTTTCGACTCAAAATCAACGAAGAAACATGTTTAGAATTTTTTTAAATCAATTTTCCCTGCGCAAAATAAATTGGAAAAACCATTGAATCGCGAGATGAAGCGCGCTCTGCCGTCACGAGAGAAAACCATAAACCGCGCGCGATTTAAAAAAAAATGTGATAAGACTGATGTTACTCGGACGATTACGTTGCGCAGTGAGCGGAAAAACGACGATTGCGCATCGCGGTCGGCGCAACTCCCCGTAGAAGCCGGGTTGTTGCGTCTCTCTCGCACACGTGAGTTTTTTTTCAAAGGAGGAGGGCTTTGGGCTGGAGAGCACGCTCTCGTACAGTACACAGAAGACAGTCGGGCTCAGTGTGTATTTGGATCTCCCACGTTAAACCCGGTGGGTGTATATTTGTCTCGCGCAGTCTCGATTCTCACCGTCGTTCGTCCACACGCAACAGCGTCGCGGATAAATCCAGGACTTGTTCGAATTTTCTTCGAAAACATTATTTTTCTCGTTTTATTCGAAGGTGCAACGCTTTCGTGACTGGATTTCAATCGAGCTCGATATTTTCGTGTGTCATAAAAAAGCGTGTTTATTTATTATAATATAGTGGTGGAAAGTGCGTGGATTTTTGAATCGTTTGACCAATCGTTCGAGTCCTCTTTTTTCGGATATTTCATCAGTGCTTTCCATTTGATTTGTACACGAAAATATATTTATTTATTTTATATATATTATTTATATATAACCTTGAAAATGCGGCCCTTTGGATCACTTCGGATTGCATCGATCATCGCGATTCTCTTTTTATCACTCGGTAAGTTCATTGTTCTCAAACTTATTTCACTCGTTTATTACACCACACGAAATCGAATATTGTTCGTATTCGATTCAAGCCAGATAAATACCCTCGTGATTATCTTTACTGATAGTTTTATACTGCCAGGCTTTACATACCTGTTTTTTTGGTTTTTTTTTTTTTGTGGGAATTACGTTGGTTCGACACTTGTGAATGTGTACTCGTGCGTTTGCATTCCATTTGATGTACCAATCGATCAGCAAACACCTGTTGATATTCGGAGGAATATTATGTTTTGGAATTTTTATTTCGATCTATTATAGAACTGTTTTACGTTATTCAAATGAAAAAATTCGTGGACGATGAAAACATTTGATTTATGTTCTCTTTTTTCGTATTCTTTATCATCCAAATCTATTATTTATCGATAGAAGGCAACACTCGAGTGAATGAAATCGAAAAAATTGTATGATCGAAGTAATAAATTGACGTTTATAGACGATAATTCGTAATTTCCGGATCGAATTTCCCCATTTAAATCTTGTATCTCATTTCACAGTTGAGAAAATCCAAGTGACCCGTATTATTTACGAATTATAATTGCCCGCTTGTTCGAAGAGGTGACCCCCTTTTTCGACAAAAATAACCAAAATTATTGTCCGGTTTTTCTCAAACGCCCGGTGCTTATATTTATGTTGACGATAAGATACGATTAAAATATTTGGGTCAATGGGCAATTTCTTCGATCTCGAAGAAAATTGGTGGTTCGTATGGTAGGAAATAAAAATCAATATCGCGATTGAACTCAACGACAAATAAATGAATAATCCGTTCATTTCTTTCGTCTAGTTCGGCGAAAAATTTTATATTCCAAGTAGTTCGCGTTCGCGTTCTTTTTGTTCCGGGAATTTTCCGGAAACCGTCAACAATGCAGTTCCGCAACGAAAATTCTGATTAGTTTCCCTTTGTTGTTTTTTTTCTTTCTTTTTCTCGAGAAAGAGAGAATTTTCCAATCACACGGTTGATCTGACAAAAGAAAGGCCAAGAAGCGATGTAGAGTTGTAAAAAAATTTAGCGAACGTCTGCGGGGTCTTAGTTCGAGGAATTGAGACACGGTACTAAGGGAAGAGGATTTTTGAACCCACGCAGAGATCGTTTAACGATTTGGACCAGTAGCAGCGTGAATGCTTACGAGAAAAACGAGATAAAAAGCGAAAGTAACACGAGGAGAGTGGTGTGTTCGTACACAGAAATGAGAAAGAGAAGGACAGAGAGAAAGAAGAGAGCAAAGGATCGACCAGGTGAAGAGTTCAGGTAGAATAATAGATCTCTCTCTCTCTCTCTCTCTCTCTCTCTCTCGCGCGCTCTCTCTCTCCTCCATTTTCTCTCATTCTTTCTTTTCCCTTCTTCTTCCTCTTTTTTCTCCATTCGGAAGACTCGAAGAGGCGCGCAGATGGTAGTTTAAGAATGAACAACTGGACACTACGGTCAGCGAGAAATTCCAAGCACATTCGATGCTCGGCGTTCGCAACAATATACGTGAAAGTATTATGTACCAAAAGTTCCACAGTGGGAGTCTTTTATTCTTGTAGATAGTGTGGTTTTCGTCACAGCGACTCAGCCAGTTCCGGCAACCAACAATTTTACGTTTATCACGTTCGTAAAAGGTGCTGAGGTTAAATTTATTTACAAACGTCAAAAAAATTCTTTTCGGGTTTTCTTCGAATAACTTTGTGAATATTTACACGAAGGGCTGTGCTCTTGGAAACCTCGCGACTACAGAAGTTCGTTTCGAACTTGTGATTAATTAATTGAGTTAGAACCGGGCTTGCCTTTCGACAGGAAAAACTTCATAAACGAGACTGCAACTGTCGACCCGCATGAGAAAATAGGAAACTCTTTTTCTCTCTCTCTCTTTTTCGTTATTTCATTGTTGATTTTACGATGAGAACTCTGTTCAAACTTATCGTTTGTTGTACCTGCATTGCTTACCAGCATTATGGAAATTTAAGACACGAACACGAGGAGAATTAATTGAATGATAAACAAACAATTAATCACATCGAATTCGATTTTTATTTCTTTCGATAGGCGCCCCCAATATTTCACTCGTCAATTGCCTCTCTGACGTTTATACAGTCACTCTCAAGTTCTGCGCACACGAATCGTTTCTATAAATAACGCAATTTAATGCAAAATTGCAAAATAATTCATTTTCATCAAATATTACGATTCAATTATGGAGAACAATAAAAACTAAAGAAATTTACAAAATTCACTAAAAATTCTTGAACAACAATAAAAAAATTTGGAATTCGAAATTATTTGAAAAATATTTACGTACGACAGAAAAAGAAAAAGGTCATTAAAAATAAAAAAAATGAACAAATGATTTAAAAAATCGATCATTTTTATCGATTAATATTTCGAGCCCCAATTCGAGAAATACGTTGTCTACGGTATTGAAGTCTACATCGTTGACAGATACTACAAAAAATATGTTATAAATTCACCAATTAAATAAATAAATAAAATCCTGGTCAAATTGACCCAGAGTGTCAATGCGTGGAATAAATTTCATCGAACTGTCAAATTCGGAAGTTGGGGCCAAATCTGTCAAAAAAAAAAATTCCCCGGACCTTAGAAACGAATTGACATTTTTTTAACGTTTCTTTCCACATTTGAACGGAGCTGTAGAGTCAAAAATCCGTGAACCATATCATCGAAAGTCTTTTAACGGGTCAACTGAATAAAAAAAAATAAAAAACATCGATTTGCCCTGTTGAGATGAATTTTTTTTATCATTTACTGTATATTATAAAAATAAACAAAATAAAAAATAGAAAAAAAAATATATATATACAATGAAAATATGGACCAGAGTTTATTAATCGTTCGTACCAACGACTTGGTAAAATTAGCACAAGACTAATTGTTCATTAAAAACTTGGATGTCGTAATCCACAAACACAGAAACACACAAATATGTACATTTATGTATGAATAAACAGAGATAAAGATTGTAAGAGTGAAAGATCCAAATAAGCTCTTCTCGTAGTAAAAAAAAAACGAGATGGGAGAATATGCGGAAAGAGAAATAAAACGGTACAGACTCGCATCTTACAATATCGCGAATCTTGTAATAAAATAGAACGTTTGTAAGTTTCGAAACGGACGATAAATACCAAATGTTTTTTTTTCTTTTCATTTTTTTTTTTTCAATTTCATTCTCATGAGAAGCCTCTGACTTCTGTGTCTCTTCGTGGATTTCCGATAAGTATCCGTTACGAAATAAACATTGGATTATGCAACTAGATATTATTCTATGCGCTGCAAACTACGTGTTCTTCCGACTGCAATAACCTTTTTTCTTCTCCGATTCGTAAATACAAGACTCGTGGCTATTATTACTTTTCAATCATCCAGACAGGATCTTACGGCAGTTTTATTCGATTTTTTACTCCCTCCCTTCTTCGTTTTCTTTCCCTTTCTCTTTTAATGCAAACGATCATTCGATATCAATTGTTTATGAATTTACAGAATCGTTACCTCGCTACATCGTTACAATATTTATCGTTAAATTTTTTCGCGATTTTATCAGCTTTTCTAAAATCGAGTTAAGAATTTACGGTCGATTTCTTATTTTCTGTTAGAAAAACGACAACAATAACGACTTGAAATATGAAATGATTCAGTTTTTCAACTCTTTTTTAAATATTCCAATGTTTTCTCAGGGAAATTGAAAATTTTGATTGTTTAAAAGTAAAAAGAATTAAAAGAAAAAAATTGAATATTTTTTTTCACTCTTAATTCGCTAAAAAATTATTCATTTTTTTTTCATACAAATTGACACTTTCAATTGTTACGTGTATTTTTTTCGAAAATTGAACGTTAAAAAAAAATTATAATAAACAAGATTTGTGTTTAATTTGATTAATTCGGATTGGAGAGGAAACTTGTGATTATTTTGATAACGACAATCGGACATTGAAAGACCCATATATTTTTAACTCTTTGGGTTATGAGAAAGAGAAGGAAAAAATGAATGGGGAGCCCCCCAAAAATTCTTTTGATGTTTTACCGTCGCGAAAGAGAAAGAGAAAGAGAGAGAGAGAGACTCATCGAGTTCAGTCGTCGAGGCGTTATATTTTGGATAGTAGTTGATAGGACGAATGCGTTTATTCCGAGAGCGCTTGTTCAACAACGAGAACATCGAACGAGGGAAAGAGAAAGAGAGAAAGAGAGAAAGAGAGAGAGAATAGAAAGAAAGAGAGAAATGGGACCACGCGAACCGTCCGAATTTGTATTCAGGCCAGTTGAAACTTCGTGACTCGTAATTCGCGGTTTTACACTATACCATCACCGATAACGAAATCCGAGAAGCCTCTCTGAGATCATAAAGAATGACTCATTCCCCAAAACTATTTCGTCATCAATGAACTTTCACTCAACCCCGAACAATTGTTTATAATAAATGGAAATTTAACGAATCGAAAAACAAAAGAATTTCCACATAACTACGTAGAAAATAAAAAATACTCCACGTACGAGCATTTTTTTTACCAAAAAATGATGTTAACCCGAGAATTTTATCGAAAAATATGAAAAAAAACCTTCTTTTTCAAAAATTCGAACCCCACATTTTTTTTAAATGAGAAAATACCGAAAATAACAAAATTCTCATGCACTCAACGATCCATTCCCAATATTTCTCGATTCTCACAAACTCCTGTTCAATAAAGACTGAAAGTAGAGGAAAAATGAGGATCAAATTTGTTATCAATTATCACACCGTTGCTAATTAATCAAATAAATGATATTGACGAGTTTTCACAAAAGAATATAACTGGGAAGGAAAATTCTAAGAGTTTTATGAGTTCACACTTCAAAGTTTCGATGTAAATGATCAAAGGGTTACATAAATATAAATATACACGGATAAAAATGTGTATAAATTCATTGACATGTGTGTAACCCTTGGAGCATTAAAGTCGTTCGATAGTGTGCACGTTGTGTGTCAAGACAGTGGAGCGTATGTTGGAATTTAAAGAGTACCTAAAAATTCCAAAAGGCTCATATAATCGTGGTCGTGGCGTTGGTCTGGTAACCAGAAAACGTGCCTCGAGCACCGTGCAGCAAAACTCTCCGAGTCCGTTTTTTTTTCTTTTTTTTTCTTCTTATACTCCAGACCATCGAAACGCGTTCTCTCGTCTCGTGAAAGAAATCCACCCTGGAAATGTGATGTGACCGTAAAGGCGGTACAAAAAATATAAAAATAATAATAAAGAAAAAAAACAAAACATAAAAAAAGCCACGATTCCAAGTCGTGGGCAGATGGTGGATAAGTGACGTCACTGACAGCGAGTCTAACCGTCCGATGATTTTGCTATGATGGGGAGAAATGACTCTAGAATTCATTCACCAGAACGCCAGGGGGGTTGGAAATTTAAAGAATTTCGCTCTGTCGAATTGATCGCTCGAGCCAAACGATAACTACTTTTAATATTCCGAATGATTAATTGGACGAAATTTTATCATTTTTCTTTTTTTATATCGTTTTCAAAATAATTCTATTTTTTGTTGTTTTTTCGTGAATTTTTTGCTGGTATTTTCTGTTCAATTTGTTTGTTTCTCTATGTTTGTTTTTTTTCTCGTCTTTTGTCATCGATTTATTTATAACATTGTATTAAAAAAGTATCAATCAAAAAATTGGAGTCGAAAACAATTTGATCCAGTTGAATTTGTGGGCGACCGAGAATAAATGTTTCGTAATTCGCCAGCGACTACATTAGTGGAGGTTAAATTTGGCACACACGTTGTGAAACAAGTTTTGTGCCATGTCAAAAAAATTGAATTAATATTAATAATAGTAGGAAAATAAAAAATTGCAGAAGACTGTGTGGCGTTGGCAAAATATTTTGTGTGACGATCGTTTGAAGTCGAAACTAAAAGATATCTTGAAATTGGTTGATTGTTCGTGTTAAGGAAGCAAAAGTCTATGAAATTAAAGAAAAAACAAATAAATAAATCGATAAAACATAAAATTTAATCGTAATTAAATTATTGTGTAAATTGTACAATTAACTATTGACAAAATATCGACGAATTGACGGCTGTCAAATAAAGTTATGGAAAATCATTTAAAAAACTTTGGCTGTCACTTTTACGACGAGAAAAATCGTTTTATTCTTGTATCAAAGCTCATGAAACAGTTTGTTTAAATGAAATATACAAAAAGTCGTTTAAAGCGTTACGTTTTCTCAGTGTCAACAAAATCATTGATACCCATCGTATTTTTAGCACCTCTACATCGTGCGTTTGAGCCTTTAACCTGGAAATTTGAAAATCCATTTTCAGGACACCCGATAAATATGGTTGTTAGGATCACCGTCAAAAAATTGGGTATGCTGTCACTAAAATAATGGGAGCACTGAAATCACTTTGAATTTATTTTCGAACCGGCATATGTCTAACCAGGCTGGGTCCGTAACAGGCCGCAAGTTTTATATATAGTGGAGGGTTTCGTCTCTCTCTCTCTCTCTCTCTCTCTCTCTCTTTCTCTTTTTCTCTGGGGTTCGATGATGTCACAAATGGGAAACATTCGGTATATAGAAACCATGATGTACAAGTATATCGGTGAAGGGACCACGTGGGCTTGCAGGATATTAATGAGCGAACGAGAGAATGAAAGAAAGAGAAAGAGAAAGAGAGAGAGAGAGAGAGAGAGAGAGAGAGGAAATAGAGTGACAGACGGAGAGGAAAAAAAAATGATGTCATCCATTATATCCACGATTTTCAAGACAAGGACAAAATTATTTTACAATTATATTACCACGACGACAAATTCAAGAACTTTTTCATAAAGTTTGTATGAAAATAGGAACGAGATACAGAAAAACATCATTCGCAATCGAGAAACACATAAAAAATTTATTTCCATATGTTTGTTATTGTACTCGAGGATCTGAGAAACGTGACACAGTTTCAAATACAAGAAGTTTTTTTTCTTCAAACCTCACGAAACTGTCGAGCTCGATAATTATCGTTGTTATTATTATTTGAAAATAAAAATGTGTTAATTCCACAATTTGTATGAGTCAGATAAATTCTTTTTTCTTATTCAAATATGCGTCGGAGGTTGACAGAAAAATTCATAATTCCATCGCCTTTTTAACTCGGAAACGGAATAATGATTTTCAAAATTTCAAATCTTTGGGAAATGTCAATGGCTCTTGAATATTTAATCAAAAATAAACAACGCACCTTTTTACGAGGTTTTCAAATTTTTTAAATCACTGGAAAATGTCAATGTCACATAAAAATAACTCAAATCTTAATTAAAACGAAAGAAAATATTTATTTTCATAAAAATATTGTCATTCATTAAAATATTGAATAAAATTCACATAAAACTTCTTTTTATCTAATTTTATCCAAACAAATAGTCAAATCTATTTGACAAATACTTGGCTGTCATATTTTTTTGTATCTTGTCGATATAGAAAAAATTAAATCGATCCTCAAGTGCTAGTTTTTTCCATGTCATCAGCAATAAGTGACTGACTTATTGGAGACGACAATCCATGTGAAAAAACGTTCTCGTGATCATTGAATGAGCACGCGTGTGGATGACGTTAATGCCTATAGACGACTCTCGACGTTTCAATGAATGAAAATCATCACAATTACTATGAGCACATATATTTATATATTCTTATTTGTATGAGTGAATATTTATATAGATATATCGATAAATCTAAACTCAATGAAACATCGAGGATGTTTTTAAGTGAAGAAGAAATTTTTTTTTTTTCATTCAACGTGCATTTGTACTGAATCAATTAAGAGGCTTGTTACATCGAGATATTATCGCGCAAATATCTCGTAAAACACACGTGAAAAAGACTCTACGAAAGTCTCACTTTCAAGAACCGCGCGCGGGACTTTAAAATCTACACACCTTTCGTGCCATTTACTTTATGGCGTTGTGTCATTTCGTTTTCTTCATTCTTTACGACATTTTAATCCTCCAGCTATTTTCTATTATCTTCGGAGAAAAAAAATAAAAAAAATTGAGATTCTTATTTTTGAAAAATGGTCTTTTATTTTCCTTTGTTTTACGAAATTTCCGGTTCTCATAATCTGACATAATAAGTTTATTTGGATATTATGTAGGAAAAAAAAGAGAGGTTAAATTTGAAATCTTCGATGCTATTTTATTTTTATATATTTTTTCTTTAATTCTCAAAAATGTCGAAACTATCATCTGATTTTTGAGAGAAACGATATTTTTTTAATTTTTTTTACGTAGGTCGAGGTCGAGATTAAAAAAAAAATATATCATTTTTTTTAATGTGAGATTTCTTTTGAAGAAATTTCTTGTTTTTACGTTAATGGCAAATAAAAATGTTGTATTTGTTGAATTTTTTTATTAATGCTTAAAACGATTATTAAATACACTTTTTATGGATTTTGTGCTTTTTTATTCATTGTTTTTCATTTAAAAAATATATAGATATCATGGACTTAATTCACGAGTAAATATGTGTCTGGAAAGGGCAAAAATATTTGTTAAATTTCATCTGTTGCTTCCGTTGATCCACTCACGACGGGGATTCACTGCGGTCTTCGGAGAAACTCACATCTATTAATACGTTAAGTTTCTCCGGACCCCTAAGTTTCCTATATACGTGACTATATCGTTTCAATCCCGCACGACCGAGCAAAAAGCAACCAGCATATTCTTCGATATACAGTTCGCAGACACGCCGTGCTGGACCGCGGTCATTTCGTAAATATAGCTCCCGAAATTACGGTAATAATCCCCAATAGCTCCAATTCCGAACTTTAATGGATCCGTTAAATCCCGAAGAAAACTCTCTTGTCCAGACGACTCGAGTTACGTCATCGACCAGAAATTTATTATTCTTTTTAATCGACTGATCTCAATCGATCGATTTTCAAAGTCAATATTTCTTCACAATTTATTCATGAAATTGAAAAAAAAAAATCATTGATTTTTTAACAAAAAAAAGTTCATTATTGATTTTTCAATGAATAAAAAAAAACGAATGAAATGATTGGATGAAAAATATTTGTAAAATTTGTCTCGATGACGTTTTTTTTAATGTAAAAAAGTTATTGAAACTTTGAGAAACCATAAAAATTGAAAAATATCAATATTTGGTGCAAATTTAAAAAGTTGAAAAGCTGAAAATGTGTTTAAAAAGTATTTGGTGATCACTTTTAGTTTAAACGATTTTTTGAAATCAATGTTTTTGGTTATTCTTACGAGATATTTTGTAATTATCTTGAAATATAGATTTCAATGTTTTATAAATAATTTCGCAAGTTGCATGACATGTATTTACGTCTTTTTAGTATAGGGGATAGAACTGTGTTTTTCTTTTGGAGATTTCATTAATGGATGAAAATAAAAACTCATTGAAATTGGCCAATTGCCATTGAGCGATGAAAAACAAACATTTCTGCTTTAAAAAAAAATCTTCTGTTTGTTATCTCTGTTAGAAAATTACAGTTCGACTCTTATAAAAATAAATGTCCGGTCTTAAAAATAGAGATTATGCCATTGACAAACGTCAATAATGAATGGAGTGTGTTTGACGTTTATCAATAAATAGTACGAACGAAAAAAACTTTTAAAAACTGCAGCTTTGAGGCCAGTCTCGATTTATTTAATTGACTTCGTTTCCGGCCATTAAACATTTCAAAAACAAACCAAAAATAAAATAGTTATAAATAAAAAAATATCAAAAATATTTAAATGATTCGAATCAAAATTTCAAAAAAAAAAAAAAGAAAAAAACAGCATTAAATTTTTATTTATTCTTTCTAATTGATTAACGATCGATAAAAATAACAAAAACCTTACGTCAGAATTGTAACTCTCGACGAAAGTGAATCCCTCGAGTTGATCGTCGACGAGCTTATGAAATCCAATCGCGTTCAAGTTGCCTTGGTATAGTGTCTCGTCGAGCTTGAATAGCGTCATCATTCATATTTGCATGCGTTGATGCAATTTTATGTATTTCAGAAAGTAGATCACGTTCCATTCGGAGTCAATATCAACAATTTTCCAAATAAACATATTTCAATTAATCGCTGAACGCGATTTAATCAGTTACGTTCATTTTTACTTATTTATAATTAATTTTATTAAAAACTGCTTCGTTTTCATTCATTTTTATCAACTACAAATGTTATTTATTCACTAAAAATAGAGGATGACAAAATTTCGTAGCCAAAAGCTGCAAATGAATCTTTAAAAATATAAATAATCAAAATATTGACATAGTTATTGGCTCGTTTGAAATAATTTGGTAAATTTAATGAAAATAAATCATTGAAAAAATAAAATAAATTTAATAAATCAATAAAATAAATTAAAAAATAAATTTAATGAAAATGATTCAAAAACAGATTTTTCAGAGTTTTTGAATACTTTTAAATTCAATACCGTTGTGTTATTGTTAAGAATAAATAAATGTGCAAATTGTTCGTATTTCCGGCGACTATATACATTCGATTACAAGGCCCTTCAACGACGAAACTCATCATTTCGCTTGGCGATTTAAGTCTTATCTTCAAATCACCAGCCACCAGATGCTTTTCCCTTACAGACGACCACTGTTTACTTAACATCTTTTTTTCTTTCACTCTAACTAATTACGTATAAATTGCTCCTTGTATTTCACGAATACACGTCAGTGTATACTATTTCCGAAGGTTATTTTACATCGTATACTTTCCAGTAAGATCCGTGCATCAATCCAGGCCTTGAGATTTGTCGATTTATAAAGCGGGTCAGGATAATAAAAAGTGAATTAAAAGCAGTCTCGGTTATTTTTCTTGTCACTTAATTAAAAAAAAAAACGTCAACAAATTGAATTTTACAATGTCGAGTATAAATATCATCACTTTTCTTCAGGCTTTCTGACAATGCACGATTTTTCTTTTTAGTTTACAGTCTTTCCAGTAAAAATTTGATTAAAATCTGATTTCTTAAAAATTTCCTAATAATCTGATCCTTAAAAATTAGGAAATAATTTTGTATGGTTTTGTGAAAACGATGTTTTAACTGCCTTGGAAATGTTGAATTTTTATTTAATTAGAAAAAAAATACTAATTCGAGTGAATTCATATTTTCGTTTCGAAATTTAAGATTTGCCAAAACTCGCATGAGTTTCGTTCCTAATATTCCATGTTGAAGATGTTGTTTCTTGGTCGTCGACTTTGAATCCAGACAACTATCAACTCTCTGAGATCAGAGACGTCGCGACATTATCTTAAAGTTGCGTGAAGACTGGGACGCGGGAGGAAAAGAGAGAGAAAGAGAGAGAGAGAGAGAGAGAGAGAGAGAAAGTACTTTTGTCGTGGATATTATTTACACAATGGCCGAGTGTAAAGAGATAACCCTAAAGTCGTGGCAGTTTACAATGATTTATATATCCAATGAGCCGTGTCGTTTCACACGCTCTTTTAGCCCCTTAAATGAAGGAACAATATTTTTACACGAATTCTACCAGTCGCACCGGAGTATAAAACAATTACGACTGTTTCTCATTAAAAAAAAAAAAAAAATGTAGATCGTACGACGATAAATGGAGAAGAATTTTGTTTCACGAACTGTGTCGTTAATTATTTATTTATTTCAAAATCTGATGACAAACTTTTGCATCTAAATTTTATTATTATTGTAATTTCAACGAAAATTGAAATATTGAACAATTTAACGGTAACAAATTTAATTAAAAACAAATAATTAAACTGATCATTAAAATAATTGTCAAATTAAATTTGTTTTGAGCACATAATTGATTGTTTTTTTTTACTTCGAAATATGTGAACGTACCAACAAACATAAAGCGAATAATTGTAATTGGAAAATGACTCAGTTATGCGGAAAAGAATAAAAACGTGAACCATTGAGATCTTTTAAAGTCGTGACAATTAACAGAACGTTGTGATTGTTTGTCGTTAGTTCGTTTTTTAACGTTTTGTTTTTTTTTTTTTATTGAAAATTCCTTCACTTTCGATTTAGCATTTATTTTGCAGTGTTCTTGCTGATTATCTCGATATTTGCAACGATCTTGTATTCTCAACGTTCAATATTTCTTAGTTGTTCGTTATAATATCGTCGGAATTTCATTAGCTCGAGATCCTGGCGAGAAATAATCTTGGCTCGTGACTGTGTTCGTACAAATCGATACACGTAAACAGGAATATTGGTTTATTGCACTCGTGGAATTTGTGTCATTTACGAGTACACCATGGCCAATTAATCGTTCAAGCGAAACGAAAAGTATTGCTTCACCTTGTTGGCCAATTATTTTCACAATATATTCACAAACTTGCACGGAATTAAAAAGAGAAACAAACAAATTTATTCGAGCAGCAAAATGAAGAAATAAAAACCTCACGATCCTAACTCGTTGTGTTTAAAATTCATTCAAATTTAATTGCATTTTACTATCAATTAGAAGAAGAAAAAAAATGCTACCTGGGACATTGTCAAAAATGGAGAAATTGATAAAAACTTCGTCGTTGCAACGATGCGATCTTCGTCACAATTTCCAAGTTTAAAATTTAATTGTATTTTACTATCAATCAAAAAAAGAAAAAATGTTTCATTGCACATTGTCAAAAATGGAGAAATGATAAAAACTCAGTCGTTGCAACGATGCAATCTTCGTCATAATTTCCATGTTTAAAATGTCCAACATCGATAAACCTTTAACTCGAATGAACACAGGCATTTTCATAATCATTTCTTCAGATCTTAATCGCAAAGTGAGTCGTTCAGTAGAGTCTCATAGGAAGAGAAAAAGTCATACTTTCGAATGATATAGAGAAGCTGCACCACACGAGTCCACTTGTTCCCTCTCGATCTTTATCTAACCACTTGTCGCAAATCCCCATTTTTTTAATATTGCTCTTGAGTCTTGTATACAGTACATAAACAAGAGAAAAAACGGGGGAAAAAATAGAAAAAAAAAAAAAACAGGATAAAGAGAGGGAAAAAATGGAGAGAAAGATGTAAAATGGTCCACGGTTGGGAGGAGAAGCAAATGGAATTTGAAGGCGTAAGAGGAGCTCATACACACTTGTAAATACGGCTTGGCAACCTCGCCGCCGTCGACATATCGTACGTTTTTTCTTTTTCCTTCTTTTCTCTCTACCCTCTTACTGTTTTGTATTTTTTTTCAATTTTTGTTCGTTTTTTTTTTTTTAATTCGTCTCCAGAACTTGTACCTTCTTTCCATTTCCCATAGCCTCGTTTACCCACACATATTTATAATGCTCACACATTCGAACACCTATGGGGGATTCTGGATGAAGAAGAAACTGCGTATTTAGTCGCCGAGGGATCTCGTCGGAGTCTCCTAATCGGTCAACAATGGTCCTCAAAAAAAAATCCTCGTGAATCAGTGATTTCCACGTTTCTCTTTTATTCTATGTCACATTTTAGTCTTTCGAACCATTAAATTACTCTGAAAAATATTCTATCCTGAGAATGAACGGACTCACTTTTCATGGACCACCTCATGCATTTTATACTCTGGATATTTATGAGGGCTGTTTCGTACGAGCTCGGCGATTTGTGGTCAAGTTTTAGAAATAAAATAAAAGGGCTTTAAAAGCCTTTTAGGTGCTCTTTACTGCTTTCCTTTTTCTTTTGCTTCACTGTTAATTCATAAAATATATACTTCCTTTCAGAAGTTTTTGGAAATTTCAACGAACGAATGAATTCATTAAAAAATCGATTTTTGTCAATTGATTTATTTATTTATTTACATTATGGTTTTTTTTTTGCAATTCGATTCAAATTTCGTTTATTGTAACACGAACTTTTGGAAGTGAAATTGCTGCGAATTCGAGAGCAAGACAAATTTTTGGCTTTTATTATTAATCAATAATAATTTATCAATATTAATTAAAAATAATTTATATTATTGTTTTGTTGATAAATCGTCTTTTAACGTTACTTTCAATCCGAATTTATTTGTTTACTCTATGAAATGAAACTCGAATTAAAACAATGATTGTTATTACACAAAAATCAAACTGCTTCAACCTTTCGAACCAGTTGTAAAGCGTAACGAGCGCGGTGTAAGCTCGACCGCCAACTAAGCTTCGAGACTTTCTTACAAACCACACATATTGTTACTCAGGAAAACGAAAGAAGATGTGTTCTCCGAGCACGAAAAATTACAGTAATCACGAGAAATTCCAAGGCGTCACCTCGATCTCACCTCTTGAAATTGCACGCTCACTTTTACAGTCTCTTGCACCGTGTTTTTCCCATCGAAACTTTTCGCCTCGAAAATGTGGAAGTTTGTTTTGAAACGCAACGATATTTTCCCTCATAATTTTCCTATCTAGTCAATTATTTTTTTTATTAAAAAATAACAAAAAATAAAATTAAAAAAAATACCAACAAAAAATCCATCACAATTAATTCGTTCTTGTATAAGCAAATAATTTGAAATCGTTCTAAAATATAAAAAATATAATGATTTATGATTTAAAAATGAGAATATTGAGTAAAAACAACATCGAAATTTGAAATTATTAAATTAATATCTTTCAATTAATAATAGAATATTATTATAAATAATGACATATTCAATAATCAATATAATCATATGTCAATTATTTAATTAACATAATTAATTGTTATAATGATTGATTAATAATTAAAAATGAATTAATGAATGAATAAGTGAATTGAATTTTATTTTTTTATTTGTCTTTTAAAAATAACATTGAAATGTGATTTTATTAGCATCAAATAAATTCCTGAACGATGCACGATCTTTGTCAAGATTAATTATGTATACGATATCGTTGATTAATCCTCGTGATTTTTTTGCATGCTTTTATTACAGTGCATATCTCAGTTGGCAATTGCTATAATGAGGCTATATATACATTTATTTATAAATGATGTTTGATCGATGGTGTTCGATAAAATGTAACGATATATATTTGCCACCCAGTTAGTTACAGTGAATCAAGTCTATATATTAACAGTTCAATCACTCGACGATAAAATAACGATCTTCTTCTCTTTTCTCGTTCTTTCTTCCTTGAGTTTAAGAGCTGGTTCAATTGCGAGTTACTAACATAATCACTTTGAGCCCAGACTTAGTGGGATGGTGAAAATTACAATAGAAACTTTATTCTACCAGACGATGTAAATATATATCTGTATTTATCCTTCAAATTCTTATAGAGATTCATTTACGTGTTTGTATTAATATATATATGATTATGAGCTTTAATTGTGGATATAAAATGCCTCATGTGTGTTCGTAAAACATGCATTGCTGAGTTATCTGTGATTCTGGAAGTTACCAAATGTTTGGCGCCGTCGACGTTAAGGGAGAGTAAAGAAAGCATTTTCAGTCCGTGCGTCATCTCTAAGGAGTTTTATCTTTATGGGGTATAAGTGTCAGGGCACCAACTGAAAAAGCAACAGTGCTACCATTATAGGGTAAATTTAACAACACACTTGGTCACCTTGTTTCAATTTCTTAAAAGCGTACAGGCTTCGATAGAATATTTTATTCGAAAGGTAAATCAAAATTTTGATTTAAATTGAGATCTAATAATAATTACAGTTTGTGCAATACGCTGGAGGCGATTTTGCAACAACTCGTTAGCCAGTGTGTTTTTTATTCTTTTTTTTTTTATATTAATGGCTGAAGCAATAATTTAGAATTTTTCAGACGAAAAAATTCGAAAGAAATACCAAATTGCACATTTCGACATCGTTTTGTTTTTTTTTTACTGTTTTTTCTTCTTTTTTAATCATCTTTTGATCACTCTTTAAACCAACTTTTTCCCGTTACCTTCAGTCAACTCGATTCCATGTGTTTATAAATTCTATCGACTTGCCAATCGCCACATACGAACGCACTCGCAGAAAAAAGGGTTTGCAGTCATATATTTTCTTGTATCGAAAAAGCCCTCTCTCGCATTATCGGCATCTGCTGCTCCGTTATCGTTTACTCCTACATTGCCAGACGTGTTATTTGTTACCGTTGGCACAGAAAAAAATTTAATCGACCGCGATTAACACGAGTCGGAACTATTCGAAGCGCGGAATTAAATCGTACGTGGAATTCCAATGTGCAAATTGTTCAAGAAAACTTATTGCCAAGTCCTTTTTTTCATATTTCGTTGATCTTTTTTCAATTTTATCAAATTTTTCTCCAAAATTAATGAATTTTACTCTTTTTTCTGAAAAGTTGTCAACATTTTTATTTCAATTGAAAAAAAATGGGTTTTTTGTATTTTTATTTTGAGGATTTCGTAAATTATGTAAACTGGATGTTTTTTCAATTTTTGGTTCAGTCTTCATTATTTTCTCCGCTCTCGGGTGGTCCGGAAAAAAGGTCTTATTTGATAATGTTTTTTTTTTTTCAATCTTCGTGATACGTTGAGATTGGGATGAAAAATGTCTCCTTTGGGCTTAGAATGAAAGAAAGTAAGTTATGGATCCCATGAAATTTCATGGGGAAGGGAGACGAGTCGTCCACTTGGGATGGAATGTACTATATTTTATAGATATATGTATAATACTCAGTATCTGAGATTAACGCGCTTCCAACCATTATTTGTGATATTCCCTCCGAAAAACTTCGAGACGAATAAGCGAACATACTCGCGCCCCGGAAGTTCTTAATCATTTCATCGTGGGTTCAAAGCCCAATGCATTATTTTTAACATCTGCAGCTTGCTGTTGATGCGCACATTCATACGCACACGTGACCACGCCTTTGCTCACATGCTTCGCCGCAGTTTTAACATTTGTACCGAGCTATTTACGATGCTTCAATTTGTTTACTCGTAAATATTCGTATGCGGGTGATTGAGACTTGTCATTTTTTTTTTAGTCATTAATCATTCGGTGCAACGATTTGTGCAACGAAGACTCTTACTGTTTGTTTGATTGTTCACGAATAATTGATTAAGTCAGTTCTATCGTTATATTGATTTTATTAAGATTTTGCTGATAATTTGGAAAAATTCTTCTTTAATGTCAAATGCACGTGTGTAATTAATTTTAGAAGCTTTCGCCAAGCGGAACGTTCAGATATTTATTGATAAAAATCACAATTTTCGGTAGTCTCTCGTAAGAGCTCGTGTTGAAAGTTACATTTTCATCAATAAATATTTTGGCTCCTACATGGTGAAGCCTTCTAAAACTTTGCATACATTTTTATGCAACATCGAAGAAGCTACATTTAGTTTTTCAAAAAAATCTAAAAAAAAAAATGTTCGCAATTTTTGTAATTAAACAGCAAGTACATATTACCTTGGATGAGCTTGAATTTGGAGTATGTTGTTCTTTAGTCAATTTACAACAACTTTTCTTTATTAACTTATGCCCGCAAACCATTTTGTATGTGAGAAAAACTGAAAAACAATTTTTCGATATGAATGTCACGATAGAACTGCCTTAAGGAATTATTCCTTACGTGCAGTCGACATAGAACTGAATACGAATCTGAACGTGATGGGAAATCTTAATGAATAAATCTGGATTTTCAATTGTTTCTTTTGGATTTAAATCCATGAAATAATAATAAATTTAAATCGAGGTTAAAAATTGATTGATAAAAAGTTGATTGAGTAATTTAAATCAGGAAATTCGTTCGTACAACTGAATTGCAATCCTACACACATTTAATAGCCACGATTTCATCATTTTATCGTGGGCTTGTACTAATTTTAGTTTCACGTAATTTTTCTTATTTGCTTATTTTTTAGAAGGAATCATAAAACGATTATCTATTTCGCAAGTTTCGATGTTGCGATCGCCGGAGAAATGTCTGTTGGCTCTCGTTGGCACGTGACCAACTCCCCAGCCTCGTTTGAGTTTTGTTCACATTTATTTTACACGATGAAAAAAAAAGCTCAAAAAAAAAAACGATTATCGCCCCCGTGCGATTTCATTTCTCGTCAGAGCAGCTGTTTTTGATTATTTTTATGTCTCAACTAACACTAACTTTCGATACTCTAAAATCTTTCAAACTTCCCGATTTTTTTTACCACATTCAATTTTCACTGTCTTTTGTCCCCAATTTTTTATTTTTCTTTGTTTTGTTTATCATTCTTCGTTGCATTGTCGCACGATGCTGCATTTTTTTTTTTTTTAAAGTGTTGTCAACTCTCTATTTTTTAATTAATAGTAATTAACATTAATTATTAATTAATTATTTTTTCTATTTTTTTTTTCATTCATTATTTCTCCGTTGCCCTTTCGTACGATATTGCATTTTTCTGGGAATATGGACCACTGTAAACACACATAATTATGCAACGTAACAGATCCGAGGTGATATTAATGCGTGGGAATCCGCGCGAAGAATCCTCATTTGAAACGTGAATTCCGGGTCGTGTTCCTTTCTCTCCGTGCTTTGAATATGACCCACATTTCATTTCATTCATAACAACCGCCCCAATGCATTTCCATATTATCGGACTCTCAATTTGCATTCCACGAAAGTTTTCACGCGTACTTCAATCTAGTTTTTATTTATGGCCCATTAATTTTCTTGATCAAAGTCAATATTGGATTATTTTTCAACTAAATTTCCAGCATCAAGAATTATCTGTAAAAAAAAAAAACGAAATTTCGATTGATATTTCTATCCGAATTTTTTGCGGTTCAAAAACAATATTATTTTCGAGAATTCCTCACGGAAAATCAATTCAAAATAAATAAACTCATCGTAATTGCAGGAAAGTAAGAAATAAAAATTTCATATTTACACTTTTCATGCAGACGAAAAAATTATTTAGAAAAAAACTTTCTACAGGTTGACATTTCCATTAAATTATTTCTTCAATAAAATCTTTAAAAAAAGAATCCCAAAAAAAATAACTGAAAAATCCCTTAGTCAAAAGTTTCCAATTGTACGATTTTTCTTGAATCGAAATCTCGATTATTTACCCAGAATCTTAAATATTGTGATTCAGGGGATCATAATATTTAAAAAGATGAGAAAATAAAATATCGATGGTGGTAAAAATAATATTTTCTCAAGGGTGTTAAGACCAATTCTGGAGCAGGAACTCTTTGAACCAGATGGCAATGAAAAGTCGAGAAAAAAAACTAGGGAAACGATGTTTCTTACCAATATGGAAAAACGTGTTGCGAGATAAAGTTCCAGATTCGGTGTCGAGCCTCTATATATAAATATACAAATACGAGGAAGCTCGTGAATTGTCTCTGTCACAAGGAAAACTCGTTTGCTTCTGTATCCATTTAAAATGCTCATTATTACAAACGTCGTATCATCGTATTAAGTAACATTTAAATTCCAATCATTGAAACCACCTACCTAATTCGAACGTCCGGGATGAATAAATCTCGTTGATTGCGAAACACATTTTTTTTTCAAACTCTATGCTACATGTTTTCACTCATTGCGATATGCAAATTCTTTTTGTATTTTTGTATTTTTTTTTTTCCTTGAATTTATTAGGATAAAAATTGTCTCGAGATAAAAAAAGTGGACGTGTACGAATGACTTCGAACTTTGTGACATTTTATTGCAAAATAAAATGTTCACAATAGTGTCAAATTTTTACGATAATTATTTGCAAAGTTAAATGATGAAAAGTTGAATAAATTGACGATGAATTTGTATTGAAGCATGTATAATTAACCTAAAGAAAAAATACATTTATAAAAATGTTTGATGAATATGCAAAATTCCTTATTTTTATTTTCACAATTTTGGATTTATCAGTTCTGTAAATTTATCGTCATTGATATTTTTCTAGTTTGTGATTTTTTTTGGCACTTTTTGACACTTTCAATTAATTTAATATTTATATTAAACATTGCAATTATTATTATTATGAAAATTACAAAAACCACAAAATTGTTTAAACTATTGTTGGATTTATAGAAAGAATGAAAAGATTAAAAAATCAATGTTAAACATTTCGGTTTTCAAAATGAAATTAGATACAGAAAGAAAGCTGTTTGATCAGCATATTTAAAAATGGCACCTGACGCGTTGATATAGTTTGCGACATGTGTCCCGCGATCCCGCAGGTATACAAAGAAGGTTATTGTTTAATGAACGGAACAAGGGGTTCACTATTAAAACGTTTGGCCGGAAGTGGAAGCAAAAAACATGAAAAACCCCTCTTGGTTTCTTTCTCTTTCTCTTTTGCCTCGATGTGCGTAGGCTTTATTTACTCAGTGAGCATAAAAAATAGAGGGTAAGAGCACGGTGCTTTTCTCTCGTTTCCGGAATAATGAGAAAAAGCTCAGTGTCTCATTTTATCGCGACAGATGGCAGTTTTTTTCTTCCAAATTTTCTCCTTTCTTTTCCTATTTTAATTTTCTCATTTTATTATTACGAAATCGAAGCAAAATTCCAAGTTCACGTTGCCCGTCGAAGGATTATTATTTTATTCAAATTAATCCGTTCCTATATTTATAATCCGTCCTGCTATTTGACGCCTGAATAAAAATTGCCGTTACATTTAGTCGAAGCTCGATTCGAGCCAGGTACACAAGAGACACCGTGATAATAACGTACCTTTGGCCCAGCGTGGTCTTTTATAAATTATCATCACGTTCGAGAACGCGTCCATAACGGCGTATGGAAATTGCTCACCATGAATAATACACCATGACTTTTATTCGCTTCGATGAAACTTTGTCACGTTGTTTCATAAGTGTATATATCTGTATGCTCTTTTTTTTATTTCTTTTTCTTGTACTCGTCATCGAATATTCCGTCGTCGACCCGGACAAGAAAAAAAAAGTGTCTGCACTATTGTTGCTCGTAGTTTTGCATGCATTCGTTACGTAACGCTTCGACAGGATATCCGGACTTTCTGGAATGTTTGGACGAACGCCCTGATTCTTCTATTCAATCGATTTTTCATACTTTACAGTTAAATCTTGGAAAAAAAAAAAATTGTATTTTGCATAAAATTGAAACGATTTGGTGTCAAAAATACAGAGAAACAGATGAAAAAATCTTCGATGGCACCTCCGATGGAATTTTTCGTCGAAAAAGATCAAACGATACATCGAAAGATACTTTTTTATATTTTTTAAATCGTTCTTATTTGTATCAACAAATTTTTTATTTATTTTTAGACTTATTTCTTTCGTTTTGGATTTTTGGATCTAGTGTTTAATTCTTGGCACGTCATTCTTTCTCATTCACTCATTCGAATCGTCAATTTATTACGATGAGTCATATTTATCGAGTTAATTGAGCCCCTCACCGTTACAAATTGACGAGCACACGATTAATACGATTGTGATTAATCATGACCGTTGTAAAAACTATTTTATATAGAGAAAATAAAATATAAAAAATATTTAAAAAAAGCAATTATAGTGGAGATGAAAAACCAACAATCGACTATTACGAAAAATAATTGTAGTTTGAAACTTTGCTTTTTGTCAGATACGACAAACGTGTGAATAAGAAAAAAAAATTGATCCGTAAATTGTTTATCCTCCGCTGTTTCGTCATAAATCAATTTTTTTTAATGATTCAAAATAACGAAACAAGTACTCTGGCTCAAGTTTCGTTTTCTGTCAATTATTCTCTTGGAATCAAAGCTCAAAATAAAAAAGAAATTTAAATATAAAATAAAACAATAAATAAAAAAGTAATAACAAAAATTATATCAGAATTGACAAAAAAATTGTATTGTTTTTGCAAAAATGATTGATTCTCGATTAAGTGTGACGATAAAAATGTAATAAAATAATTTAAAAATCCAACTATTTCGAGATCTTTGTTATCTTTCCGGTGAATTGAATTTTCTTAACAATTTTATCAAATTTGAACGTTTTAATGAATCAAAAGGATATAAAAATGAATAAATGACAGAAAATACTGTCATTTAGTTGGCGAATGTGTTGAAAAACGAAGAAATAAAAATGAGAGAAAATAAATCGAATATATGTACGAGATGAAAAGTTCGAGCACAATGTTTCTTTGTCCCTTGATCCTCTTAATTGCTGAGAGTCGAAGAGTTATTGCGGCAGTGAGATTTGCTGAATTATCTTGTGCGGCCATTTTCTTTTTATAAACTTGCAAAGCTCTTTAATTATTTTCTCTGCAGTTCCCCTCCGTCGATGTCCCTTTAGACTGGTTTGTCAATTGGTCAATTGCGGTTTATCTCTCGGTCGAACTCTTTATAATTTTCAATTGAGAAGTGTCGTTAAACTTTGAACCGACGAAATACGCGAAAGTTTTGAGCGCGTTTGGGCGACGGGGAGTTGGCAAAAACGTTGGCAGGGTTGACGATTGCGAGACCGGAAGGCGAAGAGGAAGATCGCGACGCAAAGTTGGATCACGGAGATGCCAGAGGGCGTTGAACCGCCCGCGGCATTCCTTAATGCTTTCATTTGTCCGCCGAGTCTACGCGGCGCACGCGTCGTAATAAAACGCACACGCGTGTTATTTTCCTTCAGTTCCATGCTCACTAGACTTTTCGTCGCTGTCTACGGTACTTTTTTTTCCCCCTTTTTTTTTCTTTCGTTTTTTTTAACCCAATTACGACATCACGATCCTCTGGAACATTGAATGAAATCGGTTCTTTTATCCGTTGGAGTATCTTCCAATTTTTATCACTCCCGGTATCTCTCTTTCAACGTTTTTTAATCTTCGAACATTTAAATTTTCTTCTATATACAGAGATTTTTTTTTTCAACGATTTTTCTCTCCTGCATGATTTTTCAATTGAATCTCAACACGAATTCTTTCCCAATCGATTTATAAAATTAAATATAAAAAAACTACCGAAAATCTTCGATTTTTTCTTCGGTATTTTTTATTCTCCAACATTCCCAAACTTCTCATTAATTACTTACGATAATTATCTAATGAAATTACGTTCAAAACTCTAGTTAATTAAGAATTCAAATTATTTTTATAACTTTCGATTAATTATACGCAGCAACTGCCTTTTAAACTTTCCTCCATATACATCGTGTTTGTGTCAAAAAAAAAAAAAAAATAGTACGAAAAAACTCAACACGCCTAAAGAGCCTCGAGAGGACAAAGTCCTCCATTGTAGGAGCGAAATAAAAAAAAAACTTAAAGTTACGAAAATTTATTAAACGGAAGTTAGCCCGTCAGGGGGTCAGCGTAACAGTAAAACAAAAAAAAAAAAACAAAAAAAAACAAAGGGGAGACGAAAAAAGTTTATAGACCAATTTTTAGGCGAGCGATTCCCTCGAGGCCTGACACACCGAGAGGGTCGTCGGTAAACTTTAATCGTATAACTTATCCAAGCGGTTAATATTGCCCCAGTCACCAAATATTACGAAACTACCGTAATAGTCTGCCAAGCATACATTTTACTATTTTTTTTACTTTTTTTTTTCACTATTTTCACGTTTATATATCTGTAGATGTTGATCAAAGAGCGTGAAGGCTTAGAACCTTTTTTTTCTCTCTTTGTTCCCTAGTTTTTCTTTCACCTGAATATCGTGGCTCACGAAGCGTGCACCTAAATGACACCGCAATGGGGTGTCCCATAAATTAAAAGTAAGGCGTGAGGGAAAAACCTTGGTTGGCTTTAATAAAAATACGATTTTGTCATACCATTGTGCGACAACAATTACTTGCCGACGCACATAATTCTTGACACTTAAATAAATTATGATTTTTTTTTTTTTTCTTACAAATTATCTTATAATTATTCAATGCTGAAATCTCGTGGTTTTTCAAAACCTGTGACTATGAATTATTGTGGGAAAAATTTGTATCGATTTATTTTGAGGATTCATTGAGTCGTTGTATAGTTTTTTTAAAATATTTATTTATTGTGAAATAAATAAAAATTAAATGAAAATAAAATAAAAATGATTTTTCTCGCTGCGTTTTAAAATGTGATGATTAATAACATCGAAATATTCCAGTAAATTAATCACATTCGCGGTTCTCTTACTAATTCATTTAACGAATATTCATAGCGTATGAATAAAAAATTTTTTTATTTCTTGTTTGAGTGCTTTTAAATTGCAGTTCGATATCTCATGACTTTTGCATTCCTAAGAGACCTGGACATCGGAGTAAGACCGGTTCATTCAATGCCATATACAATATACGATTGTACACCACTTTATACATCACACACTTACTCGCTCAGGCACACACAAATGATATTCATTCAGTTCTTCAAAGAGAAATTTAACATGTACCTCTCTTTTTCTTTCTCTCTCTCTCTCTCTTTCTCTTTCTTTCTGTCTCTCTCTTCGTTCTGCAAATCTTATGCTTCGCGTACTGTTCATTTTTTTAAGCTTTTTTTTAATTCTATTGTGTTTTTTTTTCTTGGCTGTGTTGGATATTTTTTATTCATTTTTTTGTTACTTTTTTAAATATTGAACATTTTTATGTCGTCATTTTCGATTATTGCACTTTTACAGCATTGGTTTTTGATGTTTTTTTTTTTTTACAATATTGACCTCGATGATTTAACGAGCAGTGATAAAAAATGTTCATTCATTCACTATTTTTCTGTGTTGTTTTGGAATATTATTTAAATTTGCTAACAAGAAACATTATGGCAATTTTTTAAATAAAATTTTGTTATCGAAAAAAATGTCGAAAAGATAGGTTTCTCGTATCGGTGATTCACTCGGATGAATTGATTTAGAAAAAAAAAAAAATCAAAACAAGCAACTCCTCACTTCGATTGCCTGCGGGCACGTTTCTGAGGGAATCATCGACTCATCGAATATTTGAGCATTGCTTCTGGGTCAGGAGAAATTATGTCAGCGATGAATAAAACTCGTTCCTTTTTTATTTGATCGAACTCGTAAAGGTGTTTACGTTACGAAAAAACTCATCCATCAGATTCCAGGCTATCCAATATCTCTATACAACTATTTATGAAGATAAAATAATCTCGTGTTACATATAAAAATAATTTAAAAAATGATAAAATTTATCGTATTTTTACCATTTACGAGTATCAACTCTTCTGATATTCAGAAAATTCATTATAAAACGTTTCATTATCAAATCGTAAAACCCCAATAATGGGATGGTCAAAAAAAGAGCAAAACAAGTAGTTCTATCGTTATATCGTTTTTTTAAGATTTTGTTGGAAATTTGGAAAAATCTTCTTCAATGTCATATGCACGTGTGTAATAAATTTTAGAAGCTTTCACCAAGCGGAACGTTCAGATATTTATTGGTAAAAGTCACAATTTTCGGTAGTCTCTCGTAAGAGCTCGTGTTAAAAGTTTCATTTTCATCAATAAACATTTTGCCTCCTACATGGTGAAGCCTTCTAAAACTTTGCATACATTTTAATGCAACATCAAAGAAGCTACATTTAGTTTTTCAAAAGAATCGAAAGAAAAAAATGTTCGCAATTTTTGTAATTATACAGCAAGTACATATTACCTCGGATGACCTTGAATTTGGAGTATGTTGTTCTTTAGTCAATTTACAACAACTTTTCTTTATCAAATTATGCCCGCAAAGCATTTTGTATGTGAGGAAAACTGAAAAACAATTTTTCGATATGAATGTCACGATAGAACCACCTTAATTACAGATTATTAATCAATGAAACTTATTTCGAAAAATCAAAAATTTCGATCTCTTCACACGTTGAATAGAATGCAAAAAATCAATAATCATGAAAATTCTCATTACGATTTATAGATATAAAAACGCCTACATATTTAAAAGCGCCGGATCAGCCCATGAAAAACCGGATGGCCTTCTCGTGTATATCATTATCGCGTTAAGTAACTGTACCAGCGTAATATATTTTATCGAAACCCTAACGCGCTACCGCCTCCCGAGTATGATAAGTTTTTTTTTCATGATAACACGTGTCCATAAATAATAATAAACAATAAATAAATAAATAAATAAATGTTTATTAATAAAGTCGTTAGTATTTTTTGACTGCTTGACAGTTCGATGAAAGTTCTTCAATTCCGTATTTTTTTTTTGATCGAGAGGAATGCTGGACTACTTAAATTTGAAAATACACGTGAATAAAAATATAACTTTTTGATAAATTGAAAAAAAATTCACTCATAAATACTCTCATCCGACTCTCGACTCAATAAATACCAACGAGATATATAAATAGAAGTACTCAAGCGAAAAACACTCGTTTCTCTGAAGCACACGAGCGCCGCACGTACACTTAAGAACAATTAGAAATTAGGCCACATCTGCTTAAAGGACGAATTCGGTGTTTTTTTTCTCCGTTAATTTATTTCAAAGGTTTTGAGACCGCGTGGGTGTAGAGTCGAAGCTCAAAGACCAGACATTGAAGCTGTTTCTTTACTTCCGGCAACACGTGCCATGCCACACACCTGCTTTAAATACCATTCGATCGAAACATTTTATTCGTCATCATTTGAACTCTTTTAATTTTTAAACAATTCGTATTTATTATTTTATTTTTCGTTTGAATTATTTTTTTCATCGACCAAAAAGTGCTTACGCGAATAATTTTTCTAAAACAATTCTTCGTTGATATTTTTAATTATTGGGCAATCTTTTTTTCTATGAAGTAATTTCTTACGTTGTTTAAATTTAATTCAACTCAATTTTATGCAAAGTTTCTTTTTCATTGAGTTGAGCAATTTTTTATCATGTTTTGAGTCTTCGTACGATCTCTAAACGCATAAAAAAGTGAAATAATTGTGTCAATGTCCATAAGAGAGAGAGTAACACGAGACCTCGTCGTAAGAAACTTACTCGTTCCCATTTACATTATCGCCTAAAGGTCTAAGTGCACCGCATAATTTACGTAGATGCACTCGTCACTCGTGCATATGAAACGCTTCTCACGATGACGTGGGCGTCACGAAAAATAGTTGGGCCGACTGATTTTTGTCTCGTTCCAAACAAGCTTCGTTCTCATCGTTCGATAATTATTTTCTCTATCAAAAAAATGAGTGGGATCATTGAATTATTCAGTTGGATGAAAGACGAAGAAAAAAAAATCAACAAAATCTACTTTTATTCTTAGATTTCGATTTTTTTTTTTGGTTTTTCTTCCTCCATATTTTTAATTTATTTTTTTTCGAATTAAATAGGGCAGTATGAACAATCCGAGGATTCATATCCGACTGTGTATACACGTTGGCGAAGAACACATCTGCCGCGTGCATAGAGCAAATATACGAAAATCTTGGAGTCTCTCGTCACACGTAAATGCGCGGACGCTATTTTCGTAAACGGGAACGTTTCACACATTCACCAAGTCTACATGGGAGAGAGACTTTTTAAGAACTCCGTGGGCTTTGAATACGTGCTTTCCCTTTGTGATGAATTCCATCGTGATCTAATAATAATTGTTCCTTGTCGACTCTGTCTCGTGGGTTTTCAGTATTTTTTAAACAAACAAGTCCATTTTTTTCGTTAAAAAAGAAAGCAGTTTCAAAAATAATTGACAAAATTTCGAAATAATTTAAAAAAAAATTTTAATAGAAAAAAAAACCAGTCTACTTTTCCATTAAAAAAGGAAACAGCTTCAAAAATTGATAAAATTTCGAAATATATCGAAAAATTGAAAAATAAAAAAGTTTTAGTTCGAAAGGTGAATTATTTCATTCCATTATAAACGAAAGAACGAAAAAAATACATACAGAGCAGTCGTTGGCACGACAAAAAAGCCTGAATGAGGAGATTCAGGAATAGCGTCAAAAATGGAGAAAAAGCAAAAAAGGAGATCGTAAAGTTAATATGCTTCCGTGGCTGATTGCACAACCTTCCGGCGTCGGTGACTGGGGTATATAAACTTTATATACATACTACCTTGAGCTACTCCAGTGTTTTAAATAGCAAGGCTGTAGAATTAATTCGTGGAGCGAAGCATAGTTCCGTTTCACCGTTTCAATATGGGACAAGTGTCTCTGGTGAGCGTTGTACATGGAGATATATATGTGTGTCCGTTTTTACGTGAAAAATAGGAAAGAGGAAAAAAACCTAAACGCCCACTGGATTAGGCGAGGCTTTATACACGAGACTTTGTTCCTCACGGAGGTCCGGCGTCGTTGGCGGTCAATGAACTCTCACACGAGTACGAGATGCAAGCGTGCATATAGATGTGTATGTATTAGGAACTTATAGCTCGTGTTCTCACTGCTCGTAGCAGCATCAGCTGCATCATGAAAAGCGCAGAGAGCATGAAAAGCGTCGCGACGACTTCGTAGCGATGTTTGTCGTCGATAGGTCCCTCGATAACTACAGGATGTCTCAAAACCGATCCGCAATCTGGGGGATAGTTAGATGGTGTGATTCTGAAGAGAAAAGTCTTTAGAAGTTTTCGTCTAGGACGCAGCGTTGATGAGATATCGATTAATTAGTGATAGACCAATGGGCTGCGCGGGTGAGTAAAAATGGGCGTGGCATTCTAGGGGATAGTTAGATGGTGTGATTCTGAAGAGAAAAGTCCTTAGAAGTTTTCGTCTAGGACGCAGCGTTGACGAGATATCGATGAATAAGCGATAGACCAATGGGCTGCGCGGTTGAGTAAAAATGGGCGTGGCACGGGCGCTCCGGATTGGCTGTAACTGCGCTCCTCGCTATCTCGCAAACGGCGGATCGCAGAAAAAAATGAAAAAGGACTTTTCTCTCGAGAATCACGTGATCTTTCCAACTCCACGATCTTGAGCACGATTTTTGAAACACTTTGTACAAGCCACGCATACCGGTCGCTCGGATCCTAGTCTCGTGCAACTCTCCAGGAACGTGCAGATTCCTCGGATACGGGACGTGAGAAAGAAGGAGAACGCAAACTGACGACAAAGAGGGAATGTTGTCCCAGGACAATGAATAAGTTCCCACGTACTTCTCAAGCAATTCATCGATCAACCACTCGAGCATTTCTGTGTCAACTTTCACGAAACAATTATATACTCGAATCTT
This sequence comes from Campoletis sonorensis, assembly GCA_013761285.1. Taxonomy (NCBI): domain Eukaryota; kingdom Metazoa; phylum Arthropoda; class Insecta; order Hymenoptera; family Ichneumonidae; genus Campoletis; species Campoletis sonorensis. Next base: position 1,516,666 of record JACEOJ010000073.1, read on the forward strand.
AAGAATTTTCTGAACAACGTGCTTTTTTTCAAGCTTTGGCGTTAATATTCCAGGTTTTTTTTTCAACTGTTAAAAATATGCACATTTTGCTGAGGGTTTTCTGTATGTTCTCCTTCGCAAACGCGTCACCGTGCACTCTCAAGGTTAAACCTCTCGTCCCTTATGGGAATTTATTGCCCCTAAACGTCTACCACATGTTAATACTTTTTTCAACATTTTAATATCTTTGTGAATAATGCTAATGCACGCACGAATGCATAGGAATGCCGGTGTGACTTGGGAACTAATAATATTTTCAAGGAATATTTTTAAAAAATCATGGAAAATAAAAATACAAAAAATAAATACAATAAAATGAAAACAGCACCAAGATATTTGATGATTCAAAAAGATTCCATAATTTTGCTCGAAAAATGGCAAAAAAAATCGTCGAAAATACATTTTTGAATAATTTTCTAATTCATTTTTAATAATGTTCTCTTTATTTTTTTCACAACTCAAATGATCAATTTTCAAACGTTCGAAACAGCCAAGAACTCTCTTCTCATGTCACAAGTATTTAAAAAAAAAACACAACAGCCTCAAACATCCAAAAAAATAATTCCATTAGAGCGGGTGACGAAGAATATAAAAATTCGTGGGCGGCCCAATACTTTAACACAGGCCCTCTCTAATCTGTAGTCAAGATGAGATCCAGCGCGGGTTCCTCGAGTACTCAAGTATTTATACAAGAAACGCCGAAGCTCGCGCACCGTCGAGAGAAGAGTTTCACTCCTTGTAATAAGCAACATAAATATATGTCTGTAGACATTTCAAAAGAAAATGAATTTTCTATCCTCAATTTTGACGACTTATGATTGATTATTTGAAATATTATGTACTTTGACTTCTACAAATCTTTTCTTAAGTTTTTTAACTTTTGTTTTTTTTTTAAGTTTTTTTAAAGTTGGAACGACTTTTTATTATAATTTTCACATTTTCTTCTTCGTAACTGATTTTTTTTTTTTTAAAGGGTTATTTTTTTAATTGATTGATAAATTTACATAAATTTACGACCACGAATTTTTTTTTAATACGTTTCGATAATTGATCAATTAACACTGTTAATTATTTACGACATTTAGTCAACGTCATAAAATGATTCAATTTGTTAAACAACCGTTACATGCTTAACCCAACGAAATTCTTTCCTTTCCAACGGATATCAGGGGAAAAAAATGCAAAGAAAAGCCACGCACGCTACGAAACTCTTAACACATTCGAAGTTTACATAGGTGGCAATTCCACCGACGAGCAAGTCCGTAGATAACGTCACCCAAGCGACCGAAACGATTACATCACCGCACCAATGCCTACGACGATAAAAATGTTGTGCAATAGGAACAAATGTAAATAAAAGTATTAAACTTAACTCCAAAGGGCCACAGGTGAAAGTATATACACTTTGCGAACTGTGTGAAATCATTTTATTCGCATATTTTGGATCAGTTTTGCCGCGACATCGAAAGTCATTAATTTCGATGTCGCGGTAAAACTAACGATATTTCTAGCGACGGGCAAAGCCAGAGGCACGGCTATGAATTAATATTAAAAATTAATAATAAATAAACAAAAGCATCAATCAAAAATTCATGAATTTTTATATCGACGTCGTTGTTTCGATCAATTAAATACTCGTCTTAATCAAAGAATGTTGATTTAATTATGAAATTTCAATTTTTATTCGTAAATTTGGAAACTTTGGTAATAAAACGACATTAAAATGGATCGTATAAGAAGATGCAATGGAGAAAATATAAAGAGGACCAGAATAACGCGAAAGTTGGCCATGTGATGGTGAGAGGACAATTATGTGATCATCATTGTGCATTCCTTCTCTTGAAACGATTATTCGCCTTGACCATTCCGCGCGAAACACCACAATTGTGCCAATAAAATGGTTGACTCACGTCCATTGCCATATTTTCTTCTCGTTTTTTTTTCTCCTTCTTCTTTTTCTTTTTCTTCAAATATATATTATTTAATCAGCTCTTAAATTTCGTCAAACACTCGCACCATTTTTGGCAAGACTTGTTCCCCCGAAAACACGAGTCAATGAGCAAAGTTTGCTCAAGAAACGTCACTTCAGTAAATATTTGTCACGCAATTTAGCATAAAATCATGGTACACACACACATTACCCCACGAGAATAAAGCAAACATCCTTTTTTCTTTTTTAAATCTGACTAATATAATTAATGTTATTGAGAACGTCGCCGATTCATTTCCAAGTCAAAACCAAGATTTGCGTTTCTTTTTTTTCAATTCGACATTATTTTTCGTATTAAAATTCATTATTATTTTTTCTGTTGTACAAAAAATATTCGTCACCTGACAAAGTCATTAAAAAAAAATTCTAACATTGATGAATAAATGATTTTATTGACGGGAATGAGATTTCTTTGAATTGACGCTTTTTTTGTTGTTTTTATAACAATAATTTTTTGTTTTTTTTTGCGAATTAATACCGTTATTTATCATTGAAAAGCAAGTGTCATTTCAACGATGGTTTGTACGCGTAACGAACCGTGTCTCAAAACTATTTAAGAGCACTCAAACGCGAGCGCTTTTCTATTGTACAAATGAAAGGGCAACTTCCTCCTGGTGTTGAATTAGCGCAGAGCGCGCACAATGATCATAGAGTCATTTTGTCATCACGGTCATTCAACGGCTCTCTTCTGTCCCTCTCTCTCTCTCTCTCTCTCTCTCTCTCTCTCTCTCTCTCTCTCTC
>JACEOJ010000073.1:1519445-1582839 GCA_013761285.1 Campoletis sonorensis
TCTCTCTCTCTCTCTCTCTCTCTCTCTCTCTCTCTCTCTCTCTCTCTTTTTTCTCTCTCTTTTCTCTCGCAATACCGTTTCCCGTGACAATGGAACATTTTCAACGCAACTAGCGGAAACTATTAATTAAACAACCGGAATAGTTTCGTGTGATGTGCAAATACATATAAACGCTTGAGAACTATAATTACTGGTCTATTATTTGAATAAAATAGAGAGGACTTTACAATCATTTGAATTACGCCAAAAAGATCGTAATTTTTTACAGAAAAACTCCAATTTCTTTATCATCATTTTTTGCAGTCATCATCTTCATTATTACGGAAATAAAAATTTTATCAGATTATAACAAATTTTTATTAGCACAACATTATCGCTTTTTTGTTATTTGCTGTCTCTTCAAATGTCAAGGTTATGGTATTCGATATTTTATTACTCCTTCGTGGATTAATTTGCTTTTGTTTATTGCCGGTCATTATTTTTTATTATTATTTTATCATTATTTTTTTAATATTGATAAATTGGCTTGGGGTTTCAATTTCGAAGAATATCTCACGCACGGGCTCCCTAAAGATTATTGAAACACATCGCAAAAGAATATTTAATTCTAAAACCTCTAGAAAGAGATGGAAAACGAACCTATTGAGTTTTAGCGAAAAAAAAAACTTTTTTTTTCATTTTTCGTAACTTTTTTTCGTTCCGTAGACTTTTCGTCATGAAATTTTCAACGAATTTGACTTTATCGTATATCGTTCTCTTTGTTTTTCGATAACGAAGAGAATGGTGTATGAGGAAACTTTTTTATCTGACACCGAAAGAACTTTATGCCAAAGAGAAGATTGGGGTCGTTTTCGACCCCCTCGTCGGGTTTACGTTTCGAAAAATTCATTGTAGGGTCGAAGATTAAACTTTTATGACATGAAATTCGATGATTATAACTCGACTTATAATTAATTAATCATAAATTCGATACAGTCACTGTAAATAATTAATTAATTCTGATTTAAACCTGCGGAGAGGGACCATCAACATTTTTGTCTGTTTCCATTTATCATTTTTCAAAGTTAATTGATTTTCAGTCAGTTGACACTAAAAAGATTTGATTTTCTCGATATTCATCTTGTAACTACACCGTGTCACGATCGAGTGATGAAAAAAAGATATCGTTTAGTATAAGACGCCTCGAGTTTTCATATATGATTAATGACGAACTTCCTGCAACCCGAAACTTGGGGTCAAGCAAAGTTCGAAATACACACAGATCTCAAATCAGACGAGTCTCATTTAAATTTATATATAGACGAACGAAGCACCAGCGTCATTTTGTGAATTTGAGGCAATGGTTAATTGTATAAATGAGAAAAAAAAGTTAATGAGAATAAAAAATATAAAAAAATCACGATCTAATTGTGAAGACAACGAAACAATCCAGTCCCTGACACTTTTTCGACATTTTTTATTGACATTCGATTGACAATCCAATTTCTTCGAAAAATTATTTATAAATCTGCATTTTTGTGTTTTTCTGAATCTAAAATTTTGAAAAAAAAACTTCAGCACTTTAAAATTTGACAATTGAAAAAAAGAAAAACTTCAAAATGTCGTATTTTAATAAAAAATTATCGCACAGGGCTTTAGTTGGACACTTTTTAAGATCATTTTAGTAGACTTAGAAAATGACTTTCAATTTATCTTGATCGATTTGAAAGAATCAATATTGTGAAAGTTTTAACGGATTTTCCGAATAAAAAGCAGAAAATGCGAAATAAAACATTCAGTGATGAATCTCACACGTAATTTAATAGCTTCTCTCCACCATTTTTCAATCGCCAGTTTTTAGTGTCGAGAAAGTTTTATAGATATGTATACGAGTTGATTATAAAACATCCTTAAATAACTATGAAATCCGTTGCAATAGGTCACGAAAAAGATAAATAAAAGATCGAGTGTCGATTTCCTCGTCAACAACGGTACAACGACTTTGGTCTAGCAGTCATTACTGACAATCCTTTGATACTTCGAACTGCATCGTTCGATCGAATGATCCAAAGCTTCTGTGTGTACACAGTTAAAGAATTGAGTGACCAGTTAGTCGGGTTACGTTTATGGTCGCGTCTGGCTTGGAGCAGTGACTCGTCTAATAGTTTTATTACTCCATACAATAATGAAACCTGGGAAAAATGACCGTAGGTTATTAACCGTCCTAAAAATAACAGTTATATTAAATTTTCATAAGAAAATATTAAAAAGAACATATAAACAAAAAATATCGAAAATTTTCGAGAATATTACAAAGAACATTTAAAAAAAAAAATCGATCCATATTCTTCAATGTGACAAAAATAATAAGTTTTCTATTTACATCAGACCGACTTTTATTTATTTATTTATAAATTCAATCGAAAAACGAACTGTGAGGGAATAAAAGTTGAAATTATTTACCAATTCAGAGCATTTTTATGATTGATGTCAAAAAGAAAATTGAAAAAAAAAGGAATCAATTTTTGTTGTTACGAAAAAATCAATGAGCCTCATTGAAAGCAGCTTGATTTTTATTTATTTATAAATTTAATCGAAAAAAAAATCAGAAAACGTGAAAGTTAAAATTATTTACCAATTCAGAGCATTTTTATAATTGATATAAAAAAGAAAATGGAAAAAAATGAATTAATTGTTGTTACTACGACAAAAATAATGAGCCTTACTTAAAGCAGGTTGATTTTAACTTATTTATAAAGTTAATCAAAAAAAAACTCAGAAGACATGAAAGATAATTATTGAGGAATCCAGAGCACTTTTATGATCGATGGCTTTATTGTTTAAAAAAAAAATCATACCGAGCATCAAAACAAAATGAATAGATAACTGGATAATGAAGAATAATTGATAACAATTATCGATTGGCACGTGAAATGATTAGATGAAAAATAACGATGGTGGAACAAATATGCTCATAAGTTTAGTAGGAGTATTAATTACTGATGCAAATGAAGTACGTGATGTTGCAATTAAAGTTAACCATAAGTTAGCGACCTTAAGTGATACAATGATGACATCATGTACGAAGATATACACGTTGTGAAAATGAGTGGTCAAGAATCGTCGTTGTACAAACAAACACACGGTTTTTCTTTCTATACTTACGTAACCAATTGTCGAAGTTCCAGGTCTCCGTACTCGAGGAGTTTAACATTATGAATGCAGCCGTTATTGCTCTACGTATTAAAGAGATGCAATTCAATTGAAAAATTGACTGTACTTTCGTTCACTCTTTGTGTGACTCACAGAATAATATTTGACGAGCAATTACGAGCTTTAATTATATTCAACGAACGAAACATTTTTATTCGGACCTTTTTACAGATTAGGCCGAAAAACTGTACAAATATCAAACCTTTTATCAACTGGAATGATAAAAATTTCAAAAACGTGGTAAAATCATCTAATTTTTCGAAAAAATTATCAATTATCTTTTATTTGTTACATAAATTTTTCGATTTTTTGATTTTTCTGATTATCCCAAAAAATTGTATAAATATCAAACGTTTTGTCAACTGAGATGATAAAAATATCAAAAAAGTAGTAAAATCATATAATTTTTCGAAAAAATTATCAATTATTTGTTATTTATTATATTAATTATTATCAAATACGAAATTTTAATAATGAAAATTCCAGATATTGATAAAATATTTAATTACACGAAATCTTCGACTCCGGCAAGGGTCTTCGGCTCAAAATATCGGATTACATCTTAGGGCTCCCGGGAAAGATACATTAGGATATCCAAACCGGTAATGTTATCCATTTAACGGTAATTCATTCTCCAAAGATTTTTTGTTGTCGTTTCGTTGTCACGCGATCTACATAAACGTGTGATTAAACATTCCGATTGCTTAATCCTAATTTTTTTCTTCTTTTTTTCTTGAAAGAGCATCGTTTGCAATCGATATAACTTTTTTGTACTGTAGAGAGTTCGAGGATGGTAAAATTCGAGTTTATTATTTGACCAAAGTCTTTTTAGATGTTTTACCGCGTGTACTTAATTCTGTAAAAAGTATCCCGTGACAGAATAATGGATCTCGTTTCTTCTAGCAAACGAAACAGTTACTAATATATATAACGAAAGAAGAAAAAAAAACCGAAAGAAATCCTTGGTTACTGAAGCCGTAGAAAAGGCTGTGTAGGTACTCGAAACCTTTTTTTTCGGGGGCATTGTATTTATTACAACGACGAAGGGTTACCGTGCTCTTTTTTCGTCCACGTGCCACTTGGAAATATCTCAGTGTCACGAATGCTCCATATTAACACAAAATAATATACAGAGGGTCCTAAAAATCGTAATAAAACCTGTCGGGCTCGATAGTTCATTTAATTCTGAAGAAAAAAGTCTCTGGAGATTTTTCTCTCCGACGAAGCGTCGACGAGATATTAATCAATTAGTCGCAGCCAATCTGCGTCGCGGACGGGCTCGGGCGTCGTAGCGCTCGCCACGCCCACTTCTGCTCACCGACGAGCCTCATTGGTCGTCGCTAATAAATTCGTTATTTCGATAACTATGGCTCGTAGAAAAAAATGCCCAAAGACTTTTCTCTTCGGAATTACGTAATCTTACGATTCCCCAAAGCTCCGATCAACTTTGGGGACAACCCTGTACATACAGAGCATTCTTCAATTAATTCTATTCACGACCACCGGAGCTGTTCGCGTTCTTGTGTATTTGACCGACTTGTGGCGAGGAGGGAAAACTCTTTGGAGGATCTCTGAAAGCGGTCGACGTTGTATATACACCAGCAGTGACTCATCAATTGAAGCAATAATTCAGTCGTGACAATAAAATGCTCGCGGATGATTCCAACCACACCAGGCTCTGTATTTTACTTCTTGGTTTTTTTTCCCTTATTTTTCTTATTTTTGTTTCAATTTATATTTTCTCTCTTAGTGAATTGCTCACTCCGCGTGTACATCAATGACGCAGAATAGAGAATATCAATGACGCCAACTTTCACAATACATTCAAGTATTCCACGGTCATTTTAATTCAGCATTGAAACATTCTTTGCCAACTTGTGGCAATGGAAACCAATGTAAATTGCAATGAGAATTATGATTGCTCTTTTTGTTTTCGCCGAAAACTTTTTTCTCTCAATGAAATAAACAAATGTCGTAATCATTGCGTCCCGCATTCGGTCGACGTTGTACACATTTCTTCGAACTTTTTCCATCGAGACACGTAACACCTTTGTTTATAAAATAAAGTACAGCGACCACGTCATTGTTATGGTTCAGCGTCTCGGACGCTGGAGTATCGAGTTCACCAAAATACGATTTAGTTTTAATTTACGACGACGTTTATTAGTGCTACGAGACTTCGATCGAAAATGCAGCGTTTGTGATTTCTGTTTCAACAAATTTTTTGAATCAACTCCTTTTAAGACCTTTTTATATAATGATTTTTTTTTTCAACATTATTCACTTTCCAATCGCGAAACATCGATAGTAAAGTAATAAAAACACATGTTTATTCTCCCATAACATTCATAGAAAATCAATTCTAAGAGTTAACGATCCAACGAATACCAGAGAGAAATCAATTCAAATGACAAAGCCATAGAACGATTGAATCGAAGGGTAAGAAATAATCAGTGAAGGTCATCTGAATCCTATAAATTTTATATCCCGCACAACAGTTGATTTTATTATCGCACAATAATTTTATTTAATGAATTTCATCATTTGATTAAATTGATTAATTATTTCAGAAATAGCAACTTTTCAATTGTCCCTGATAAATCATCGTGTTATATTTTTAATTCAATTATATTTCAACGATTATAACGTTAATGACGAAAAAATCGATTAAATTGAAACGTTTTTATAGAAAAAATTTGACGAATATGAGAATAAAAACGTTTCGAATGATGAGTCATTTGTTTTTGTGAAAATTCGACAAGAATAAAGATTCGCAGTTTCCTGTCGGAATGCGATTGAGAAGAAAAAGACAGATGACATTTCGGATGCATATCTTTTTCTTGGTGGCCAGCAAAATTTATATACAAATTTGTTTTTTTTTTTTTTTCACCTTCTTAGAATCATTGTTCCCAAACAAGGCATCGTATTAGATCCTCCATGTGGTACGTGGATGGGGTTAAATGGGTACGTGACCGGTTAGCACGAACAGTTTTTCCAGGCAGGTTCATTGTTCTCGGATTGTGAGAGGACGATGAAAGACTTGCATATGAACCGGTAGCTTCGTCGACTCGTATTCCTCCTCAGAACTTTGTAAAAAAAAAAAAAAAAAAAAAAAACAATTAAAAAAACAAAACTGAGTTACCACTTGTCCAACATAACCGTTTATAATTGTAAACGTCTCATTTATTCTTCATTCATCGCCAGTAGTTTTTACCGTTTACATTTTTTTACTACCCCGCACTCTCTCGGAATCGAATTAATCTTACATTACTTTTGCGAGACTTCAATGAGTCAAAACAATCGCAACATTCGTTCGCCATGACGAATTGACCATGAGGCTGAAGTAAAAGTTCGAATGAAACGTTATTATGAATGATTTCGTGTTTATAACGTCCATGAATAATTATTATTTATTTAGAAAGCTTTGTGACCTAAAATAAAGCCTCGTTGACCCGATCGAAATTGGCCGCTTCATTGACACACTGGGTCAATTTGACCCGGAGCAAATTCGTTTGGTTTAGATTGAAAAAAATCTGGAATGCACTGATAATGAGAATTCGAAAAATTCCGAATTCGACGGCTTAAAAAAACTATTCAAACAAAAAAAATCATTATTTTTTTTATCCTCACGAACTATTTATTCTTTATTTAGAGGATAAGATCGAAATTTTGGTATTTCATTTCTTCCATTTCTGTCGAAATATTAATTAGAATAATGATTTTATTTAGTAAACGAAGGAAAAATGTTGTCTATATGAATTTTCGATGATTTTATAATATTTTAATTATAATAGTTGGCATTATTTTAGGGCAGGGATGAAAAGCTTGGATGAGGTTCGTTACAATTTCCATGTTTTCAACTGGAGTCGCGGAACTCTTGCAAGTTCCAAGTTAGCTCACACTCGTTTGGCACTTGGCCAATGTTCATCTCTCGTCATTTTGTAGTTATTCCCTTTGGGTTGTATCCCTCTCGTATTCGCAGTTATTTTCGCGCATGTAAACCGCCTCAATAATAGATTATTTGGAAAACCAATTTCTGCGGTTAACCAATGATCTCGAATTATTATAAAAATTTGTGACAGATCAAAGAGAGTCTTTTGGTGATTATTCTCTTTAATGTTAAAGCGATAAATCGTCGTGGAAATGATTTTCATTTTGTTTTTCAATTGATGTACATCCGATGGTAAACATTCGAACGAATAAAACGAACGATAAAAAAATATACAAAATCTGACAACTAGTCTCTCCATTATTCTTTGAACAAAAGGGACAAATGTAGTTCCAGTGAAATTGGCATGACTCAGAGGAAATCTTTTCCCCTTGGCTGCTTCGGAGATTTCAGTGCAAGGCAAAAGGAGGCGAAAAACGCAAAGTCGAGGGAAGATAATCTTGGATACGATACTTTCTAATGTAGAAAGCATTTAAGAAGTTTCGGTACAAGTGATGAAATGCAACCATTTTATTCAAATTTCTACAGTACGTTCTTTGACTTATCCCGAATATGTCCTCCTAGTTTCAAAACGATTGTCTACACCGTTTCCACAAAATTCTCCAATGAAAAGTCACTTTTTAACACAGAGACATGCCCACGCTATCCCTAAACTTCAGTTGTGTGCATGAAACAATACGAAAAAATGTAAAAAAGGTTATAAAAAACTGTCAAACCACTCAAAATATCATGACAATTATGCCACCAGGAAATGAAATAATTCGTCTACATCGTTTATTAATTATTCATTTTTTCGTCAATGAAAACGACCAATTTTTCAGTAATCATGTAATTTTTATTCGAAATTTTGTTGTGTCAAGTTAGCGCTTTGCTCGAGAACAATAGAATTTTCCCCCTGATTCTCCCTAAAGATAAGCTGAACCATTAAATTGTATGAATTGTACCGAAACTCCTTGGCTTGAGAAAATAAAATTAGTAGGATTTCAAAAAAGGAAGAATAAAAATCATAGGAAAACCGAAATCTTTTCGGATACAGTTTGTCTTTTTTTTTGTCTTTCGTGTATTGTCTTGGAAGAAACAAAAAAAAAGTGAAATTTTTAATTCGAAAACGATGAAATCTCGCGAATCCAGCGGCCCGTATACACTTGCGGGTTCGAGTATTTCATGTACCTCGATGTTTATCCCAAAGAACACCAGTTGTCGCATTCTCCATTCGCCTTCCCATTTGAAACGTGATACAGTGAAAGAATTAAACGGGCCGGGGGACTCCACGAAAGTGCATTTCAGTCGATCCGCGTGCATATCGGTTAAAAGAATAAAAATAAAGAAACCGAGCGAATTGCACGAAGGATTTTTAGGGTGTGTTGGGTGTCTCGTTCGGGTCGATTCGGTAAATGGCACTCCCACAGTCTGTGCTCCGCTCTCGTTATTGTTACGGTCGCAAAGCGATGATTACGCGTACGCCTTTCTCGCAATGCCCAACGCCCACATTTTAGTCTAAAAGAAATAAGAAAAAAAGGTTGTGGAGAGACAAATCGAAGGACAAAAGGGTTAAAATCACGAACAAATATACCGATTGGTCCAAAAATTAACTCCAAGATTTCGTAAATCCCTCGATTACGAAATTCCGAAGAGAAAACTCCTTCACGATTTTCCTCTCCGACCCACCGTTGCCGAGACCCTAAATTTACTAGTGACAACCAATGGGGCGCCCAGAAAAAAAAATGGGCGTGGCAAGCCCAACCGAACGATCCGTCAATCCCTAATTAATCGATATCTCATCAACCCCCCCCCCCCCCCCCACAAAAAAAAAATAACCAAACGTTTCGTATCTCAAATTCCGAATTTCTCGATCTATCGACCTCTTGAACCCCGAGCTTGACTTTTAGGACTCTCTATATACACGCAGCTTGAGAGAAATACAACGAAACGCACGTCTCGTCTTACCACACGACGAGCCTGCACGACGAGGAGCTTCGGGAATAAGAGTGCGCGTCCAGCCTGGCAATAATAACCCTTAACGCGTGAGAGAATGCGAGACATGACGTCATTTTCTCTCTCTCTCTCTCTTTCTCTCCCTCTCTTTCTCTCTTTCGCGCTCCTTTCTTCCTTTTATTCGTCATTCGTCACGCTGTATATAAACTCGTACCAGACTTAAGGGCGTAACAGAAGAATCCAAAGCACAAACTAATACGAGACTTCGAGTCTTCCTTTTTCTCAGTTTAATCGATCTTATAGCTTTTGTGTATACTTTATACACACGTATGAACGGCGTACACGAGTGAGGAGGACCATGAGAAATATTTGAGATTGATGACCTAATGCTCCGCCACATGAGAGACGTTTGTATATAAGAGAAAACACGATGCCCAGCTTCCTCCCCCAAAACTTGTCACAAGATGCATTGATGTTAATATCCATGTATGTGTTTTTGAATGTATATAAATATATATATATGTATATACTTAACTTGGGTTGAATCTCTACGAACGCACGATAAAGTGCTGACGAAAGATACGATCGATAAGTATCGAGGACATCTTTATGTGTAGCACTCGAAAAATAAGATTGCTCATGGTTTTCGTCCACGAATTCTCTAATCTATTGTTCCTCCGCCATAAATTCCTATCACGATGGATCCGAGCTTCGTATATACATCGCAAGAAATTTCAATTTTTATGACAATTCTTTCGGGCCTCTTTCCGTTGAGTCAAAATGTCAATCTTTGCTTTTTTCTGTCGTTCAAAGTTGCGAGAAAAAAAAACTTGGATTTAACCATTTATATATATTGTGTTTTAAGAACTATTAAAGTTTATGGAATTTTTCGTTGTGACACACTTGTTTGACATTGCCAACGAGTATGACACTTTTTTAGGAATTTACTTCGCAGCTAATGATGCGTCATTTTACAATTAAATTCGTAATTAAGTGTTTTCCTGTTGTCATTATATTTATTTTCCGCGCGGACGAATGAACAATATTCTTTGACGTGGCATTCGTCATTAATGTTTCTTGAAAGACATTAATATTGATAAAAGACGAAAGAAAAGAAAAAAACTATTGCGAGGAGTCTTGAAACGTTGGAGAAAAACCAATAGTTAAATCAACCCCCTTGTCATCGTTAAATTCAATGTCTATATGTTTTCATACACGAGTGTTTTGTACCTGCTAGAAAACAACTTAAGGAATTTGCTCCTATAAATCATTCACCGTTTCACGCACCAAAGAAAAGTACATGGTGCATAAATTTCTTGGTCTTTTTTTTTCTTTTATGGTTTTTACAACTAGTAAAATAATCTCCTACGACCATAAGGCTTCATAAAAAATAAAAATACATTATAATCTCTGAGAACCTCGTTTCGTTTATGGAGAAGGGGGAGGGGGGGTAAAAAGTCATAAAGTTTCGAGACCACAAGATGATAGGCTTATCTTTAATCCTGCAAAAATGAATATATTTTCTTTATAACGTGGACCCATTTTTTACAGCCGTGAAGATTATGTTCCAGATTTTTTTCAAATTGTCCTTTTTTCGGGCTAATAAATTAAGCAAATTTGGTAACTTTGGTTTCTCGGAATAGAAACTTGGCCTATTACTACGAGGCAAACTTTGACATCATTTTTTTTTAAGACCTAAGACCACCCTCGAGTTTTTGAAAAATCGATTTCTATTTTTTTATTTTAAATGGTCTCTTAGGACCTCAAAAATTATGTTCCAAGCGATTATGGCCGGGGAAAACCTCTGAGTACTCGGTTTTCGAATTTTAATACAAGGCCGTCCGATCCGCAGCGAACTAATCAAAACTTCAAACGCGTTTATCTCAAAACTGCATTTTTTAAGTTGCCTGGACTCATAACTCAGACAATTTTCAACCGATTGACTTGAAATTTTGAATATATCTTTGAAAATACATTTTCTATGGAAGTACGTAGGATTATTTCTTTATATTGCATAGTTCATTTGTTATTAACACTTAACTGACGAATTTTTAGGCAAATTAATCACTTTCCACTTTAGAAGTGCGCCATTTGACCAAAAATCAATGTATCGCCAAAATCCTAGGTCCTTCTGTAGCAGTTACTATATATAATCGAAAAAAATTCATTGGCTCATTATGATTAAAAAATTACGAGAGCTGTTAGTCCGGCCGTGGAGCCCGAAAAAACGGAGACGTAATCGCGAAAACGCTGCACAGCCGCCACTTTGAAATGAATCGCTTCAAAAAAATTATTGTAAACAGTCAGTGATATGTACGATAAAATCCCGTTTTTGTAATCTCCCTTTATTTTGTAGTATCTCTGAAAAAAAATCCCCAAAAAGCCTATTTTCTTCGGCCTCCAGAGCATCCCAAGGCCTTAACTTCCAATTCAAGTTAACGGATTCTTTTGACGTTTTAACACTCTCCATGTGTCACCAACATTTCCAATTGCATATTTTAATAAACGGTTTACAAACCGTACCACAGGATCATAATTTACGTGTACGTGATGCTAAAATTGTTGATGAACTCACACGTGTATGATTTAGATGCTAAAAAAAAAATTTCCCCCAACTCATGGTGTGGTCTTATATGCGACATCGCGGTCATATGTTTTTTCGGTTTGACGATGACACGTAGCTGACATCATACACCTCTAAATACACGAACGTGCATATCATTCGAAATAGATTTGCGGTACAACTACGAGGACGAAACAAAAAAAAGCAACGAAGACCAATAAACGCGCCCGTTACAAATCAACAATTCGGCAGGACTTTTAAGGAGAAATGGGTGACGCGACGCATCCGCAATTGTTTTTTTTTTACTCTCCTTCTTACAGCTCTCTCATCACCGATATGTCGCAGCATTATTTTTGCATTATGGCAATCATTCCATGACTTCATATGTTTACATTCATATTCTTAGTCAGTATCCGCCATTCCCAACATCGAACACGTACACCATCGAGCAATGTCGTCGTCCTTCCGCATACATGAGACACCCAGGTTTTTCAAACGATGATGAAATCGTTTCATTGCACCAAAACTATTTTCGAACACTGATCATTTACTTTTTGCATTTGGCATGCAGTTACCGTTTATCACCACATCCTTTCATCTTTCGCCGAATATCGAAAATACCCGCGGGACTACTGCGTTCAATATTAATCACGTTACCATTTCATTCGGTTCATTTAATCGGTTTAGTCATTCACGAGGATCGTCAAACGTCCATTCGAGCCTCAAAATAACTTTTTTATCTATTCTATTGTTTTTTTGTGACAACTTGATCAAAACTTTGATCGAGGATTTCAATTGGTTTTTTAAATCCAAATATTGAGACTTTTTTTTCGTACACGTCGCGGTGCAATAATTAGACTCGATTTGCGATCAAATTTATAAAACTATCAAAAGTATCAACCTCTTAATAAATTATGATTATTATTCAAAGGTTACGAATAAAATTATTTCGTACTAATAAATAGAAACTCAAAAAATATGAAAATTTGACAATTTTATCGACATTCGTATCATCAATTTAATCAACTTTGTTGAGACTTTATCAATTATAGTTTTTTAATCAAATTATTCATAAATTTTTCGTACACTGGGTTGAAATAAATAAATGAAATAAATAATAATCAAACCAATAATTTTGAATCGAAAAGAAATGAAAAAAAAAAGTTCAAACATACTAAAATCAGTATTGATCACATTTTTTGTATGATAACGCGAAGTAAAGAATCCAATCTCGTGACACAACGGACACGGCTTATACCTACTAGGGCAGTCTCGTTACGTATGCCCGTTGTAAGAATAGAATAACGAATACATTTCTGGGTGTGCCCACGGATGTAACTACTAAAAGACGAACCTTCTGCCAATTTCTAACGTCTTGCATACAACCTGAAAAATCGTGTACGTCGTCGAGATCCCCTCAGTGGAATTTATATGTTCCTACATGCGGTTAAAACACGCTCGTTTTAAACTCACTGTTACAAAGCACTTTTGTTCATGCGAGCCACGATAAAAATTCCTAGAACCAACCTTCGCCCAGATTTATAGCATTTTTCCGAACGAATTTACCGCGTGAAATATTTATTATAACCAAGTTACCACAAAAAAATAGGTGGAACAATATTTTTCAAGAATTCATAACATTTTGATTAAAATAATTGACAAGATTATAAAATTACGTATTTCCATTTTTTTTTATTCGCTACGAAACCCATTTGAAATTATTTACGAAAACGTCAACAATTTCTCGTAATAAATTCACTATAAAATCGTCAATTTTCTGGAACATATGTTTTCTTTCACGATTTTTACAACGACGAATAAAACACTCGAGAAAAATAGTAACACATAACAAAAATTTGCAATATTCTGTGAAAAATGATTTATTTAATCGACGAAAAGCAAAAAAAAAACGATTTTCTTACGAAATTTAGTTCTAATCATTGAGAATAATAAATTTTGTGGAACATATGTTGTTGTCGATGGGAGTTGGTTCGAAAGATTGAGAAAAAAAAACATGTGAAAAATGTAGGGCAAGAATTTAGTAAATTTTAGACATTTCCTGGAACAAATAAATTCATCAAATTTTGTAATGACGTCTAAAGGAAATAATAAATGGATGGTTCTATTCCCAGACGAACATAAAGGGTAGTGGGTGAGGCAAACAACCAAGGGGTCGTCGGTTCGTGCAAGCTCGTGGGTGCAGTGAGTCGGTTATGGGGAGAACAGTGGCGCCCTCTTTAGTACGTAACATCCGGAATGGACCGTTGCTAAGGGCGCCCATAAAATATATATACTTGTCAGCTTATAGAAAGCTCAAACTATGCGTTCCAAGACTATGAGAGGGATGCCTGCACGTAGCCGGACTACCATTAACCTAAATTCCCTAACCGTCAATCCTTCTTAGTTAATCACATATTTTACTTGTGCAGTTTAAACGCCTCCAAAGACGCCGCGACTCTTGTTTCTTTTACGTTCGACATGTGTTCGATAAATTTATACGAAAATCAATTATTATTTGAAAATAATATCGTATGAAACGAACTCGATAATAAAATATGGGAAGTTATAAATTTTCATGAATTTTCAAACATTATATTAGCATCAATATGTTTTTCAAAGCAACAATTATAACTGCGTGCTATTCAAACTTAGCGAAACAGCAAACAATCACTTTTTCAAAAATCTAATGAACAAATTCATTAATTTCAGTCACAAATTTAATCATCAAAAATGCATTTTATCAAATTAAAACTGAATTTTAACGTCAGAATATTTCTTGACTTAACTATTGGACCATATGATAATGAAACAGATGATAAATTCTGACAATATTTTCATGTTTCAGTTGAATTGATAATTATGATTTGGAAAATATCAATGAAAATGTGTCAAAATGAAAATTTGCCTTTACCAGTTGGTTTCGAAAGTCTATTGTTATAAAAAAAAAAAATCTACGTTATTAAAACATGTTTCTAAAAAAATAAGAATCCATATAAACATCATTTAATTAATGCATTAAATTCGATTCGAAACGAATGTATAAAAAATTAATCACTTCCTCAACTACTTCCCAGTTACTTTATTCTTATAATTTTTTTTGATTGAACTATTTGAAAGAACGATACGATTTGTTATTGACATTGTTGGTTCAATTGAAAAATGATTGTTCAATGAGCACTTTAAATAGCTCAATCGAAACTGCACCCAATAACAAGGCCGTAATTATGAAGAGTTACGAAATGTCATATCGATCTTGGAAGATATTAAAGTAGATCGAAGAACGTCAGGACATAGAAATTAATCGAGTAGCACCCTACTTCTTGGCGGGAAGAAACGTTTGCTTGACCTACATTACGAGGGAGTGGTTTTGTGGCATGAGCCCATAGGCATTAAACAATAGATCATTCGCACGTTCGCGAAAACGAAAATAAAAAAAAAAGAAGAGAGAATAATGAATGTCAAAAATTAACGGGACACGGTCACGCGCATGGGCTGGGTATTTTATTCGAAGTTTAGCGTTGTCATCCCCCTTTTAGAATCTTTTTTTTTCTCCCAACTCATCCCCCTTTTGAATCTCCCTTTTCGAACTAAACGAACTCTCGCTATAGGATTATCGGCTCAAACATAAACCAGTCTTATTTACTCTCTAATCACAAAACTGATTGTGTGTGTCTTCGTAATACAACGAGGTGTGGCAAAATGGCCTGATTTCAAATTGGCTTCTCAATTCATTTGAAATCATCGTCTTACCTTGCAGCCTCCCAACGCCCTGATTATTTACTTATTCAATTACCACGATTACATCCTGACCTCGAAATATTATTCTCAAGAAATTGTCCTCGTGGATAAATTCTCACAATATTTTCATGTCCAGTTAAAATTACTGATTATTTATTTTTCAAATCTCGATGGAAATGTGACAATATGGAAATTTGTTAACATCAGTTGGGTTCAAAAATCTATTGTCATTTAAAAAAAAAATCCACGTCATTGAGACATGTTTTTTTAATAAGAATTCATCTAAACATCGATTAATTAATGCATTAAACTCGATTCGAAACAAATGTGGAAATTAATCACTTCCTCAAATACCTCCCAGTACTTTTTTGTTACAATTTTATTGATTCAACTGTTAAAAACAAAGATACGATTTATTATTGACTTTATTCGAAACATTATTCTAAAGAATAATAATAAAAAATTTCGTTCAAAAAATTTTAACGAAAATCTACTTCTTCGAAGCTTTAAAACCATTTGGTAAATTTATAATTAGATTTTTATCTATTTATCCATTCGTTCTTTCATTTTATTAGGTTTTTTATTGTTTACCATTCGTTACAGCTCAATGTATGCCGAACAAGGATGAAAAGGGAATTGATTATTTGGAAGATGCTGAATACGACGAGGACTCAACGATCGGCAATGACGATGATGATCCGACCCAACCTGCTGATGCTGGACCCACTGGACCAATACACGTGAGATCAAGAAATTCAACATTCGTTGTTCGGCCTGGTGACACCGTTGAATTTCCTTGTGTTGTGGACAACGCAGGTATGCATTAATATTATAATTATTATTACTATTTTCAATACTAAGTAAAATGAAAAAAATGTCATTTTTTAAATGATGCTTCGAATATTTACAACTTAATAGTAATTTTTTGCACTCATCTATATTGTTAGGCAGATTAAAACGATTTTATCATTTTTCTTAAGACTGCTGATAATTTATTTATCGAAAGTTTCAAAATAATTACGTTTCCTGACCATTTAGAATTGATTAGCAAAAAATGTATCGAAAAACTTTTTTTTTTGCATCATTTAATTGTAGTTTTGTTGGTTTTCATGTCAAGTTTGAATTAATTGTGTAATTTTTTTTTTTATCGTCCTTGCAGACGATACAGTAATCAGCTGGTCTCGTGACAATGAATTATTATTCATTAACGACGATGCAATGAATGCCGATGACAATCCACGGTTCAGTCGGGCTGAAAATTATAGCCTGATACTTCGTAACGTAACGAGAAAAGATGCCAACTTCGTGTATCGTTGTCAGATTCTCGTCAAGCCACAAATTGAAATTTCTCACAAATTGCAAGTTTCCGATATTCCACGTGAACCCTTGAACGTTATTCACGTCAAACCTGCAAAACGTATCGAAGTCAACGAAGACGAAAGCGTGACTTTTGGTTGTGATACGAGCATCGAACCCAAACCCCACATCATCTGGTCACACAAGGTGATTTTTTCTTCATTTTCAAATCAATATTTCATTCATTTTTATTTCAAGAATCATTGAACCTTTCATCATTATTCACAATTTATAATAATTGATCTTTAATTAAATGAGAAATTTTATCAAAGATTCAATTATCAAGTTCCAATAATGAATTAATGGAAAATATCATCGATTCCAATTAATCGGTTGAAATAATTTATGAAAGCTTCGTAAGTGAATAAGACTTTCATAAGATTTTTTTTGTCACTGATAAAGTCGTGGAAGCTTCCATTGATACTAAATAATCGATTGAAATAATTAACGCTAATTACTCAATAATCAAATAATAATTTTATCGCAGTGTTATTTTGATCCCCATTTATTTATAGTCTAGAAAATTGAAATTTCCATGGACACAAAGTAAATAAATGGACATAATTTGCGTCAATATTTAACCATTTGAAATTAATTATTTTAAACATTAATAAAAAATAATAAATATTCATAATTCATTAAAATATTAATTGAATAGACAATTTTTAACTATTTTATTTATAATCAATGATTAATTTATCAATTCGCAATATATTTTTATATTTCCAAGAGAAAAACTCTTTTCTTCTCATAATGAAAATGATTTTTTTTTTTTCCAACAGGGCGAGAGGCTACACAATGGTGAAGTGATCGAAACAGGAGGCAATTTCATAACAATAAAAAAAGCGACGAGACACCACGCTGGACTTTATCAATGTCTCGTTGACAACGGTTCCGCTAAATTGCCGCATGACGCGATCGAAGTCATCGTCAAATGTAAGACAATTGTGAGAAAAAAAAATTAAAAAAAAAAGAAAAAACGGTTCTGCTGTAACAATTTTTTGTTTAATTTTTAGACAAACCTGTGATTGAAACCGAGCACGAAACAGTGCACACAGGAACTGGATTGCAATCCACACTGACGTGCATCGTACATGCTCATCCGCATGCCAAAGTAACGTGGCACAAAAATCAAAAAATGATCAATGAGAAAACCAATCGTAAATCATTCATCGTTGATAAATCACGACACACTCTTGTTATCGAACATACAGCACAGCACGATTTTGGACAGTATTATTGCATTGGAAAAAATCAACTTGGAGAGGCGAGCCAGATGATCGAACTGACAGGTAATTTATTGCTGTGTAATTAATAATTCAAATTTACTTAAGATTTTTTTATCTGAACTTGAAACAAATTTTTACAGTACAAAAGAAAAAAAAAAAGCAACGATTTTAACTCGTTTTAATTAATCCTGCACAACTTTTTAATCGTTGGTCGAATTTTATTTAAAAAATAAAGCAAAATTCCTTCAAGAAACATTTGTATATTTTTTTTTTACATCGAATTTTGTATTTCGTAGGAACACCATCTCGACCAAGATTTCACGGTGGTGAATTTGACGAAGATCATTGGACCTTTACTCTGAAATGGCACGTCGAAAGTTACGCACCAATAACCGAGTACAAAGTAAGTTTTTTGTTGGTCATGTCGTCAGGAATGAGGCTGGTGCTGTCGAAAAGCGAGAAAAAGATAATACAAATCGATAGATTCATATGAAATCATTAATAATTGAGAATTTTTCTTTGTTTCTCTTTTCAGTTGGAATATCGTACCGAAGGTGATTCTACATGGAAATCACTGAGTCCTCGTGTCAATAATGGACGAGGAAATCAATTCACAGCCGAACAAGCTCTGCGAGATCTTCAGCCTGGTTCGTACGAAGCGAAACTCATGGCCAAAAACGAATATGGCTGGTCACAATTTTCTGGAGTTCACACATTCAGAATAGGTACAAATTCTTCCAGTCTCAATTCCTTAACCTTATTTTTGCAAAATTCTTCAATTAAAAACTTCTACACAAAACAAAATTTCAATAATTTTGGTAATTAACGATTTTATCAATATCTGTTAAAATTCAGCCAATTTTCGAAACATTAAAAATGTTTATTTTCTATTTAAAAAATCAAACCCAAATGATTTGATGGAAAAAAACTGTTGGACTAATAATTAAAGAAAATATTTCTTCTCGTTTATTTTCAGAATACGCTTTGGAAGATAGACAACAAGTTGGTGGTGAGTTTTTATCGTTTTCTCTCTTTTCTGTAACTCAATAAATTATTTTCCCAATCAAACTCTTGAAAATAATCGCTTTCTTGAATATTTTAATGATAAAATAATAAAGCAAATGTTCATTATCATGATTTTACAGAAATGGGAGCTGGAGGAAGTGCAACGACCCAGCCACTTTTGGCATTGACTGGTTTTCTCATGGTTCTGGTATCAACTTATCAGTCAAAGTACCTGTAATTCATTCATTACTTTATTCTACATAGGTAAGGACTACTTTTTGTTTCAATACAAAAACCTTTTTTTCGTCTCATTAGCTCCAGACCCCAAGACGAGGTCGAAAACGACCTCATTTTTTTTATAACACAACGTAATTTTCTGCATTTTATTGAAACTTTTTCATTTTATAGAATTTTCCATAATTGAGTGTTCAGCAAATGCGACTTAATCGCATCAAGACATTATTTTTTAAATTTAATCAATTTTTTTTAGTCAATGAGATTTTAATTCATCAATTAATTAAAATTAATTTAACTTTTTTTAAATTGAAATTGAAATTTTGTGTAGTTCGAGGTCGTTTTTGACCCCGTTGTTTTCTTCTCCAATTTGTACATAAAAAATCACTACGTTCTGTATAAATTGTCAATGTTGATGAATTCACGAAAATATTTAAATTTAATAAAACTCAAGGACGATTGTTATTCCAGGTAATTTGCTGCAGCCAAAGCGTACACCAGCAGACATCATGGATACGATGGACGTGAAAAGGAACTGTTCTGAAAATAAAGAGCGATCACACCTTTCAACGTAATTTGTCTGAGGCAGAAAAAACAAAAGTTTTATGACGCGAAGGGCAATTAAAGTTCAAAGAAAAAATCGTTAGGAAGACCGGATGTTCCCGAAGATATGTGCGAGCATATTTTCCGGAAAATTCGGATTGAAAAAAAGAAAAATTCCATCGAAAAAATTGGTCGTGTGTGAGAAAAAAAAACCAGAAAAAGAAGAACAGCCACGTGTTTAATTTCGAGGGTACGCGATTTTTTTCTTTGTGTGCTTTAGAGGGTGTGAAAAAAATAAAACACACAAAAACCCTCGACTTTCTTAATCGAGAAAGTGCCTAGAAATCCAATGGTGTCTTTAACATTAAAACAGACGAAAAAAATCTACGAGTATAGTGAAGAAAAAAAAGAAAAAAAGGAAACAAAATATAGAGTGAATGTTCTGTAAAACGTCCGGGTACAATTCCATCTTTCATTAGTTATTAATGCCACAAAGAAAAAGTAACAGAAGAAAAAAAATACAATCATTGGTTGTCACAAGCTCAAAAAGTTTTGTTGCCAGTAAAAAAGAAGAAAAAAGAGAACAGAGCAAACTGCAAATTACTGCAAATCTATCGTTTTGAATACGTTGTACAAAATATTTCCCGTACTTCCATACGCCCCGTTACTAGTCTCATTTTTTACATCAGTCGTTCAGCCATAAACCCAGAAAATAGTAAAAACACAATCGGCGATAAAGAAAAATTTACCGAAAATAGAATAAATTCACTTCTTCAACAATTTTGTGATTTTTTCTTAATCCTGCACTTCCGGTCTACCGGTAAAATGCATTAAAACTATTTAAAAAAAACGTAAATGGAATTCAAAGAAATGAAATAACCGAGGAGCCTTATGGATTTTATTTTAATATATACACCAAGTTATTTTTCGAAACACTAAGATTTCAATAAGGTGCCTTTGTAAACGTGAGTGTGTTTCATTCATTGATATATATATGTGAAGAAAAAGCCGATTTAATATGCCCTCCTAGGTGTGCCATTAATTTGCTAGAGGAGAACATATTATATATTTAAGGATGAGAAAAAGAAAAAAGAAAGGAGAATTTTTTTTATTTTTAATTTTCACCTCTATCAAGATTTACATTTAAGAAAACCATACACTTACGTTAAAGTATATTTATATATACATATTATTATTAAATATATATACCTGTATAACATTATAGTATTCATTTGTATATGAATTAAGTCAAGAGATACGCGATCGTTATTATAATTTATTTTTGTATTTTTAAGAGTATGAAGAATCTTGTGTATTGGTAGATCATGCATTTGCTCCTGAGATGGCCAGGATCGAGGTTTCAATTATGTATTTTTCAGAGAACATTGTGTCGGAAGAAAAAAAAAATACGATTTTGCAGCTTGCATTGTCGAAGTGGAAGGAAATTTGTTTTACTTTTACTAAAACGTAATAATTTTTAGTCGATGTTAATTCACCGATTATACGAACAAAATTCGTCAGAATTTTTTTAGGCCCAGAGGTGCAAAAAAATGTCAGAAGTTTGACAGAAAATGGGGGAAAAAAAAAGTAATTCGATACATTAAAAATATGGTTTCGCTGCATTTCAGTGCAATTTTCAATATCGTCCAGGAATATAAGAAACACACGGTTCTCTTGTACGATTTAATTCGCTCTGTTGGTCGAACGTGTGTCTCCACACAATTTTTAATCATCGTTCATGGTTACAACTTTATTTTTACTGTCGTTTTTTTTTCTTCGTGTTTGACAGAAGAGAAAAATGATTTTGTCTCGTTTGTCCGTACAACGATCGTACAGGCTGAACGAAATTTAGCCAATAAAGAATAAAGGAACAATGAAATTTGTGGTCGTAATTTTTTAATATTAAGAATCGTATATTTAACTCTCTCTCTTTCTCTCTCTCTCTCTCTAAAAGATACAAAATATACAATGTATTTTTCGTTCTTTTCGAGTGACTTTTGTACATTTATTCTGCTGCTTACTGTAAACGTGTGAATGCCCTATCGCTTGAGTGAATTAATTGCGACAGTTTTTAGTTTTTAGGAGAATTTTTTCGTGATTAGGTTTTTTATTTCACTTCTGCACTCTATTTTCCGAAAAAGCTTTATTTCTGTTACGATGAAAGAAAACGTCGTGATTCCGACGGGTTATTTTTTCGTTTTAATACGAATTTTCAAATTAATCGTCAACTTTTGCGTTTTATTGATTGAAGTTTGATTATTTGAGACGTTTCTCATCGTTCAGGGCATTTTTTTGACTTCGCCATCGGTGTTGAGACAAATTAGATAAAAGTGACCAAAAAATTCTTTAGTCTACGAACAAGAAAACAAATTTTATTCCATCCTTTTTTGATTGTTATAATTAAATGTAAAAGCGTATAACGTGTCGTGAGGATTGTGCCTCTGGAACAAAATATTTTTCAAAAGAAAACAGCGATTTCAGTCATTTTTATTCTTGACACAAAACTAACCACAATTTTCCCAAATGAACATCGAATTTTTATACAATCAAATTTTCCAGCCAACTAAATCCGCTTCGTCTTCGAAATATATTTCTATGATTAATAATTCCCGCTAAAAAGTCACGTATGCGCTTGAAATTAAGTTTTGTGAAAAAAAAAAAGATTTATAACGTCAGTTTCCTGTTGACGACGTTTCTGTGATTTGTGGTCTCTTCGTATTCATCACCTCAACAAATATGTACGTAAAGCGATGTACCTCAACGAAAATATAACTTGACTCTAATCCTGTAAACGTTTATTGAACTTACAAAATACACACTGGGTCTTCCAAGTCCATTACATTTTTTAAAGCAAAAACTAAATGAAAAAATGCAAAGAAAACATGAATTTCGATTGATTTATTGGAAGTAATTAAAATCCATTACTTTTTGTCTTATTTTTACAGTCCAAATTTCAATATAATTCAAATTTACAGGATCAGGGTTGATAAAACAAAATAGAAATTCAAAATCGACGATATTTTGTGCACTGTCGGTTTCGCCTTATAAATCCACGTTGCCTAAACATACAAAATGAATAAATTCACCAAAAAATTCTCGTAATACGTTAAAAATATGAATTTAACGGAAGATCGAAATTTTGCGTCCAAGTGTTACGAGAATTCAATGATTATCGTTGCCTTTTCCGGATTTCACATGTACAACTATATTTAATTATGAAATATACAAATAAACACTCGACAGCATAAAAAAATGTTTCTCAGCATATTTTTTGTGGGATTGAGAAGAAAAAACTCATCACAATCCTTTCCTAATTTCTACTCGTTTATTTTTCCGATTATTTATGAACATGGATATATAAAAATGTATCGAACTTTATTTTTTAACATGGATTTTACTTTGATTGACTGGTGCGAGACTTGAAGAATTTTCTCCCGCCAGTTTGAGACTGGAAAAGAAGGAAAATAATGAGAAAATAAATATAAAGCTAAATAATGAAAAATTGAAAAAATATAAAACAACAGTCGACTTGCTTGTGAAAAATTTTGAGATTTCGTTTGAGACGCTCGGAACGGTTGAGACAACGTTTTCTCAATGTCTGCAAGTGCATCGTAAACGTCCTCGTCATCGTTCAAGAACTAAAAATTCAGGATTCAAGCAATATTTAGTATTTTAATAAATAAAAAAAGGTTTTTTTTTAACTTTATTTGTTTCTTAATCGAGTTACTCACCGCGCTAATATTTGACTTGTCCGCCAATTTCACTGGACTCGTGTCCGACGAAGAGTTCAAATCCAAAAAAGTTATTTTTTTGTTGTTAGTCTGTGAAATCGGCGACGGTGGCGAAGAACGAGTTCTTCGCGCTTTCGGTCCACGTTTCAAAATCGATTTCTGGTACGTCGAAGGACCTGGTCTTTTTCTCGTTGGAGGATCTGGGTCCTAAAAATTAATATCAGCATTAAACGACCTTCATTTTTCAGGAAAAAAACTTCTTTTTTGCAGCTTTTCACAAACTTTCTCGTTTAATAGCGTTTTCATCGGTGATTTTTTGCCAAATGTGACTTTATCGAAATACGATTCTCTTCGTCATCGAAAAACGAAGACAAAAAACATGAAATTTGTTTTGAAAAATCCAAATTAAGAAAACAGAGAAGCAAATGAATATTTACTCATGAAAAAAATGATTTAAAAATAGAGGAAAATCAAAATTAAGACGAAGTGGAAAAAAACGACTATTCACTGCTCGATAAGTTAAAAAAAACTATGACGAAGTGACTAAAAATTTAAAAATAATTGAGAAAGACGCATTTGCCCTCAATAATTTTCTGAAAAAAGCTAAAAAGTAAATTTTGTACGAATCGAAGGAAAAAAATGTGCAAAAAATCTTTACTCGCTGATCATTTTGGTCAACCGTTTCATTTTGCTTTAATTTTGGTTGTTGAAACCGCAGTTTGACTAATTCCTTCTCAAGATTATTAATCTTTTTAAGATTTTCCTGATTTTCGGCTTCCTGATTTTTCTTATGCTCAGACGCGGCGGTTATTGTAACCGCGAGTGCTGCAGCTTCGTCTTTGTACTGTTCAACTTTTCGTTTCAACTGCATCTCCGATTTTGTGTGACGCATAAGCAAATCTTCGACACGTCGCAGTTCAACCTCTTGCTCTTCTTTTTCGCGCCTCAATGTATCGATCTGTTTCTCCAAACGCAACACGTCAACATTCGCGCTTGAAATCGCGCTGCTCGATGATTTGTTTACTCGAGACAATTCGTTCTGATGATCATTTTCCAATGACTTCATTTCTGCCAGCAAAAGCTCGTATTTTTCTACGTGAGCTTCATATTTTTTCTCCATTTCCTGATTTACAAAAAATGATAATTAATGGAATAAAAAATAAAAACAGCTTAGAATTTTAAACTCGAGTTCGATCGAAAAGAACTTTTTTTTCAGTAATCGAAATTTGCTCGTCCGTCAAAATCGTCAATTTTGTACTT
The DNA here is from genome assembly GCA_013761285.1 of Campoletis sonorensis. Classification (NCBI taxonomy): domain Eukaryota; kingdom Metazoa; phylum Arthropoda; class Insecta; order Hymenoptera; family Ichneumonidae; genus Campoletis; species Campoletis sonorensis. The sequence continues at coordinate 1,544,181 of JACEOJ010000073.1, forward strand.
TAAAAATAATAATTCGATCTTTTCATCCCGAATATTGACTCCGATCTGTGTTTTCTTATTTTTTTATTAATTTTCAAAGTCGAAACTTACGTCCATTATTTTTTTGTCTTCCTCGCGAATTTGTGATTTTTCGATTTCTGCATCAGCGAGTCTTTTTTTCATTTCTTCGATCTCCAGGGACATGTCGTCTCTCAACTTTTCCAATTGTCGAACAAGCTCGTTTTTCGATTCGTTAGTTTCCTTCAATTTCTGTTTCAGGTCTTCCCTCTCGTCGAGTTCACTAGCGAGTTTTTTCTCGAGCTCTAAAGTCATGTTTTTCATTGACGATATTTCTTCAATGTGTTTGGATTTAGCAGAATTTAGATCTTCGACAAGTTTCATAGTCTGAAAATCAAAAAAAAATTGAAAATATTTTAATTTACAATTATTACAGGTCAGTTTTTTAGAAACGCTTTTAAAGTTTTCCCAGTCTCATTTTTTCGTGTAGACATTTTAGTAAATAATATCCAACAGTAATTTAGAAAAAAATCAAATACTTACCTCGTTGTTTTTACATTCCAACTCATTTTTCAACTGCAAATTTTTCTCGTTCACGATATCAAGTGTGGCAGAAACTTGAGCTAACTGAGTGGAGAGATTTTTAACTTCATTTCTGTAAACGAGTCACTTATTTATTTATAAATTATAAATAAAATTATATTGTCATATCGAATTGATTTATTGATAATAACAAGAATAAGAACTTGAAAATTGAACATGATGTTGAATAAAAATGATTGAGAAAATATTGATCGTACTCGTAGACTGAAATCTTTTTGTCAAAATCAGAATTATTGATTTCTTTGATCGACAATGTTCGCGAAATTTCTTCCTTCTCTTCGACCACTTTTTCCAATTGCTTTTGTACGACTTCGTACTGTGCGACGATTTTTGCAAGTTCTGTGTCTTTCTAAATAAATAAATGAATAAAAATTTAAGTAGTTCGATTCTACGGTGGGATATTTTTTGATCCGAATAAAATTACCTGTTTCAATTTGTTATCACAAGAAATTTGGATCTCATTAAAATTCCCATTCAACGATATGATTTCGGCCTGGAGTTCGGATATTCGACTGTTTAATGATTCCTCACGATTTTTAATGTTTCCCAAATCTGCTCGTTGACGAAGTATTATATTGTCGTAGAGATTGTGCAAATGATCTTTTTGCTGTCGACATCTTTCCAACGTATCAATCGCGTAATTAATGTGCTCTGTTATCATTGTCACCATTTCGGCAGTTGAGTTTATTCTGTTCATAAAATTCAATATAAAAACTTGCCTTTTGTCTAATTATCCATTGATTATTGATCTTATAATAAATTTTCAATTTAGTTTTTTACTTTGAAATTTTTCATAAACAATTTCGCAGATCAAAAAGTCAAAATTGTTTATAAACAATTTACAGATCAAGAAATCAAAATTGTTTATAAAAAATTTCCAGATCAAGAAATCAAAATTGTTTGTAAACAATTTACGGATCAAGAATTCACAATTGTTTATTAATAATTTGCGGATCGAGATATCAAAATTGTTTATCAACAATTTGCAGATCGAGATATCAAAATTGTTTATCAACAATTTGCAGATCAAGAAATCCGAATTGTTTATAAACAATTTGCAGATGAAAAAATCAAAATTGTTTATAAACTTTTTGATGGTCATTTATAGTTGAATTTTTTTAAACTTTAATTAAGTACAACAATGACTTACTTGTCAATCAATTCAGTATTCGTTTTTTTTTCTAATTTGAGATCTTTGGTCAATTCGTTTATATGGGTCTCGGCATTTTGTACTTTTTGCTGAATTTTTTCGAGCAAATATTCAGCCTCTGTGCATTTTTGTTGACTTTCCCTGAGGGCAATACTTTCTCGTACCTTTGAGCAAAAATTAAATAAACAAATTTTCTCGTTTCGTATTCGAAAAAAGAATTTTTATTGAAATTTTTCTTGAAGATTAAAAAAAAACAGAATTTTAATAAAATTGCCATTAATTTTATTTTTAATATCGACAAAATACACAACATCGACTTTTTCTGAACCTTTTGTGTTCGTGATCAGATAAATCCAAAAAAACGTTGGATTTTTGAAAAATTGTAAAATGGTAAAAAAAAAATCTCGAAATCATTGTTTTGCGTGAAGTTTAACGCCATCTCGAGAAATTTTGTGGGACGAGTCGCATTACGAGCTGTTATTCATTCACATCACATAAAAATTGGTAAAAGAATCGAAAAGATTTTTTTTGTTCAGTTTATAACAAGTTTTATAATAAAAATAATATCGGTACCTCTTGAGTGAGTAAAGAATCACGACCTTGACCTCCACTGAGCCACATGGAGACCAATTTCTCGGTAAGATTGGATCCTTTGGGTGCATCGTTGGACAATATTTGTGTGACATTGTCCACCGAAGTTTCTGGTGGATGATTGAATTTTCTTACTTTGTTTTGTCGCGAAGTAGATGCCTCGCTGTTATCACATTTTTTCGAATCGTCGACTTTTCTTTTACCGTGTTCCTCCATTTTTTTGTTTACGCGATTTGTGTTTGAAGGTCGTGGGGAGAGAAGAATCAAAACAGATGAAAAAGATCGCGAAGTTGTTTTTTATTGTTACGAAATTCGCGAACAATGAAAATGTCTGGAGAAAAAACGCAGAAACAACAAAAAAACACCGATTTTTCGACACGATCACAACACTTTTGAAACGCAACGTGTTTTCAATGTGATAGAAAGACTTTCAAACAATATTTCCGTATTCTTTCAACTAACTTTTGATTCATTGTCGAAAAGGACGAGCTCCGATCGCTAGCGCCATCTCAGCTTCGAAATACAACACGCGACTACGCGAGTCGTCGTGTTATTCGGCATGATCGAGCATGCGCGGACTTGTAGTTACTGAAGTCGCCGTAGTGCTGCGAGCGTTGCGCGCGCACAAGTCGAATTGTCAATTCGAAAAAAAAAAGCATCCTCGCAGTTGAGTTTCCATATGTGTATCATTTCTTCGAAAATACAATTTATCAAAGATCATTCTTTCATCTTCAATTGTTACCACTCGCATGTAATAACCGATTCGCCAAGTTCTATACGTCAAGAAAATATTTTGCCCTAATGTCCCTTTACGATGATCCTAAGATCGTAATTCCGGCAATTTCGAGTAATTTTTTGCTGGTCTCTACGTTCCACGATTTACTTCATTAAATCTGTCAGTAAAATCCGAAAAACTTTTGACAGAACTGTAAAGGAACCAAAAAGACGGTAGACATTTAAAAAAAAAACCTCTTTATTTTATCATAAAATTAAATCTTTCGTCGATGATATAAACATAAAAACATTTGTCGGAAATGAATATAAAATGATGGGACAATAAAACGCAAAAAGGTTCGAAATAATTTTATTAACGAATTAATTGGTAGTTGATTAAAAAGCGGTGGATAACAAGACGACATTTTATTCCATAACCGGTCCATAAAAAATTCGAGTACATGTGAAAAATGGTCGGTAGACTCCCTTGACCCCCCGCCGAGCAATGAGTATAAACATATATATATACGTTAGGCAATGATAGTACTACAAGAGCACATACTATAGAGTAATTGTGGCACTATGAATGCCGTAACGTTTTACGTCGGTTTACATCTTGAGCATTGAGCGTCACTGGTGAAAGAAAAGCGTCGGTCTTGGCGATCGTGAGACGAAGTGTATACAAATCCAATATACATAATGTATACATCGATGTATTGGTGTATAGGTGAAAATATCCCCACTACGGGGTACAAGAGTGAACCCGAAGGGTTAGAACGTCGTAGAGAGAAAGAAAACGAAGAAAGAGGATAAAAAGTTGAAATATAAATATAAAAAGAAAGGAGATTGAGGGAGAAAACGATAGGACGCTAGAGTACGCTTCCTTTCCCTCGCACAACATGGCCCCCCGCCCCCCCCCCCCCCCCCCCCTCGCCGCCACATTTCTTTTCTATCTTTCTCGATCCCTCACGCCCTCCGATCGTCCGTGGTCCGCCGTCAATTTCCTTGCCCCTCTCGCTCGTGTAAACTCGTGAGAGCCTCGATCTGTAGTAGTGAATGGAACGCGAGTCGCGTCCCGCGTACTACCATACTTTTCAGTAGTAGTATCAAAACGTAATCTTACATATATCGAGTTTTATCGAGCAAAAAGTCGTATTTTACAGGTCGAAACATGCAAAGCGCGCCTCTATGCTCGGGAGCGATCGATATATCTATACCGAAGTATACGTAATGAAACTTGCTTTATTTTCCGCGAGGCGGTGCCACCGAGCTACCGCTCTGACGACCAATGAAAAGCTTTCTACCGGCGATCACGTGACGTGCGTGTTGAACCATCAGAACATTGCAAATGACAAGACGCGTTACTGACAGAGAGCCCCGCGGAGCTCCGGAGTATTCATACATGTATTAAAAAAAAAAAATAATAATAAAAATACGGTCTAAAAGACCCGCTCCCGAAACGTGAAAAAAGAGGTCGAAATTACCGAAAAGCTTTGAGATACCCCCTTTGTCTTGCATTTCCTTGACATTAACCACCGATCCTCTCCTCTCTCTCTCTCTCTGTCTCTCTCTTTCTTTCTACCTGACTAACGTTTGTGTGCTAAAGTTAAACGGAAAAAGCAAAAAGAGTCACTGTGTTCTGTGTGTAAAACTATATTACGATCGTACATTTCCACGTATTATCCTGGGCCACTACTACTCGAAGTAGTAGTAGTAAATCCCCTCTTGCCCCGGGCCGCAGCGTTTTTTGTCGTCGTTTTTTTGTTACTACATTACGGCATTCCCGTCCCCGCTTGTAATCGGGATCGTGTGAAAAATACGTCGGTGTCATCCCTTCTACCGGAATATTTTACTGACCAAAATAATAATAACGCAAAAAGGATTGAAAGAAAACGAGAAAAAAAAAGCGCCGCGAGTGTATTGCGGTTTTGCCGGAATCTCCGTACGTGCACAGCTCGCAGTACGCGATTCACCACAAAGAAAAAGCGATGTACGCTTTTTTCGTCTTTATTTTCGAAAGGAAATATATTGAAAAAAAATAAAAGTGCCGGTGATAAAGGAACGTAAAACATTGTCAAAGGAGAGAGGGGGAAGCGACGTTCAGAGGAGTGAGGGGGAGGGGGCGACGAGCGTGAAAGATTTCACGAGGACCGAAGTGAGTGAGAGAGAGAGAGGAAAAGAGAGAAGAAAGTATGGTGAGCGTGTACGAGCGTGAATCGCTTCGTAGTAGAAGCGGCGTGTAGTGTTCTGTATAGTATTTTCTACTATATACCACATATGTATAGATATATACATACATATATTTATATATTATAGCGTAATTTCCCCCACCAGGCGAAACGTGTGCGATGTAAAACGAGAGGATATACATAGTTTTGAGCAAGATATATATGTTAAACCGGAGCTAGGCTTTGGTACATACGGTGAACAAAACGGAGAAATAAGAAGTGAGTGAGTGGGAGCGAGAAAGAGAGAGAGTGAGCGAGTGAGAGAGGGAGGTGTATATGTGAAAAAAGTGTGTGGAGCGAGGACGGGAAATACTTACACCTACACAAAGAGACACACAGGCAAACACGAGGGAGCGTCGTCTCTCGCGGGGCCCACGAAGTGAAGAGACGCAGCAGCAGCCGCCAGCAGCCAGCAGCAAAAGCCCAGAGAGAGAGCAGAGCGCGGCTTCTTCTCGACGTTTTCCTTTTTTCTTGCTTTTTTAACATTATCATTATTATTTTTGTTTCTCCCGCGATTGCATTTACGATCGAGCGCATACAGCATCGTAATTTTGTTACCTCTCCGTAAATATATGCATTATATATCGTCTTAAAAAAAACTATATCTACGGTCGCGCGCGTATATATATATTTTTTCTTTCGCGTTTGTATAATATTTTGCGTCAAGCAAAACGCGTGAGTGTCCGATAGACAGAGACGAAAGACAAAAGCTGCTGCTTGGAATAAAAAAGACGCGCGATTGCGAAGCATATACATACGAGAGAGAGTGAGAAAGAGCGTAGGGAGAGAGAAGCCCCAACGCCAACCGAGCGACGCATCGTAAAGTGTAGTGTTTTTTTAATATATTTAATATATATTCATATATATAAATAAATATATATATATACATTCAGATTATATATATATACATATATTCAGCGGGAGACCAAGCGTCGGAAAATCTTTTCCAATACTTTCGCTTCTTTTTTTTATTACACCAGTGCTTTTCGTGTTTTTAATTGATCAGTCAAACCCCACTCCCTTCTATCTTTTATCACAAAATCTCCTTTTCCCCTATTTTTGAAAATAAAACATATATATTCCATTCGGCATTACTTTTCCTCGATCTTCGTCGTCGTAAGTGCCGCGAATTTAACCCTGTTTTCGTGTGTGAGTGTGTTAACGTGCTTGTACTCGTGCGTGGTGCTCTCGCGTGCGTGCGTGCGTTCGTCCGTGCCTATATACGTGAGAAACGCCGTGTTCGTGCGCGCGTGTGCTGTCTCGACTTTTGCCACCACACATGACAAAATGTCGGGATCGCAGCGTATGCGAAAGTCCTCGCCATGCTCGACCACCAAGCAAGGACCTATGCGTGCTACATTACCCGTCAGCTCCTTATTACGACAGAGCAGACAAGGCACCAGTTTACGAAAAAGCAACAGCAACAGTCCTACTGTCTCACCCACAAACGCTAACGCGTGGCGAGCGTCACGCAACTCACCGGAGACATCGTCCTCCTCGTCCGGACAACGAAGCCCCGGCTCCTTGTCTTACAAAGGTACCCCGCTATATTTTTTAATCCTCTACTTTAATATTCAACGTTTTCTCATTCTTTCCATCAAATCCTTCGACATTATCGTCTTTTTATCATTATTTCCCTATTGTCACTTTTTTTCGTAACAAAGAAACATCGATGTCGTTTGTTTATTCGTCATTTTATTTTTACTACTACTTTTATTTCATTTTTACACCAACAAATACCAAACAAAAGTGCTAATTAACTCGAAACTACTTTAACCGCTGACTGTTTTGACATCGGTGAAGCTTGCATCGTTGCAAGCAAGAAATTTCTTTCTGTTTTTGTACAACTTCATATTTTTCCAGTTTTAACTCATATAAAATTTGAGAAAACTATTTTTTCAAACAGAAAATCAATAGCTTCTGAATAAATTTCTAGAACTTCCAAATTTTCAATTACGTTTCCAAGATTTTATTTTCGTTACCGTTACCCATGACTGTAGAAACGTCGAGCGGTAGTGAAAAATTTGTTTGCCGTCGTTATAAATAATTAAAGACTCATTTCAAGTTTGAAAAGTTTTATTTGCTGAATTAATGTTTGTGCGTTGAACTAAGTGAAGATTTGCGACCAAATTCTCAATCGCTTACTTATTTTTTTTGTTTTAACGAAGGATTTGTTTGCAAGAAACTCATTTTCAATGAATTAAAATGTTTTTATTGCCCAAACATTTCTCCATCAACGAATTTCCAATTAGTTTTGATTCGTAAATTAAACATCGCCCTTGATCAATGTACGGCGCGGAATATGGAAAAAATGTTTGCATTTTTATGCTCCGATAAAATACATGGATTCGGAAACCGAAATACGTTTTTTAGTCCGGTTTCTTGTTTTCCTAATTTTCTTTTAATCCTTATTAACGTTTTTTTTTGCTGACAATACATTTATGTGTTTGGAAGCATAATTGTTGTTACTGTGATTATGATTTTCCAGCCAAGTCAAAGACACTGAGCGGTCGTTGCAGCGACGGACTCAGCGGCAGCCAAAACATTCGTAGAACCGCCTCTTTGGACACAATTTATTTGAAAGGACAATGGCCGCGAGATTCTTACTACATTCATACGAGTCTTTTACTCGTGGACAAAGCAACTCAGGTAATTTCAATGGATTCTCATTTAGAAACAAATTCTAACCATTATTATTGCTAAATAAGAAACATTATTTATAATTCATTGATTCATTTTATTCGTACAACGAGGAATACCCAGAAAAGTGTTCGTCCACAAATATTCTTGTCTACGTTATTTGAAAATTGAATGAAATTGAAAAAAAATGATACGAGCTGTGGTTGTTGTTTTTGTGCAACGATTTTTGACTTCTGGCACTTTCCAAATCATTCAAATATTTATTCTACCAAAAAATACCGGGTTTCTCGATTGTACTTGGTATTTGGGGTACTTATAAATGAAAAAAAATGGTGCAGTCATTGTTTGTTATTGTGGAAACACCACAAATAAATAAAGAATGGAGATTCGTAGTTTTTCATTTAAAAAATCGTTTGCGAATAAACTTCTATGAGAATCAGCTTTTTCAAAAACTGAATAACACTCCACAGGGTTTTTGTTAAAAGAAATTTCATAATACAATTCATTTCAAACTTTCACAATTGAGTTCAGATTCGTAATCACCCACAAATCGAAAAAAAAAATTTCAGCCGATTGCACGTACAGAAAAATGTAGTTGCCTAAAAAATCTTATGACTGAGAGTAAATCATTGTGAAAACATTCAAGATTCATGATTTTGAGAAAAAAAGATTTGAAGGTTTGAGCACCTCTAGTAAAAATTTTAAAAGAATTTCTCTCATTAACAAGATTTCATTGGAGTCTGAACAACGTTTGTAAATTATCACTAAAGAAAAGAACAATTCGATACAAGATTTATTGTGAAATTGATTCTAACGGCACCCTCGAGTGTCCAATTCCGTAATCATTTATTTCTATACTTTTTATTAATACTCAACACTCATAATTGGTTTATTAATTGTTTGATAATAATTAAATGATTCCATTGACTCATAGTTCACTTTTCCGTTCGCTGTATTTATGATTTATTCATTCGATTTATAATTTTATCGTACTTGATTACAGACCGACGAATGGTCATCGAGCGAACCGCGAAAATTATTAGCGCGACATCCACCCGAACAAAACACCACGACAGACGAAAAATTAAAGGACAAATACATAAGGCAGAGATTGCAACGGAACAAGGAGAGTACGAGTAGTAGAACAGCAGCTTTTGGTCTCATTATGCCCGGGGGACCACCGCCTGCATTGCCAGGCGATCATACCGTACTATTGCCCAGTATTGCATCGCAGACATCGATGCGTTAGTATTATTTAAACCATTAAATTAACAATACTCTACCAATAATATTACAATCTTTACGAAAAGTCATAATCCAGAAAGAAGTTCAGAATTCTTGATACGTGATTAAGGAGTTTCGGTACAAGTGACGAAATGTTACCATTTTATTCAAATTTCTACGGTACGGTCTTCGACTTATCCTGGAAATTTCCTCCAAGTTTCAAAACGATTGTCTCCACCGTTTCCACCAAATTCTCAAATGAAAAGTCACTTTTTAACACAGAGACATGCCTACGCTATCCCTAAACTTCAGTTATGTGCATGAAACAATACGAAAAAATGTAAAAAAGTTTATAAAAAGCTGTCAAATCACTGAAAATATCGTTACAATTATGCCACCAAAAAATGAAACATTTCGTCTACATCGTTTATTGATTATTCATTTTTTTGTCGATGTAAACGATCAATTATTTGGTAGTCATGTTATTTTCATACTAAATTTTGTTGTGTGAAGTTAGCCCTTTGCTCGAGAACAATAGAATTTTACCCCCTGATTCTCCCTACAGATAAGCTGAACCATTAAATTGTATGACTTGTACCAAAACTCCTAAATTCCGAACTTGAAAATTGTTCGACAAGTTTTAAAAGCAAAAAGCAGCAACGATAATCTTGATCAAATCATGTACAATCATTAGATTACTTGAAGTGAAAATTCGAATTAATCGAAAATAATAATTTTTCTAAATTGTTTTTGTTTTGTTGTTACTTCAAAATTTTGCGTAGAAATCGAATACTTTTTTTTCTTGAATCGTTGTTCAACGAAAAAATTGGCAAAATCTAACTTTTTTTTGGTTAATTACAGACAACCAATTCAACCTGAGTACAAAAGCGAGCCCGATGAACATCCCTGGGAAACCGATGAGGCCGCCAATGCGATCATCGATCGAAGGACTCAACCAGGAGATCGAGGGTCTCGTGCTCAAATCTGCTGTGAACACAAATGATCCCGATCATTCCACGGAAGACAAGGTGATTAATTTTCATCGATTGACAAAAGATTTGGTATTTTTAATGATTTTTTCTCGAAAATACAATTTTTTTCAATTAATTTCATCGAAATTTCATATTTTTCGATAGAATTATGGCGAAATTCGTCACAATTTTTCAAATCTCTAAATAATATTGAACAATTTGTTGAATAACAATATTTAAAAACTTCATACAAGCAGAAAAAATCGTGGCGATTGAAAATTAGTTGGATCCATAGTAAAAAGCTTTTTTCTTTTGCACAGTATGCGAAATATCGTGAACAAATGACACCGGAAGGACACAGAGCACCCCTGGCAGATCTCTTGAGAGCGACGCGAAGCGTAAACACCCAAACGCCGGCGACGGATCTCCCCTCCAGTTCTTACTCGTCGGGTGAGTTTTTAACGAAATTTTCTTTCGCTACTTTACGTACTTTTTTTTCTCTTTTTTCTGTTTTTTTTTTCTCAAACTCTGTCTACTTTTTTTCTGGGAAAATTCTGCGCAAATTTCTTGTAAATTGTATGATTCCGTCGGGGCGTCATTCAGTTTTGCATGTGAAGCTAAAATTCTATAAAATCTAGAGACTATTAACAATGGTAAAAATTTTACACGAAAGTAGAAATATGTGCAAGATTTTATAAATAAAAATTCCGAAATTGTCGAATAAATTGCACGACAAATGTTTTACGAATTTTTCTTGTCGTCTATGCTGTTTTAAAAATCTTGCATATATTCTTCATTTCTCTAAATATTACACTAACCAGGGAGCTAAACGAAAAAAATAAATGAAAAATTAATATTAATAAGTATGCCTGTGTCTGAAAAAACCACAGGACCTCCGTCTAGGAATTCTGAATCTCCGCTGATCCCAGGTGTTATGGATACTTCCCGTCCGCCTAGCGATCTCCCACAAGGTTGGCTCACAATCGCTGCAAAAACGCAATTTCATTTTTCTGCTTTGCCATTTCGTTTGATTAGCCTTTTAACTGTGTTTGCTTGTGCTTCTCGTACGCTTTGAAGACTGAACATTTCAATTGGGAATGGATTTTGATGATTTCTTTTTTAAGGTAGCTCTATCGGTATGTCGTTTTCTTAAGATTTTGGTGAAAATTTGGATAAATCTTCTTCAATGTCATATGTACGTGTGTAATAAATTTTAGAAGCTTACACCAAGCGGAACGTTCAGATATTTATTGGTGAAAATCATAATTTTCGGCAGTCTCTCGTAAGAGCTCGTGTCAAAAGTTACATTTTCATCAATAAATATTTTGGCTTCTACATGGTGAAGCCTCTGAAACTTTGCATACATTTTTATGCAACATCAAAGAAGCTGCATTCGGTTTTTCAAAGAAATATAAAGAAAAAAATGTTGGCAATTTTTGTAATTATACAGCAAGTACCCATTACCTTGGATGAACTTGAATTTGGAGTGTGTTGTTCTTTAGTCAATTTACAACAACTTTTCTTTATTAAATTATGCCCGCAAACCATTTTGTATGTGAGAAAAACTGAGAAACAATTTTTTCACACGAATGTCACGATAGAACTACCTTAAATATTGGAATTTGTTTGATTGGAACCCACGAATTTTTGTCTTGTCACTGTACAAATTCGGATAATAATTTGCCGAAACAAATATAAAGTTATGACAACGATGTTAACTTTAATTTCATGATTGATATTCATTTTCAAACGTAAATGAAAAATCTACGCAACAACGTAACAACGAATTCATTGGCACGTTTACATTGGCAGAAAATTCATCAAGTTTTTATTTGAAAAACGTGTCTTTTCGTATGTTGTAGCATTTTTAATTTATCTCCTGAATTCTCTACTGTTTTGAATATTCCTCCAAGCTTGTGACTTTCCATTTTTCTGGCTTTGGGGAAAAATCTTCCCAGCGGATTAATGCATGAATTCTTTGTAGCCATTTCTCTGAGCTTGTTTGAACCAACTTTGATTTTCTCGTATTTATATTTTGATCATTTATTATCATTGTCAATATCATAAACAAAAAAAACAAAAAAAAACCATGCAAATCAAAGGTGGAAGTCGTGGATCGACGCCGGAGCAGGAAAGAGAAGGACGTCTCGGCACATCTCCCCATATCAATAGGTTCCTGGCGAGAGAACCTCCGGATGGTTGCGAGAAAGTTAATCTCAAGTTTGTCGAGGATGCCAGGTGATTAAATTTTTTTTTAAATCTATTATTATTCCATCATAAATTGTATCGAAACTTATTTTCAATATTCTCTCCAAAAACTTATCCCCCCTTAATTTAAATTCATTTATGCGAAGGGAAGTTTGAAAATTAATTACAATTTTTTCCCGACGTTTATCTCCCCTTTGAACCCTTTAAGCGGACACGTCACTGCGGTGACATAAAAGCTACGTGGGGTCCAGACTACCCGAGAGTCTTTGAACTATATTACCAACTCGAAAGTAATGAATATTAAGGCTTGAAAAAATATTTGCATCATTTCCAAGTATTTCCGAAGGAGAAACTTTCGTTGAAGTTTCAAACCGCTTGGGCTTTTACTCTATGATAATACTTTGGATGAAGGTTTCGTGTGTCTAAAAACTGAGAAAATACCGAAAAAAAGACCAGCACTGAATTGAAGGTTCAAAACGCGAAAACCCAGAAAAACCGGTGCACTTGCTTCTTCAGTTTGCGTCGATGCAAATGGCAAATGTTTTTCCTGCATTTTGTATAAACATTTTGAACAAACAAGAAATATCCGTTTTGTTAGTTAATCAGTGACTCTGATAATGACGGGAATACATTTTTTTTGTGGAATGTTCATTCCACTGAATAAATCTCGTAGGAACATATAAAAGAAAAAACCTGTCATTCACGACGAAGAATTCTGCGGAAATAGAATTATTTTTAAGTTTAAAATCGCAACTTTAACACGAAGTCTTATCGGAAGTTACGAAACAAGACGATATTTCACAACCAATAACTCGATTTCTAAACGTTCAAACTTCCTCAAATTTAACCCACAGTTGAGTATGATTGTTAAGAAGATTCATACGAATTAAAAACAATTAAACTTGGAGTTTATCGAACGCATGATAAACGATCGAACCTCCTTAAACAAAAGGCTCAATTTTCTTAGCTCACACTACAAATACCCTCTGTATCCCACAAAAAAAAACATTTCGTTGCATCGTAGCCAAGCAAGTTCGAGACGGTAATTAACATGTTTTTATTTTTTATTTTCCATCGAAGGCGACCGATGATTGACCTGAGCAAGTTGGATTACTGTCCAAAGCCGTGCGTAGCATTCCAGTTGAAGCCAAGCTTGGGATCAGCGTTCCTGCCATTACAACAACCGGCGAGTCCAACGATGATAGCGAGTATGTCGACATCCTCGCACACGACATCAGCCACACCACCCCCAAATCCATAGTCCGATCTTGGGCTAAAAAGTGGTCATCGTCGTTCTCCTCGTCGTTCACGAATTCGTACCTTAATCGCGCCTTTGTCGTGTTCGTCATCATCATCATTATCATCATCATCATCATCATCATTATCATCATCATCATTATTATCATTATCATTATCATCGTCGTCGTTGTGTCTTCGTCTTCGCACAGCGTGACTCATTCATTATGACCATACATCGTAACATTTCTATGGATCATCGTAAATATACGAAAATTCAAATAATCTCGTCGTTTATGAGAAAATAAAGAAGAAGAAGAAGGAAAAATAATAAAAAATTAAAAAAACATACGCGAGTTCAAACGAGCGATGATCATTAAGAGATAAACACACGAATGTTCGACGATTATCGATCATGACGATGATTATCTTCGTGTTTAACCGATTATTCGCATTATCTTCGCACGATTGTTAAGTTACCCGAATCCATAACGCGATTACGATGGGTTTTAATGCGAGAGAAACAAAAAGTAAGCGAGAAAGAGACCGAGAGAGAGAGAGAGATCGAATTTGAGAAATATTCAAATGAATACGGCAATGTATATTTCCCAGTGCAAAAGCCTTTAACTTCGTTGTCGTCATCGTCTTCAGCGTTCCGTCGTCACCTCGAGGATTCTCGTACAATCGAAATGAAAGAAAGAGCAAACAAAAAAAAACACACAAAAATCGAATGTAAACGTGTGAGCGGCGTGTATGCGTGTGCGTGTGTGTGTGAGCCAATAAATTTTCAGTAAAAGAAGGAAAATTCACGGAAGAAAAACAGTAACGTAAGAAAAGAAAGAAGTAAACTCAGCGAACGGAGTTCATTGGACTTCGATCGAAACAATAAACAACAATGACAAATGGCGAATGCGTGAGAAATATAAACAAACAAAAAAATTAAAAAACGAAAAAAAAAACAAGCAACCGCGACATGATGAGAAAGAAAAAAACGAGGAACAATAATTTGTGATAACTGATAAACAACGTTTAGGTAAAAAATAAACATTGTGTTCTTGCAGGACAACAACAAAAACAAACAAAGCAAAATGAAGGGAGAGAAGAAAAAAAATGGGCGAAAGCGTAAGAAACAAAAAACAAACAAAAACAAACAAACAAAGACTAAATGCAAAAATTGTGTATTCTAAATTTAGCGTCGACTAAAATAAGCGCGTGCTAAACAACTTTAGTTTTGTATACAAAGTTTGAGAGAGTGGGAGGTTGGATGATGAGAGGGGCAAAAGGGGGCAAAGAGAAGTGATGCTGAGAGGCGAACGATTAACGAAACAGAACAAACAAATAATTATTCAAGTACTCGCCGCATTTCAATGTTTACCATTTAAAAATCACGAAAAACAAAAAAACGAAAACGAAAAGTTGAAAAAAAAAAAAAAGTATTAAATTTTGAAAATAATCTTCAACGGGACCGTCAACAACGACGAACAAATGATGATTTAATTGCAAAAATATTCATTTTTGGCATTGTCTTGAGGAGAGCGATGAATTTTACGAGATAAAGATAAATAATGAGATGTAAAGAGGAACGGGAGGGAGGGAGGGAGGGAGGGGAACGCGGGGTATGTATGCCTATATGTAATGTACATAGGTGACCCAAAATGTAAGTGTTTTATTTCCTCGTTAAGACTTTTATCACACCTCTTGAAATAATTAATCCTTATATTAATATATACGTACATGTTTATATAACAATGTTTGTTTACATCAATATATAAACATTTACGTATATAAAACACACACAAACATATATATATATGTATATTATATTGACACGAAAGGATCACACTCTCGTTAGAATCTTCTTTTTTGTATCGTTTTGTATTATTATTTTTATCATAAAATATTCAATAATTATATTATTATTATTATTATTATTATTATTGTTATTATTAATATTATTATGTAATTAAGGTCACGAGGAGCTCACGAATTGACGTTCTATGCACCTGATCGTTCTCCATTTTTCTTCGTTCTTTTTTCCCCTTTTTGTTTCTTTCAAACGTTTTTTTTTTTCTTTCGTGGTGTTTCTTCGTATATATTTCTTTTTGTTTTTTATTTTCTCGTATTACTCGCACTCACACACACACAGAGAGAAGGGAAAAGTAATGAAATGAGAAAAAAACAAAAAAAAGTTGATATGTGGGGCGGGCTCACGGGAATATTGGATGAGAAAAAATTCTTACGTGCGCGTATTACGTTATGAAAATACAAAACTGAATATGTACAATCGACTTAAATACACAAAACGTGCGAGAATACCGCGAAAATTCGAGAATATAAAACAAAAAGATGAAAAGTTGAAGTGTGACTGAAGAGAAAGTGACTTTTTTGGTTGTTTGTTTGTGTGTGTGTGTGTTTGTGCGCGCGGGCGTTCTTCTGAATGTATATGGTTTTGAAATAATTAAGGAGACGAAGGCGAGAGCCGAGGAAATGGGCAGGAGGGACTGATTAATAAGGACGATTTATAGAATTGTCAGACAGCAAAAGAAGAAAATATGAAGAAAACTGACAATATTATATAACAAAATATTGATTGAAATATGCGACGATGATTTAATGAATAATTGAGGATATTGCGATCGATTGTGATCTCTCGACTTTTATATTCCAACTCTTATTTTGTTTTTTTTTCTCTTCTTCTGTTTATTTTTCTTGTTTTCCTTCAATTCGACCCTGATTGTTGACGATTGATAGCAAATGGCGCCCAGCGGTATTTTCTTTATGCCTCGTGTACGTGCTTATGTATAACATGCAAATGTACACGAGCATGTATTTTCATTCTTCTCTGTTCTCGACGTTCCACCATTTGATTGCCCTTTTTTATTTGAATTATTAATACAAATCGTTCCCGTTCATTAAATTCGTTTCGACAACGACTCGTCGTCTTGTTATTTTATTTTCATCTTTCTTTCGTTCGTTCCAGTCTGAATTTTTATTAGTTTAATTATTTTTCTCACGAATTATAACTCCAAGGAGTCAACAGAATTGTTGCTTTTTTTTTGCATTTTTCTTTTCCCACATTTTTTCAACGTGTACGACGAGCCCTGCAAACGGACTGTGTTAATACAGACGTTTTCGCTACCGAGTTTTGGGCTTTTGGATGCGAGAGAAAGAAAGAGTGAGAGAGAGAGAGAGAGAGAGAGAGAGAGAGAGAAAGAAAAAAGTTTTTTTAATCAACTATAAGTGAAATAAAATAGCTAGCTATGTACTTCTACTAGCTAGTCGCAAAGGAGAAACGGTAACACACAAGTACCTGGCACACTGGTCTATGCTCTCTTTTTGTTTTATTTTTTCCATTTTTTCTTTACTGTTCAATGCTCACTAAAAAGGAAGGAGGGAGGGAGAGAGAGAGAGAGAGAGAGAGGGATAAAAAAAAAGAACACGAAAAAAGATAGAGAGGAAACCGTCATGAGACGAACATACGTGAAGTATAATTAATGAAATACGATGAAATTTTAACGGTTTAAAAAAAAACGAGATAAAAAAAATGAATTCATGCCTTAGGATGCGTGACGTAGTGTGCTAAACCATTTATACACGAAGGGAAAAACGTTTAGTCGACTGTAGGATCGGGCGAAAAAATAAAACACTGAGAAAACGAGACAGACGATATAATTGCTAACACGACTCTCGTGAAGAGGTTGAATGAAAAAAAAAAACGAGGATTTATATATATTGAAATACATTCACGTTTTTTTTTTTTTTTCAACAAATATGTACATACATATATATATTGGTATATTTCAGGGTGCCTCATTTTTGAATTCTTTTTTTCTTCAATTACGATCGCCTCGAAAAAAAAAGCAACGATTGCAGGTAAAAATTCAGAAAAATAAATAAATCTCTGTACGAAGTTTTTGCAATATTTAAAAAATGGTTCATCAACGCTTAATGATTAACATGATTCATTCGAATTTTGGTAATGAAGAGGAAACATTTTTCAAATTTGATATTTTCATATTTCTTTAGAAAAAAATTGTTTTTTTTTTTTTTTTTTTTAAATTACAATTTCAATTCTTTTTTAATTCCTGCTATTTTTTCTCTTTGATGCTCTCAACGTAGCGTTTGCTTTGACCGAGAAGTATGAAACGAAAAAGAAAAAAAAAACATTCAAAAATGAAGCACTCTCATGTATACACGAATACTGAGATATGTACGTGAGAATTTTGTAAAAGAAAATGTGTGTGAGACCAGTGGGAGAGGAGGGGGAGGGTGGGTCAGAAGGAAAGATTTATAGTCTTTTTCCAGTCTGGACAGTCTGACGCTGATATTAACGCAATTTATCGATGCGATGAGTCCTGGGGATAAAAAGTGTAAAAAAAAAGAGAAACAAACAAGTTTTTATTCGCGTTTGTTATTTGTTGTTAGGCTTTTCTCGTCGTGTCACAGCGAACCGGAGAAAAACGTTCAAAGAGAGAGGACGGAGAGAAGAGAAAGAAAAAGAAAAAAATTGAAAAACGCAAATCGCGAACGCGGCGATAGACTGCCCAATTGAATTTATTAAGAATATTTTAGGAAAAAAATTGAAACAAAATTACCTGTTATACTGTTTGGATGGATATCTTTCAAAAGTAATTGAAAAAAAAAGAAGAAAGAAAGAAAAATTGTAAAGTTTTCGTTGATATGAATTATACGCTGTACAAAGCGTCGAATTTCGGTATTTTAATATTACTATTTGGAATAAAAATAAAAGAGGAAGAAAGGAACATAAGTTTTACACACATATACACGCAGACACGGAACACACACGTACATAGAAAAGCGTCTCTCACTATTCTCGAAAACAACTGACGAAAGCTTCGAAAAAAAGAAACGAGCGTTTACCGTTTGGTGTACCACTGTGCATCATTAAAAAAAAAATAAAACATAAATGTTTTCAACATATCTCTTAAACGAAACGAAGAAGAAAAAAAAAATAACACAATGGTTCAAAAAAAAAGAAGGAAACAAAGATAAAACAATGGTAAAGAACAATCTGAGCCGGTTTCAGAATGACAAGAGTGATTATGTCAATTATAAGCATTCTCATTTTAGACAAGAAGAGGAAGAAAACAAAATGATACAAATAAAAGTTAAAGAACAAACCTTAGGACTGTCCAGACGCGCATACCTATGAAACTATATGTAAACTGTATAGTTGCAAAGTTTTTGTTCGAAAACAATAATAAGTAAAATGAAGAAAACAGAAAAAAAAGTTGCACCTTAAAGAGAAGAAAAAAAAAAGAAAAACAAGACAAAAATAACAAATACGAGTTAAAGAACAACAAATATTAAAATAAAAAATGAATAATAAGGGACACTGTACTCGTAACTATTCAAGAGTGCGATGATGAATTAAACTCGATGACGGATAATGACATTGTAATTTGTAAGATGCTCGGAACGAGAGGGAGAGAGAGAAAGAAAGTTTGAAAGAGTGAGTATGAGATATTAAACTCTCAAATGCGAAAAATAATGAAAAAAAAAAACAAAAAAAAAAACAAAAACAAAAAGAACAATTTGTATGTCGGATAAAGTAAATATCCAAAACTGGAAGTTTTTTATACACCCGCTGAGAAAAAAAAATAATACAATAAAATGCAACTTTTATTAACTCTTATTTTGTTTTGTAATAAATCATATTACATTCCCGTAATTTTTGATGAACAAGGATTTTTTCAATGGATAATAGAATCTCGAGGGAAACACTTCAAGTGAGAAAATAATTATATTCATTGATTTTTATTTCGACCACAATGTATAAATGATCATTTATTCATCTAATCCAACTGTTAATCGCGTTACATGGTAAATTTGTTCGGAATTTATTCTTTTTTTTCGTTCGTTCACTACTCGGCATTATCCCTGCACCACCCGATCGGCCAGCCGGATTTCAACAGGCTAAATCTATCCTTCTAATTTCTAAATATACGAATTTATAATCGAACTTAAATGAATAATGAGATTTCGTGGATTTCGAGTTACTTTTCCAAGGGTTTAAGCAAAAACTGCTTGAAATATCGTCTTCAAGTTAAACTTTTTTCTTTCCTTATAGCAAATTCTCCAGTTATTTAAATCATAGAAAATTGCGAAGAATATTCAAAAATGTCCAAATGTATTACAAAGGATTTTTGAGGAAACCAAATTCGTCATAATTAATAGCATTTTTTTGAGATACAAAACGTTAGCAATTTGGTTTCTCAAAAAAATACTGCCGATCGTTTTTTTGTTTTTAAACATTCAAAATGACTTTGACTGCTAAAATTGAATAAAATATTATTTCAATATTGTTGATTATAGTCTCGTGATGTTTTTTTGAATATCACAAAATATTCCGATTCAGATCTGAGATTTTTCATTATTTTGATAAAATGTTGAGTACGAAATTTTTTTAATTCGTAGGATCTTTAATATCATTCGGTGTGTGATGGGATGGGGGCAAAAGTAATTAGAAAAATAGATTTTCCGGATCCCTGTGGTATCCCTCGTCGTCTGGACTCTCGAAACATTTGAGCAGTTTATAAATCCGTTTGTTTCGAGTGTCTTCGGCAAAATTCGAGTGGACAGTTTAAGTGGCAATAATATAATCTCCATTATCGGTATAAAAGGCCAGCTTTTAACAACAATTATCATTTTTTCATTTGTTTTTATCATATCGCTCGATCAATGAAACCTTTGCTATTACTTTTACGTATTCATGACAAAAAAACACTATTTATTTTAGTATTTTACGTCGTTTTAAGTAGCAGATCAGACTCTGGAATGCATTTGGAGTACGGCAGTTCGCTAATGCATGCATGCATTCCTGATACAATTTTTATATTTCTATCCTGCTTGTTTTTTCCTTTTCTACGTAAACTCCCAGAATTTTAGTCATTCGATACGATTTAACATGTTTTTTCCGATGGCTAATGTCACAAAGTCCAGGAGATAAACTCGTTCGTCAAATACTATAATACCACGATGGCATGGTAAATCTTTGTACAAATTTTAGGTCAATAGTTGGCAAATTTGATTTTTTTCCTCCAAAATTTCACAAAATTTTATAAATTTCTGTCAAAAATGGATTTTCTCTTGCTTTCTATTGACCTTTGTGGAATTATCGACGTGCCTTATGCATTACCTTTTCCCTATTTATCTTTTTTTTATATACACATTCATTTAAAGTTAGTTTATATCGTTATAATAATATTTTTATGTATATACACAATTTTACTATGAGAGAAAATTGTTTAATAGTTATAAACCCATGTATTGTGGCGAAGATGAGAACGCGTTTCGAGATGTATTATTTTTTCTCGAATCTTCGTTGCTGGGCAAGTCACTGAAAAAAAAGCCATTTTCAGAGCTTTGTTCCATTTTTTGTCTCTTTTGTTTGTGACTGTGGAGTTTTATTGCCACACGAGATAAGCATATGGAATTTTTTCGTTTTCTTGCCAATTATCGGTTAAAGTCGACTTTTCATCTTACCCGAAAAACGGCATCAAAGATACGAGCGTTTGTCGACTAGGCCTGGAAGCAAACGCTGGCGAGCATTGGGCCAATCTTCCAACAACTCGTCGCAACCATTGCTGCAATTTTTGTCTTCTGTCCTCCACGAATTTTGCATCCTGGAAATAAAAAAGTTTTTTGATTTTATTTATACCTTTCTATTTTCATTAATCGATGGCCGTTTTCTTCGATTATCGGTGTTTCGAGTTTTCATTGATTTATTTACTTTGTTTCCAAGAGTTTTTTTCGGCGGAAATTCAAAAGTAGTCACGATTGCGTCGTGTTTCTTCAGTTCTCGATGCAGTGTGTAAAATTGAGCGTAACGACGATAAATGTTCCACTCGTTGTCCCGAATTCTCACGTGAATCTGGAAGTTGAAGGAAAATTATTATTTTTTCCATTTTTGTTTCACATTCAAAGTCTCTTCGATTCATAAAAATGCATTTTTGTGATCGACTCGAAATTTAATTTGCCGGATTTAAAGATTTCCGTACAAATTTGCATTAAAAATAAGAATATATAAATAAATTACCTGGTACACGTGATGAACGTCAGAATTTTGTCCAGTAAGAAAAGCTGATGGGATCCAAATGTGTATGAGACACGGCGGTTCTGTTGGCAAATCTTCCTCGTTCAGTGGTCCACGTAAACATTCCAATTCGGCTTGGAGAAGTTTTACCAATCGATCCCTTTAGAAAAAAAATCCGTTTCAAACTTGACTGTTAAAAAATTCGAATCATCGAAATATTTTTTTTGACGCATCAAATTTTTTCGCCACGTGGAGTGCTGGTTTTTAAAAAGTTATTTTAAATTCCTTACAACATTTCTATAGCATTTAACAAAGCGTTTCATTGAAAACTGCGCCTTCAAAAAACACGAAAAGAGAAATAATCTAATAGAACATAAAAGACAAGAGAAAAAAATGGAAATTTTTCTATGAAAAGAGCAATAATTACAAAAAATGGTATATTTTCTAAATATTTACTTGATAATTTGATCAATAAATAAAGTTCATCAATTTAAATAACTAGATCCGTAAAATAAAAGTAATAAAAAAGTATCGATAAATAATAAGTTATTTTTCGATGGAATTTCGTTTTGTAAATGAAACTTGCCTGTTGGTCAACTGCATAGTGAGTCGAGCATTGAATTCCATGAGTTCAGCGTGCATTTCAGCAACTTGAATTAATTTTTCCTGGTACTGTTGTGCTTCGTCATGATAATTCAACGAAGTAGGATCTTCTTCAGAAACAGTAGTTGAGTCGGAATCCCTCCGAAGCATTTGAACAGCTGTTACGTATTTTCGTAGTTGTTGTCGCAACAATTCATTCTCACGGTTCAGCGCTTGAACCTGTAACTCGTGACGCTCGAGATGATTTTGATGCTGGCGTTGAAAACGTGCCAATTGAGATCGGCTCGTGACAGCGTCGTCGCGAGCTTGCTCGAGAACTTCGCTCATTGCGATTAAACGCGTTCGGAGAGCATTTATATCGAGATTCTCAGCATCCACGTGAATGTCCAAACCAACCAAAGGTTCCGTGGCTTCGATCGCTGCTTCGGTTACTTCACTACCATCCTGCAATTTTTTAATTATTTTTCAAAGATCATTTTCATTGAAAAAAAAAACCGAAAGTTTTCTTCGATTCAATAACAAAAGATCAATTAACAAATAAATATCCACAAGATACCGATAAATTCTTTTTTTTTCGTTTTGACCTCAATTTTGCTTTTTTCTACATGTTTGACGTCATTTTATTGATTTTATTATTTAAACTTACGTCCACATAGCTCGGCAAAGTGACGAGCATGTCATCGAGTGTTTGATCCAATGGAGAGACTGGCACCAGGCCCCCCATATTTCCAGTGTCCGTAACTGGAGTTAATACTTTTTCTTCTTCCAAAGAATCACTTGAAAAAAGAAAATTCAATTTGTTGAGTCGAATATCGAACGGATGGTAAATTATTTTTGAAAATAAGTTTGAATAAAGTTTGCTTTATATTTTAAAAAGTCGTGAATAATTATTACCTTCTTTCCCAACCGACTGTCTTAATATCCAGGGTGGCATTTTGAGGTTCTTTTTTTCGTTGCTCATTGGGATTCGTCGGTGAGGTGCTTTCCGGAAGCTCTGAATCTTTTGGAAGAGTCAACGAGATCGGCGAATTCAAACAAGTTGGCGGTGCACTCGCTGATATCGTTGTCGAACCGTTGTAACTGTCATCCCCTTCGTTCTCATCCTCGTCGTTGTCGAACGATATAATATGGGTGGGCACTTTTTTTCTTCTTTCTCGATTTACACTCGAATTTTCTGTATCAATGAAATGTCATGAAACGAATGAATTTTTCCAAGAGCATTTTTTGAAATTTTGCGTGAATCTTCTTGAGCGTTGTATTGTAATGTGAAAAAATTATCGAAGGTTTCACCGTCTGGTCATCGAGATATTCAGTGTTTAAAATCGCAACTTCAACACGAGGTCGTTATGGGAAGTTACGAAAAAAGACGATATTTTCCAACTAATAACTCGATTTCTAAACGGTCAAACTTCCTCAAATTTAACCCACAGTTGAGTATGATTGTTAAGAAGATTCATACGAATTTTAAACAATTGAACTTGTAATTTATCGAACGCATGAGAAACGATCGAACCTCCTAAATTCTTTCTAATTTTACCTGTTATCACCGTTGAGATAATAGGCTCCGATTGAGAGACTCGACATTTGGCTATTTCGCTACTCGCCGATTTGTCGTCAAGTTCCTCGTTGTCTATTCTGATTGCGAAAAGAATTGTTCCTAGACCTGTCCAAAGGTTGAGAGAAAAAATTCGAATTATTCGGAAGCATTCATTAATTTGTATGTTTTCTTCGTTTATTTCAATTTCACTGTACGTTTTTCGCCATTTTTTTTACCTGCAGCAACGTTCGGGAGAACGGAGCTTCTTTCTTGATCGCGAAGGAAAGCCCATTCTTCGTAATATGGACTAAGGGCATCAGCGTCGATTACAGCGTGTAAATGACGTTCCAGAGAACGTTCGTTCAATGCAGCTCGTAACCAAGCTCTACCACGACCAAGATCGCTGTTCACTTTCCTTAAAACACTGAAACGATCCTGCTCGTGCCACGTCAATTGCTCTCGAATACATGGCCAAAATGCTATGTCCAGTGTACTTCCATTTCTCGAATTACCACCAGAAACTAAATCTGAAACGTGCCTGAAAAAATATTTTCGAGTTTATTATTGTTTTAAATTTATTTTATTAAAAATTTTATTATTCAAAATTTATTATTAAAAATATGATGTTTCGTTCTGGAATTATGTTTTTTTTTTTCAATTATCTACAAAAAAATTTCGCTTAAGTAGAAAAACGAAAAAAAAACTTGTTTATCGTTTTTTTTTCAATGAAAATTCAATTGTTATTGTTTATTATGTTATTATTTTTATTTATAATCAAATTACTAACTTCTCCACAGTCATGCTTGGGAATAAATCTGGATCGTGAAATATGTTGAAAAAAAATGGAGAAATAAATGACAAGCATTACCTGAGCGCGGAATTTAGTTTTTCCAATCGATTAGATCGCAGCCCGTGACGAAAGATTGCTTCGAAAGCGTAGCAGAGTCTGGAGACGCATTGGTCAGATTCGGTGGCCAATTCGGCTCGTCCTCCGTATCTGATGTGGCAAAGTTTTGCAGCTCCCAGAAGTTCTTCTTGTAATTTTTGTCTATCCGCAATGTGATTTTTCTCTTGTTCCGCATCGCTTGGATTTTGTGTCCCTGGCACAATCGCTGACATTATACGAAGCGCCTGAAAAAATTATTAACACTGATGTTTATCTGATAAAATGTTTTGTTTTTCTATGCCACGTGTTTTTTTTATATGTTGATAAAAAGTTTTTATCAAAAGGAATCGTAGAAAATGTGGATAAAAATGTGTCATTTATTATTCCATTGTTATATATTATTCATATATATTTAGAATATTATTGAAATAATTAGATTTCTTTTGTCAACTGTTACAGGAAACACCAAAAAAAGGGGGAATTTTTAATTGAAAATGTACAAAGTACAATTTTTCGGAAATTTTCCAAGTTTTTTTGAGAAAAGCATGTGGAAGTGCCAATTTTTTTGCGGAAATACTTTGAAGTTAGATTGTTGTATTTTTGTGAAATGTCACAAAACAATTGTCAAGAGCACTAGCTTAAAAGATAATGGTATGCAAAGGATAGCGTGAAATGTATGAAAATGCTTGCGCTGTAAACATGATTCATGCTGGCACATATATGACACATTTTTATCGTATTTCCTGTTGGTGTATTCTTTCATTGACGATTTATATTGTCGTTCTCAAGTGATTAGATTCAATCAAAATTTCGATGGTAAAAAAAAGCACAATAAGTGATAAAAATGAGGAACACTGTACTTACCATGAGTAAGATTCAAAATATTGTTGTCCACAGTAGCGATTGTAAATAGAAGAAAAAACACGGGAGATATCGCGGAGTATTATCGTGGAAACGATCGCGTCATCGTTCTTCGCGAATTTTTTTAGCGCAAAGATACGGAAGTGAAGTCATTGGCGTGATTTGACAATTGTCAGAATTCGAAGAGAAACAAAAAAACAACGTACACACACTTGAGACACTGCGCAATTCGTAGAGTAAAAGCAATGAAACTTGATGATGTTGATGATCTAGGAAAGTTCAAGATATTTCTTGACACTGTATTTTTCACTACGTTTAAAATCACGTATCATCGATAATTCCACATTGAATTTATGATTCGCCTGTCAAACCTTCAATGTGGTTACAAATTACGAATTGAAATTCGTGCGAATGTAATGCGAGAGAAAACGAGGGGGCGGATAAGCCTTCGTTCGACGTTTGGCCTCGATCGTTTTTTTTATATACATATATAAATATCTATACGTTATTTTGCCATTGTGGCTTTATCCGTGGAACCACGCGTGCGAGCTCGCAACCTGCTGTATTATTTGTTGAGTGAAACCCAGTGAAACTCGTATATATATGCATGTAAATATGTACGTTTTTATCAAAACGCAAAGATTTCCTGTTATATCGATCTATTTGGCGATTGTCGCGCCATCTTTCCCCCCTCAATGGATTCGCACTTTTATATACATTCCAGCTGAATTTATTCAGTTGTATTATTATCATAAATAAACGAATATTGAAAATCAGTGACGGATTGAAAATACAATTAACAACTTCGGTTTATTTCAACATCCATTCAATGAAAAGCCAACTCATTGTATTAATTCCAGAATTACCATGTGGCGCTGTCCGTCGTTGAAAAATAGCATCAAATCCACTTTTCCTCCTTTTTGTTGGTGTGCACTGATCTGTGTGTAATTTATCAGAGGACAAACATCCGTGAAAAGATGCCGGAAAATTTAAACGAAAAATTGTACTACAACACAGTTTTGTGTCAAACTTTTTCGCCAACGGGAAATTTTCTTCTCGCTGGCAATATTTACGGCGATGTCTCAATATATAAGTGAGTTTCTACGAGTAACAATCAATTGAATCGATTGTTTACTTTTCATAGTTAATCGTCATTCAAAGTGTCGTGAGTGAGGTTATGCTGCACGTCGTGTTGTTTTACGAACTTGCTTGAATTTTCCTTTGAAAATGTTATTGATTTTTAAAATATTGCCAAAATTTCAAATAAATTTAAAGAACCAAAGTTTTTTTTCCATAAAGTCAGGGTTTTCTAATCTCAGGACGAAGTTTCAAGAAAAATTCAGAAAAAATGGCTACAAAATTCGATTCATTCATAATTTTCGATATTTTTTGTTCTGCTAAATCTTTTTAAATCGTGTTTTCAAACGTTTTTTTTTCCAGTTTGCCCAAAGTTCTCGGTCCCAGACAAACGGACAACGAGAATGAATTGTCTGGACCGACTTATAGTTTCTCAGCACACCCCGATTCTCAAGTACAAAGTATGGTCGCCACTGACACTTTTCTCGTCACCGGAACAACGGGGGAAATTGCTGGTTGGGATTGGAATATAATCTTGTCGAATAAAGCTTCAAAAGCTAAACCTTCGTGGACTGTGCAAATTCCTGCTGACAAGTGAGCAAAATTCTTTACTTTTCATCGTTAATAGTCGAACAACATTTTGGATAAGTCCAGAGAACACATTCAAGACTCCGTCATGTCAAAAAAAAACATTAAATTCCTTTTTTTCTCAACAGAGACAGCTTTGAAAGGCCAGATGTCAATTGCATGGTGCATTGCAAAGAAAATCAGATTCTGTACTTAGGTTGCGGCGACAACAAAATCTACGTCGTTCATCTTGAGGACGGAACAATTTCTAGACAATTTTCCGGTCACAAAGATTATATCCACAGCTTAGCTCGAGTGTAAGTATTTCGAAAACAAAATACAAATTTCAGAAACAAAATGAAAAAAAACGAAAAGATCTTTTCCCAGTGACAAGGAAATTCGTTGATAAATTAAAATAAGTAATTTACCTCGACTTTCCTTTTTTTTTTATTCATTATTTCTCATTTTTACTGTTTTCAAATAAAGAAACGATCAATTAGCCTCGTCCAGCGAAGATGGTACCGTGAGATTGTGGGATTTGAGAAAATCAGAAAATACGAATATTTTGACACCGCATTTAAATCCAAAAGTTGCGAGGCCACATTTGGGAAAGTGGATCGGAGCGGTGGATCTCACAGAAGATTGGCTGGTAAAAAAAATCGTTCATTTTCCACGAGAAATAATTCTCCAAGCTTCAAAAAACCATCGACATTGCTGAACCCTCAGAAGTGACGTTTACTAAATTTTCTCCTATTTGTTTATTAATTTCTACAAAAGTTATGCGGCGGAGGACCAAGTTTGTCGCTCTGGCACTTACGAACCATGGAAGCTGCCATGATTTTCGATCTTCCGGACGAAGGAATTCACGTGGCTGAGATTTATGAGGAAAGAGTCATCGCCGGTGGAGCCATGTCCAATACTTTTCATTTGACTTATCAGGGCGAAATATTGGCCAAAGTTCCAACATCCTCGAGCACAGTCTACAGCATCGTTTTTCGCGAAGCACCCGTTAAATTGCTCAGCATCGCAGGATCCAGCAACAATCTCGACGTCTGTACAAACTTCAATTATCGTGAAATGGTTCTCAAATTTGCTTAACGACTACGATTTCAACGAACCTGTACAAAATATAATAAAAATACTTGTAATTTTTTTTTTTTTCTCGATATTTTGATATTAAATGTGAATAATTTTGCGAATCTTTCATGTCAGATCTCAGAGGAATGAATATTGAGTGAAAATCCGGATTAAAGTCGCAATATTTGAACGAATTGTTTGAACAACAAAATTAAAATGTCATTTTTTAAACAGACGTGTAAGTAAATGAACAATAAAGTGACGATTTTGAAAGTAAGCAACACAAAAACAGGGAACGGAGTTTCAACGATCGAAATAAATAAAAATACAAACTGAGCTCCCATTCCCAATCGTTTCAATGTCCAATTTATATTTCATGCCAATCAACATTTTTATTCGAACTTTAGAGACAATATTGTAATAAGAATTTATAAAAATATTGTCAGCAAATTAAAATAATTTAGCTTAGATTTTCGAAGAATTTTCTTGAATCCTTCAGTTTCATCGAATTTAAAAAAGATTTCCTATGATTAATAAAAATAATTATAAAAAAATTCATTATTCAATGAAGTTGAAAAGTTAAAAAATAAAAATTAAGATACGCCGTAAAGCAAACGCTAGTAGAGCAGGCGCATGCGCAGAATTAGCGCATGCGCAGGGTCGGCGGAAGCTCAGGATTAGCGCATGCGCAGACCACACAAGAAAGTCCCGCGCGCGCGGTGGTTGGCGTCGGTCGGTTATTTCGACGCTTCGATTTACCACTCGTCAATTTTTACAAAATCTAGAAAACGAGAACAGAATCGGACTTGATCCTCGGTGAATAAGTAAAATACAAAGTAATCTTTTCCTACGATTAAAATTTTTCCGATCAGTGAAAGATAAAACAGTAAATAAGAAGTAAATAAAAATGAGTACCAATTGTTGCTCCTATCGTCAATAACTGATCAAATCTCTTGTGTCTTTTTTAATTAGTGGCCAGTTGTAGGCAAAGAAAAGTGGAACATTCGAATAGAGTTATTATTTCTATAAACGAATTAAAGAAATCAAATTTCATCGAAAAAGACTATGTGGAAGGTCAGCGTGACCTTGTAACTCAGTGACGGAGTGATCAAAACATTCAGTTGTCTTTGGGACTCATGGTGGCCGGTTCGTTTGTTTATCGACAACATCTTGAAAAGTGAACAGTGACAGTGAAAATGTGTTAGAAGCAAAATCCAGAAACGGTTATTCGGAATCTTTCAATCTTTGGTTCAATACGATAAGAATGAATTTGGAAAAAGTGAAAAAACGATCGGACGAAAAGTGAAGAAAAAGGCGGGAAACGTGTGTTTTCGTTGGAGAGGAATCGGTGGCTGGATCGTCATGGCTGCCAAACGAAGTACGAATTTACAATTTTTTACAGATTTTCTTTATTAACATACGAATTATCGACTCTTATCCATTAATTCGACAATTTACGTGTAATCCGATTGGTTAACACGTCATGCTAAATGTGACTATGGAATGAGAAATTACGATACACTTTCATTTTTATTTTTCTAAGAAAATCACGTCATTTCTAAGAAAAGTCGTCATTTCGAGCTTCGGCTGGAAAAAAAAATATCAAAATTGTAACCAGAACTCGAGTGCAAATTATTCAGATTTGGTGACACGATTTTTAGTCAATTTATCCAAAAAAATTTGTATCAGTTTCGTCATTATTGGCACACTCAAAAGCACCAATGTGCGAAAAACAAATATTAATATTGCGATCAAAAGAAAAAGAACAATGAAAGGCAAATAATACTGAAAATAACTGATGTCTCTTCCGTGATATGTGAAATGTTTGGAATCGGAAAATTTCAAGACGTGCTCAACACTCCAAACTGCACGATCTATAGGTTTCACGAGTTCGTCTTTGGTTATGTCCGACATTTTTTTCATGTTTCGACGATATCTGTAAAGTAAAAGTTGACATTTTTCCCCCGTAAATAATTCAACTGTGAAAAAAAGCTGAGAATTTTTTCTCGAATAGACTTTTTTCAAATCGATTTTTCTTTTTTCCATTTAAATCGAATGAAATATTAATTTCGAAAATGTTTTCGATGAAAAATTTTCCTGCTTTTTTTTTTTTTTTCCAATTACGAAAAATCTTTTTACTTTTCATTCGTCAACACCTCCGTCAGGACTCGAACTATCGTTTCATTAGTCATCGTATCAACATCGAGTTTGAGTCCTATTTCGGAATCGACGATTTTTCTCGCATTGAAATTTTGATCACCAAAAAAAGGCATCACGACTACAGGCACAGCATGGTGCACGGCTTCTTGTAAAGATTGCAAACCACCCTGCATCATGTATGCCAATACTTTTGGGTGAGCTGTAAGCAAAAAAATTCCAATATGAAATTCATCAAATTCTACATATGATCACAAAGTTATGAGCCCTATTCAATTTTTTTATTATTATTCATACATCGAGATTATTGATGTTTGAAACTACCTGCATAAATATTTGAAATTTTGAATGATTTATTGAAATTCATTCCCGTAGAAATATGTTCAATCGATAAAAGCTTCAACCTCGAATTCACGTTCAGTATCGATCTTTTTGTTGTTATTTATTTTTTCTCTTACACAATTATAATTTCTCTAATTAAGTTTGAACCTCGTTACTACCGTGGGTCTCTGTGACCCAGAAAACTTAAAAAAATGAAAAATAAATAAATAATAACATAATAAAAAATAATAAAAAAATAAAAAACAAATAAATAAACAAAATAAATTTTTAAAAACTTGAATGGCTGTGGTTTCCGAAGAAATTATCATTTTTCGACATATTTTTTCTCAAACAATCGGAAAATTTCTGACTAAGCGAATGGTACAGTGTTTGATGGAAAAAAGACGTTTTGCATGGGTCAAAAGGACCCATTCGAAGATTCAAGGTTTTTCAACATCACGATTTTTTTTTCTACTTTTATCTGACAAGGCACACACAGAAGAAAGATGGGAAAAAAGTGGAAAAATAGAATTTAGTGAAAAAGTGTGTTGAAGCCGTCGAATTTTTTTTTTTTTTTGGTTGCATAAAAACCCCGCGAAAGCGAGCAAAGGACTCGACGTTTGTCTTACCGAGAACCGCTTGCTGGGGCACCCATTTTACAAATTTGATGTTGATCGCTCGAGCAAACTTGTCCCCATCGCCCTGATGTTTCCACAGAATTTTTTGCTTCAACGAGCCAAGAGCATCCACTAGCGCGGTCAAAGAATCTGCGGGTAACTGGTGAGTTTGCAAATTTGAACCCAACGAAAAGTAAACCACTCCATCCTTCGAACGGTCTAAAAACTCCTGAATATCCTTCGAGATAGAACAATAAAGAAAACAACAAAAATAAAAAATAGAAAGAGAGAGAGAGAGAGAGAAAGAGAGAGTGATGAAAAAAATGTCAAACGATTTTCGTTCACTCTCTCATTGTTGAATCGTTTATTTTTTTAATTGAATTTATTTCTATTCGTTGGACTGACAAGTTCAATAAAATTCCGAAGTGACGTGTTTTTTTTTTTGGGAAAAATGGTAACAATCGTAATTAAATTACATTTTGTAATTATAAATTCAAATGAAAAGCTTTTTTCGAGCAATCGCCAAATTTCGAGTGCAATAATTTTGAAATATTTCATGCAGATTTTTTTTAATTTATATTTTCAATTGGAGAAGGCAAATTGAATGTTTTTTTTTGCTGTACAAAGAATACGTGATGATACACGAGTTCGATAAAAAATTAAAATTAAAATCGTTCGACCAACTCCAAGTGCCTTCAGTGAGTTCGTGAGTATTTGGATGAATATTTGAAAACCCAGCAAAATTTTTTTGTTCCATCAGTTTGACTGCTTCGAAATATTTTAACCATCAAAACATAATTTCTATTATTCGAGGTTCGGTCAAATTTAATTGTGTCCACAAAGGGTTAAAAAAATTCTTCATTAATCGAAAATATTGAATAATGTTTAAAAAATAGAAGAATAAAATATTGTAGCACGTTACGCTCCGGGTCAGACTGACCCAGTGTGTCAGGCATCGGCCAAATTTTATTGTTTCAATAAAAGTTCGGAAAAATTCTGCATTAATCGAAAAATATTGAATAAAGTTTGTAAAATAGAGGAATAAAAAATGGCAGCACGAAAATTTCGAGCATGATATTACTTCCGGCAACGATTGGAGCTTTTCTCCGATCTGCAGACTGTGAACTTCCACAACGTTTGGTAATAAAGGTTTAGGATAACCGAATACGTGATTGTTGCCAAGTATAACGAGACTGAAATTCTTGTCGATTTCGTTCACACAAGTGCCAGGAACGATTTTAGAAGCAATCTGTTGCGCGCGTGATAAATGCCAGTGTCTGTAGTAGAATCTCGTTGCACCGGTGTACAATAGATTGATTATCCCTTCGATCGTGTTCATACGGTTGTTGAAGGAAAAAGCCATGTCAGGATTGAGCATCGGATCGTCCGGATTTCCTGGTTCATTAATTTTCATTAATTTCCATCAATTTTTATGACTATAATCGATAAATTCTTAAAATTCATACTCTGTACATTCATTTCCGGTAATTTTGAATAACTAAAACATTGAAATTTGTTTGTTTACAACTAACGTTGAATATTTGATCCTGAAATCCTGGGTGGGATCGAATTAAATTAGTATTAATCAATTAATCAATGAATAATTGAACAATTTTCATTGAATTTCATTTTGAAGGAAAAAGCCATGTCAGAATTAAGCAGTGGATCGTCCAGATTTCGTGGTTCATTAATTTTCATTAATTTCCATCAATTTTTATGACTATAATCGATAAATCAATAAAGTTCATACTTTGTACACTCATTTCCGATAATTTTGAATAACTAAAACATCGAAATTTGTTTGTTTATAAATAACGTTGAATATTTGAACCTGAAATCCCGGTCAGGATCGAATTAAATTAATATTAATCAATGAATTAATAAAAAATTGAACAATTTTCATTCAATTCCATTTAGAAAGCAACCGGACAGGAAATAACTATAATTTCCGATAAGTTTGAAAAAAAATACAAGTGGAAGCACTCAGTATTGGATTAAGAGTAATGAATTTAGTCGAAAGAGAGAGTGAGAGTGAGATCGAGAGAGAGAGAGAGAGAGAAAGAGAGTGCGTGTGCTGTTTGAATCGACTGGAGACTGAGAATTCAATAGGAAGACACTTGATATACTTTGGCAAAGAGTTTACGTCAATTTTCGCAGCGGTAAACGTCGAGACAAGGAAAGCCTCGGGAGATACGAGAGTAAGAAGGGAGAATGAGAGGAAAAGGAGGAAGAGGAAGAGGAGGAGGAGGAGAACGTCGAAGACGACGATGAAATGAGACACGATGGCGGTAAAGAGGGCGGGTGGGGTAAAGACCGCGCAAGCGAGAGCAATAAAGAGCCAAGCAACGGAAGCTAGTTGTTGCAAAGTTCCAATTGGCAAGCGCCGCACTGCCACCCGCGAAGGGGAAACTGGGCTCCGGGGTAATTTCAACTCGGGCTATATACTTACCTCTAAATTCAACCAACCAAAAGTTCATATCTCTCTCCTCGCCTTGTTGTTTTCTACATCTAAATATATACTTTGTATCATCGAGAGAATTAATACTGAAAAATTATCGTTACAGCGATAGAAACAGGGGAGCCGTTTGAATTTTTGCCAATTTTTCACTATTTTTTACTAACAAGGAACAATACTTTTGCTTCTGTCTCCCATTTCATTGGAATTTCCTCGTGTCCCCTTTACAGAAAAATACTAATGACCACTGCAGGGAGAGAATATAATTCGTCGTGAAGGTTTTTATCAAAAACCGTAATTTATCATCCGAAATTAAAGCGTTTCGGTACGAGTGACGAAATATAACCTTTTTATTCAAATTTCTACAGTACGTTCTTTGACTTTTCCTGAATATGGCCTCCAAGCTTCAAAACGATTGTCTACACCGTTTCCACAAAATTCTCAAATGAAAAGTCACTTTTTAACACACAGACATGTTCACGCTATCCCTAAACTTCAGTTATGTGCATTAAACAATTCGAAAAAACGTAACAAACGGTTATAAAGAACTGTCAAACCACTGAAAATATCATTACAATTATGCCACCAGAAAATTAAATAATTCGTCTACATCGTTTATTAATTATTCATTTTTTTATCAATGGAAACGATCAATTTTTCATGTATCCTGTCACAAAACGTCGCCATAAACACAAAATGAACGATCAATCAATCAATCTCTCTCTCCCTCTCTCTCTTTTTTCTCTTTTGTTCTCTTCTGTGTAGTTGTTGTACAGAATGCTTTTGCTGCCATACTTCAAAAGAAATTCGACAAACATTTATAAGTTAATTCGTCACATCTAATTAGTTTTTTGATTAAAAATTATGTGATACGTTATAAAATGTTGCAGGGAGTACTGAAATTTTTATTTCGTTCAAATGTAGATCGAGATTTGTTGTTTTTTGTTTCATTCTACTTTTATATTTCAAATATCTACAATGAAAATATACTTTTTCCGAAGAGCTAATACATTTTCCATTCGTACACCGGTATTTTGATGTCCGTTGTGAATTTAATAACTTATTAAAAGTTTGAAAGTTTCATGCAATGGCAGGATTGAATTGTGAAAAAGTTATCATACTATTTTGTCATAGAAAAGTCTTGTCTCTCGTTCGACCGAAAATATACGGAGATGGCAGGCAACGTGATGGAAACGAAGATAATTATATTGTTTATTGAACTTGAGAAACGTGAAAAAGGGGAAAAAACTTAAGCTGATCGGACAACGTTGTTAAAATATGTGCATCAATTTTTTTTTTCGTTTCTTTGTGACTCACCAACAGAATCCATGACGTAAGGCAAATTTCCAACGCTGAGAAATCCAATGAGCACAGGAAAATTATATTTTTTCACTAACGAATAATAACACTGGAACCACAACTGCTCGATTATAATCGCATCGAAACTCTCGTTTTTTGACCTGCGAAAAAAATCAATAAGTTCAGGTGTTTTTCTTTATACGAGACTGACTTCTATCTGTTAATCGGATTTCTCTCACATGCAGGAAGCTTTTTGTAGCAATCATTCTTTTCCACAAGAAAAAAAACAAAACAAACACTTTAACATCAAAATAATTCAATCAAAATATCGATTAAAATGGTGTAGCACCAGGTCAATTAATTTTATTAAAATCGATCATCAGCTGATTAACATTTAAATGGAAAGTAGCCAGAGTTGGAAAATGTGACAGATTTCCTCATTTTTTTTTCTCTAAACAATTTCAATATTTTTCGTATTTTTTTTTCCATCGAAATGATTGTTAATAAATCGTGTTCGGAATATCGGAAATTGAAGGCTTGAGTTTTTCGTAAATTAGCATAGATTACCTCGTGCATGAACGATCAGTGGGAAGCAAAAAGAAAAAACGATAACGAAAAATCACATGGTAACAGAGTTGAAAAAAGAAAAACGAATGAAAATGAATTTTCACAAAAGTTTGAACGAGCGCACGGTGCAGAGGTTTTCGCACCGCTTGGCATTGTCTTTTTAGCATTAAATCAAACTGCCATTTCTATAACACATTTATGAAAACTCGCTTTTCCAGCCAGTCGTATCAGGGCATCCAACGTTATTATGGAGATTGAAAAATTACGTAAATTAGTTTGAACGATGTTTTTTTTTTTTTTTTGCTTTAATTTTTTTTAGGAATAACAAACAAGCGGACATTTCTCCGAAGCCAGTTGCGAAATTCGCATCAATTGAATGTTGAATATTTTTTGTCGTGGATTGAAATTACTTAATTAGATCCTGAACTGCAACGCTGCGTATCTGCTGCTCACATAATTCGTTCGACTCCATCATGTTTCTTCGTAAAAGTTCGAAAGCTCCAACGTGTCTATGGTCGAAAGAGAGAGGAACAAATTGTATACAGATTCATTTTTCGTCCAAATGCGAGCTCTCGTCTCTCGTTTTATTTCCATTTTGATATTAAAAACTTCTAATGAATCTCTTTTCCCCAATCTTGATATTATTTTGTTGCTTTCGCAACAAATTACATAGAATTACTAAATCGAAAACTGTATCAATTAATTTAAAATCACGTAATACGAACATTTTTCATTTTGATAATTTATAAAAAAAACAGAGTTTTATGATTGTAGGGATAATTCACTTTAAATAATTAATATTATATATTTCTACGTTATTTGTTACCCTCCGGGGGGGTTTCAAATTTTACCTGAGTCCAGTACAATCCTTTTTTCGATAAGTAAACGAGACGTCAATGTCGCGATAATTCTTAACGGTTTCCTGTAACAATTGTCAAATTTATAAAATCAAAAAAAAAAAACAAATATAATTGCAAGTCTAGATTTTGAAAAACGACTGCTTTTCAAATATTTATTCAAAAATTCAAAGAAAAGCGAAAAAAAGAATCTCTAGAAAAAAGCACGAAATAATGAGCACTTTTTAAAGTAAAAAAATTCGATCGAGTTTGGCCGAAGTCAAATTTTGTCCGGAATTCAGATTTATTTACGTACAATTTAACCGTAACGATTAATTAAACGATTAATTTTTCGTGTATATTGAAATTTCGATAGTTGGCGTGTCATCCGAGCCTTATGCTATTTAAGAGCAATTAATATTAAGATATTTATCCGGTGAATTAATTCGAAATTTTGCAGACACGTAGAACAGTGTCAACTCTTTCGATGTAATGCAAAAAAAAAATACAGAGTGTTGAACGTGATCGTCAATTCGAGGGAACTGCCTTAAACAAATTAATAAACATATGCTTAGGTTTGACTGCACTGATGTGGAAAATTTATAATGAAGTATGTGTACAGTTGAAGAAAATCTATGACCGCAGTAGGCAGATGTAGAGAGAGAGGAGGATAAAGCCTGTTACGAAAGAGAAATGTTAGTAGGAGTAAATTGAAGTTGGTCTAAGTTTGTGTAACTTTCAACTCAAGTTTAGAAAGACGGAATAAGAAAAAGAGAGCAAGAGAGAGAGAGAGGGAGAGAGAGAGAGAAAATAGAGTCATCCTTAGTTTGAGGCTGTAGAGAGATAGTCAGCGAGATCAAGAAAGAGGCAGAGGAGGTCCATACGACGAGGAGGAAAGTACGAAAGAGTGAATGAGAGAAAGAAGAAGAAGAAGAAGAAGAACCATGAGAAATAGAGTAGGTTGTAAAATACGAGAGGGTGAGATAACACGAGGAAGAGAAACGAGTGGAGATGATGGGGACTGAGTCGGACATCCGTTTGAGATATACTCCGAGAACTTTTATTTTCTTCGCTATTCTCTTTCTGCCCTGTCTTCTCGAACACATATATGCGTTTTTTTTTGCTTCAACCATGCCCTTGTTCCTTTCGTCCAAACGATATACACCGCCGCACCCTACAGCTCGGAAATGGCAATTGTTTTATTGAAAAAATTTAAATAATTCACGAAACGTAATGTTTTTGCATCAATTTACTCGCAAGCACACTGACAAGGGAGCTTTATCACTAAAAACCGTTTTTCTCGCATTATCGATTTTTCTTTTCTATCATTTTCACTTTCCATCTTATCTTCTTAGATTTATTGGCTCTTTATTCTTTCACTCCCGAGAATGATCAATCGATTTTTTTCATCCCGTCATTCGTTCCTTGTCGACAATTTAATTGTTTCTGCATCAATAAACAGATCTTAAGATTTTTATTTTTTGACGCAGTCAATTAATAAAAATCGCGACTAATTGATACTTTATTCTGGGATCAAAGTTTAGTTGAATTTGTACGAATGATTTAATTTAATTCAATTGATAAAAATGATCGATTAGATCAATCAAATGAACGTTTGTGTTTTGATTTTCGTGGGAATATTCCAAGAAACATTTCAATAATAATTTCAATATAATCAGATAAATAATTAGTTCAATTGAATGTTACAGTCGACGTATTTGACGAAGCCATTTACTTAACTGTTGACTCAACAAAACTCTTTTCTCAAGTTACCGGAATCAATCTCTGTTGCCACATCATTATTATCGTATTTTTTTTTGTCTTTTTTTTTTTTCATTGAGAGCGAAAAGTTTGGGGGTAAAAAATCGCGAAAGATTTTGGTGAATCACTGGGATGAAGAGCGAGTAGGATTGATTTCCACGATGAGAGCCAAGTGGTGTGTGTATAGTTATGGTAAAAGCACGAGAGAAACGAGAGGTAAAGTCGAAAGGCGTTCATCATCTCTCGCCAAGACACGACGAAAGTTCTCCACGTTGAATGGCTCGGAAGAAAAGTTTGGCCCGGGCGAAGGTAACAGCAAAAGTCTAAGTGTTGGAACCTCCTATGTCAAGGGTGGAAATGTCAAGGAGAGAATGAGAGAGAGAGAGAGAGAGAGAGAGAGAGAGAGAGAGAGAGAGAGAG